>PTEX01000022.1:1367265-1554499 GCA_003342815.1 Eudromia elegans | reverse complement strand
CGCGCGGCCGGCGGCGAGGGGGCGCCCGAGGCGGAGCGCGGCGCCCCGGGCAGCGGCCGCGGGCTCCATGGGCGCCGCGCGCCACCATGGTCCTCGCCGCCAACAGCAGCCCCCTCTACGGTAACGTGCGGCCCTTCGGGCTGGAGGAGCCGCGCGCGCTGGGCGGCGGGAGGATGATCGGCGGCTCGTGGCCGCCGCGCCTCGCGAAGCTGCCGCCGGGCGGGACGCCGCCGGCGCTGCCCACGGCGGGGCCGCCGGCGCACAACGACTCGCAGTGCGGGGAGCACATCCTGAGCTACGGCGGCGTCGAGAAAGTTGTGATCGGCGCCGCGCTCTGCCTCATCACGCTGCTCACCGTGGCCGGCAACTGCCTGGTGGTCATCTCGGTGTGCTTCGTGAAGAAGCTGCGGCAGCCCTCCAACTATCTCATCGTCTCGCTCGCCCTGGCCGACCTCTCCGTGGCGCTGGCCGTGATGCCCTTCGTGAGCGTGACCGACCTCATCGGCGGCGAGTGGATCTTCGGGCGCCTCTTCTGCAACGTCTTCATCGCCATGGACGTCATGTGCTGCACGGCCTCCATCCTGACCCTGTGCGTGATCAGCATCGACAGGTGAGTGCCCGCCCGGCCCGGCCCGGCCCGGCCCGGCGCGGGGCAGAGCGGCCGCCCGGCCGCTTCGGCTCCCCCCGCCGCGCCTCGTGCCCTGGGCGCCTCGGGGCGGCTCCTTCCCGGGCTGGGGGCAGCAGGACCCCCCTCCCCGCTGAATCCCGCGGAGTTTTAGGAGCCCTGAGGCGGCGCGGGAGCTGGGTTATCCCCGAGCGCGTCCTCTGGGGCCGTGCGCCTGCAGGGCCACGGTGCCCGCACAGAACCGGGGGGCCCGCTTCTGATCAGCTTAGCACTGAGGAGGAAACTGCTCCGGAGTGTTTGCCTTCTTCATACTTCTCTAGTCACCTCAAAAAATGAAAAAAAAAGAAGGAAAAGAAAACACCATACTGCACACTTGCTGACATTTAACATCTTCCAAAAGTTATGGGCACTGAAGCAATAGGGAATGCATTTCAAAGACCTAGGAGCTCATTTCTGATGGCAAAGCCTGGTCTCGCTTTCCACTCACATCTCAGCTCTCCTCAAGGAGAGGAAGATCAACAGGTTTCTTTGTTCTATGGCAGTCCAATCCTAAGATAATTTGCTGCGTGTGTTTTCCCTTTTTCATGGCATCCTTAGCATACTGGGCACTTCAGCATCTAGGGGGAGACAGCTTTCACTATGCCGCAGTAACGGGCAGAAACTGAAGAGCCTCCTAACTAGACCTCACCAGTGGTTTATCCAGTCCAGAATCCTCTCTAGCACTCTCCTGTCCTGCCTGCTTCAGAAGGGTTTCTGAGGGATCCCTGCATTAGGTCTCTTCAGAATTGCTTCCCACAACCTGGAGGTGGTTTCATGCCAAAAAGCATTACAAGTTAGATTTGTTGCAAAACTTTTAACTGCTTTATAAACATTCCCTGCTCTGATGCAATGGCCAGCAGTTACCTGAATGCTGACAAGCATCTTGTAGCAATGAAATCCTACTACAGACTTTGGGTGAGTATCCAGGTATTTTCTCTTGCCTTGAAGTCTTCCACTGTTCAGTTTAGTTCCACTGTTGCAGGAGAAGATGACTAGCTTGTTGTAACTTCCTAACATTATTATTTGTTTTTCTAACTATGTATTTCTAAGGCGATTCATTTCATTTTTCCATTCCCTCTATGCATAAGTGGTTTCATTCTTTGTTGGTTCTGCATGTCTGTGTGGGAACTCTCCAATTCTATTCCTGGTAACTGTTTTAAGACAGGTAAAGGTAATTCAGGTCTCTTAACCCAATAGGGTTGGATGACTGATTTGCACAGCAGCACTGTAGGTGTTCAGTTTTATTCCTTTCCATTCCCTAGCTTACAATTTTGGCATACACTGCTGTATGCTGAGTAGAGATTTTAATTGAACTAGTCACAATGATGGTCTCTTCCTGTACTCTCCTCTCTTCATCCTCCTCAAAGAAATATTAACAAGGGATATAGCAATGCACCATAGAATGGAATATAACCAATTGTGAGTGGTTTTCATTTACAAATACTGTTTAAACCAGAATGATTATCCCTTTGTCTTTGAATATTCCTGTTTCTATTATCAAATGTTTATTCAGCACAATCCCTTCATAACTTGTAATTATGATGTCTGCTTCCTACTTAAAGTCAAAATTTGGCGAATTCTTGGTACTTTAACCTCTATTATCTAAATCCATTATGGATTACCCTTATGATGGATAATAGCATAAACAGAACATATTAGTGTGCCTCCCATTAATGTGGAGACCAGCCAGCAATTCATTAGCAAAATGTCTCTATCACTTGGCAATAATTTTAAGACTCTATAATTTGATTAAAAATACACCATCTTACACTGTTTTAACAGTGGTTCATCAGGCCAAAGATTAGCTTGAGATGTTAATATTCTTTGAATACTGAAGATGTAGGAAATATCCAGATCAGTGAAATGATGAAAATTAAATATGTATGATGAAACATAACCAATGTAACATTGATTTAGTGGTTCTAGTTTATCTAGAGCTGTTCTAATATTTATGTAGTTAGAAAAGCTTTGATTTGACATTGGAGGAGACATCCAGTGCATAGATGGACATACAGAGATAGACATCTCTACGTAGATGGGAACCCCCAGATAAAGTATTATGTTTGGTATAACAGCTTGTAAGTCATAATGTACGTAGCCAATAGATAAAAATCATTTTCATGAAAGAGCCCATGGGAATGATAAAAACACTTGTAAATTTTATGTTATCTACGAGAAGAGGTTCTCTGATGATACAGCCCTTTTAAACCCAGCATAAGAATACAAACATAACATGAAGCAGGAAATCCAGAAGCAGGGGAGAAATGAATGAAATTCTCTGTCATCCAGTTTGGCACTGGGTGCATCTTAAGGCCCTTCTGGACAAGAAAAAATGTGTAAATCTAGGGGGATTTTTTTCCCTTGCACGTTAACATGCTACTCACCTCATGCCACTGATGGCCCCAGAGTGCTGGCAGCTGCCGAGCCTCTGTGCTTCCAGACAGTTTGCATTGCAGCCCTCAGTGGTGGATGCATTTTTAACTGAGCTTCTCTAGCAGTTGCAAAGCTCTGAAGACTGCAGATAAGCGTGGACTGGCTCACCTGCCTGCAAAAGCATTTTCCTGCATTGTGATGGTGTTTTGGATTGCCCTGAGCGGATTCTGTTCTCCTCTCATTCCATCTTTTTCTACTCAGATACACTCTGGGTGACCTATTCCAAAGGTACACTTTGCTGCTGGAAAATTTCCAGAAACTTCTCAAATTATGCTTTTATTTTTTTCTTCCCCTGTCCAGAGGAAGCAGCATGCCCCTGGATATGGTGGCTAAGTACTGCCTAATTTTACAGACAGGTAGTTAATACAGAGGCCTACAGCACAGGAATGGGAGACTTGCATATTCTCTTAGCACGGTGGAATAGTGTCCCATGTCACTTCAGAAACCTGTAACTTCTTAGAAGGAAATGAAAGGGCTAAATACAGGATTAGGCATCAAAATTAAAATGTTCATTTTTCTTATCCTGTTTCTAAGGATAGGTTCCAGAATAGGATTTTTGTACAAGAAATTATGTTTCTGAATTTGCATTTTAATTTATCAGGTAAGTATAAACGTTTAAGGCAGGCTTAGTTTGTGAACAGTGCTCTTGAGGACAAGGATTTGCAAGTCAAAACAAAATCTTTCTTAAAGTATCTGAACAGAAACACTAGTACTTGTTAAACTACTTCTACTCTTAAGTTGTACGAACTGTTGTGAAACTGCAAAGTATGTGCTCACATACTGATACATGAATGTCTAATTTTGTACAGGATGCATTAAGAAAGAGTCTTATCTGAATTATGGGTTTTATAGAGCCACAGTAGAGATTACTCCAGAAAGAAGAGATCACATTGTTTTCCACAAAGAACTACATTTTGCAGAGACCATAAGATAGTGCCCATACTAATATCAAGATACAGATTATTGCTTTTTTTTCCCCCCCACATAATCTCTTTCTTTTTATTCCACAACATGAAAACTTTCACAGATCTCCATTAGAATGAAAAACAAGCATATTTCTCACTTTCCTAATTTCATGAGGATGAAAGAGGCACCTTAATAACTGGAAGTCAACATTACTCTTCTCTGTTCACCATATGGGAGTATCTCTGGAGAAAGGCAGCAGGTGCAGAGAGTTTGGCAGGATAGTTGTCCCTCAGTGAATGATAACCTACTTCAAGCATTTCTTAGTACTGTTTGTTTCTCCTTTACTGCTCTGCTCTTCTGACTCCAAATAAATAAATTATACCAAATTTGCATGCCTTTAAACTTATGAGTGAGCCAAATGCAGGAATGAATTGTGAGGGGAGGATGCAAACCACATCTTGGTGGGTGAATGAGTATCTGAAGGGAATTAATTGAATTTAAACTGGTGTGGTTTGCCTGCTGATTCATCATGTTCTTCTGACCCAAGATAGCTACAGAAATCCTGTTTTGGAGATTATCCACTGAGTAATTGCATAAGTAGCAATTTTTAATTCAATTTAAAAATAACTCTTTGGCTTCGAAAGTAATAAAGAACATAACTACTCAGATATAGTTTAAGAATTATAACACTTTCCCCACACCCACACAAGTAATTAAATACTTTCTGGAGAAGTTTTCTAGTCTATGTCTAAGCCAACATTAAATGAGTATTACAGCATCTGTTAAATTGATGAAGATTTAGGATTTATACACAAATGATACAAAAGCAGGGCTTTCTGTTGTTCTGGAGATTTTTATACACAAGGATTGGCTTTCTGTCCTATCCCTGGTTTGTATCTTTTGCCATACTCCAAAGAAGTGTGAGTATTATGCATCTCTGTAGAATCCCTTGATTCCTAAACACTGACCAAATCCATGCTTCCTTGATGCGTGCTCGGGAACTGAGGAGACCAAGTGCCTCACAGGAAGGATTTAAGACTACATCCAAAAAAAGACTTAAGCACTTCAAATTGACTCTAGGTGTCCAAATTCTGCCTAACTCCAAAACTGGAAAAGTAGGATGGAAAACAGTGTCAATAATTTCTTAAACTGAGTGGCCCTGTGTGACTCTCTGTTTGGTATGAATGATTTTATTATGTACTTAGGCTGAGGGCAGAAATGGCTGCAGTCTGCTCTGCCAGCCATGCTCCCTTCACAAAATACTTGTAGCATATGTAGATTCCATTAAAAATGTTTCATGAAATACCTTCTGGATTTAGAATATAGAGACCCACCTGCAGTGTCCCCTCAGAGATTTTATTCACTCTATATGACCCTGTATCATACTGCAACAGTTCTTACCATTGCTGGAGATGACTCAGATTTACTCTTGTCCTTGTAGTTCCTGTGGGCCAGTGCCAGCTGGTTCTTTGTTCTCTTCCAGGAATATGAGATTTGTGGATTCTCATTTCTAGGTACTCTATTTTACGCTTTATTTAGGGAACCTTCATCCTTGGTATAAGAAGGGTGTAGCATACGGACACATTGGTATTTAAATTTCCTAACTTCCAGTGATATAAATGTGAAGTAGGTTCCTTCATATCTTTGCAAAATGTGGGTCCTACAATGTTGTCTTACAAACATTGGTGGCTGTAATGTCATTGGAGGCTTGAAGCTGAAAGGAATTGTAGATAAAATATTTGATGGAGTTTCTGCAGTTAAGGTGTCTATCGTGGCAGAAAGTTTTGTGATTGGTACGGCAGATGGTACCTATGCACCACCACCACAAGAGCCATTCTTTCCATAACCCATAAACAAATGTACACTAAGCCTGTAAATAACTTATTGTCCCATTGACTGAACATACCAACAACAATGTCACACTAATAAAGAAAAAGAGGTATTTTTATTCTTTCCCATGTAGTTTTTCTAGTTTAGTCAACTTAACATTCTTCATTTGAATCCTTCTACTATGTTTTTGCAGAGAATTTGTTGCTGAACAGTTCTTCAATCTCTCTTATTTTCATTGAAAAGAGACATGACACTAATTCTTGCTCCAGGATACTGAGGTGAAGAAGCTTAATTGGAAGTTGAATGCACTTTTAAGTAATTTATAGTAGTGCAATGTCTATCCCTCACTGAAAGCCAGCTCCTTAAGCGTGAATGAAGCGAGGCTGTTACGCTGCAGTAACAAGATCACAGGAGTTTCTGTGGCTTCCCTATTTACCTTTCTTTACGTCATGCAGGCAGACTAGAAAAGATGCAGTTACTAAAATGGTACTGGCTTGAGGCAATGGCAGGTACTTTGTTATGTTTTTGCACAGTTGTTCTTAATGGCTAGACACCAGTTACACACTGAGAAAGAATGGGATACAGCAAATAAAGAAAATCTGACAAAAAGATGGGCCATTTTGTAAATGCTAGGAGACTTGGGAATAAGCTACAGGTCCTTCTACCACCACAGCAAGTGAAAGCCTAGCAGATAATGATGCTTTTTAAAACCATTTTAGCCATATTCACTTTAGAAATGCTTAGATTTGCTAGACACCTGAGGCTGAGAGAGGCTGCTTACAAGTATTTGGAGAGAGCAAATAAGAACTTTGATGTGCTAAGGTCAAGAATCATTTGGAAATTCCATTACTTTGAGTGACTTCAAGGGACACTTTGTTCTTTAATTGACTTTTGAGCATCATTACAGTGCTTATATTTGTAAATTGTTTTCCATAGTGGATGTATTTATAGCATGCATTGAAATGACTTGCTGACGACTGCATCCAAGCTAGCTCGGAGGACAAGGAGCTCTCACTGAACTTGGCTGTTTCTGCAGTTATGGAGACCCGTCAGTGATGCAGACCAGGTCCTGTACTTGGGACAGCAAAATAGTCTTTGGTTGGGTTTAGATAATATTTTTCATTTTGCCAAATGCCAAGTTGATTTTAAAAACTTTTTTAAGGATGAGATTTCTCTTGGTAGTAGAGAAAGAATATTCAAGTAATTTAATATTTTCTCCTTTAAGATTATCTGATAGATTCCAGTTAGTTATTTATTTGATACCTTTGTACAGCTGTGTTTGAGATAACTGTAAGAATAATCAAATTCTGTCCATTCTGTCTATTTTATGTACCAACATTTGAGTGAGTCTGTGCAGCCTCCTGCTGCAGTACCAGTGGCAGTACAGGTTGCTAATTTGCACTCTTTCACAAATCTTAATTAATCAATAACTGATGGAGGTTTCTCAGGTCTTTCTTCACACTCAGTTTTCACTGGGTCACCCTAGCAGGGGACTGCGCAAGTTCAACTTGCCCAATAGTTCATTCCCTCCTTTAAGCTTTAAGGATCTGTTTCACAAACAGCAAAGAATATTGCATTTCTTTTATTTTCCTGGAGAAGGGAGATAGGGAATTTCCTTGCCAAAGAAAAGGTTATTCTAGTATTCCTTTTCAATCATTTCTTGCTATAGGAATTTCAGTTTGCCAAGATTTCAGCAAAATCAAAGTTCTTCAGTTATGGAGTAAAAGATACAGGAGTTTTCATAGTGTATTTGCCACAACACACACGTGCCTCTCCTGCTGACTTCAGCAGGGGGTATGTGCATATAGACATATATTGGCATCTGGAGATAACTTGTCTCTGTTTGAACCAACATAAGGAATTGAACTAACATAAGGAATTAGGAAAAGAGTGTGCAAACTCTTTGCTTTGCTATACATACTCATTTATCCACAAAGCCTTATGCAGAATATCTACATTGATGGGTATTTTTCACATGTGAGTGATGCCAGAAATATTACCATGTATACAAATCAGATAATCAGTCTTAGCAATAGACAAGTTCTCTGGCTAATGCTGAATGAAAATGTTGGCTGTGCTATTACAGCTCCCTTAGAGAACTGGTACTTGCAGGGAAGTCAAATCTGTACTGAGCTTCTGTGCTTCTCCTGGCCAAGGAGAAGGCTTAATATTATCTTGTATAGTTGTTCCACTGCAGAATGGTCATAATTTGGTTAAAAAAGAAAAAGCAAGGAGGGACATTATAAAAACTTTTTTTTTTTCTTTAAATAATGAGAAACGAGGGTGAAGGCTATTCTTAGAGGTACATTGTATCTTGATGAATAAAACGGGCAGCAGTTTTTTCCTGAGATATGACAAGGAAATGGGTGTTTTTTTCAGTGCTGTCAAAAACTCAAAGCCAAGTTTTTTAGCTCAGGGAAATGTTAGTTAAAAATAAGACCAGAGGAAAGTTGTTTACCCTTTTTTTTTTTTTTTTTTATGTTGTTGGGGGAAATAGAGGTAGAAGGCACTCTGTCCTTCCTGGGTGCTGCTGGCCCTGCAGTGTGTGACAAGAAGGGGAGTCTGAAGAGAGGAGCAACCAGCAGCCAGCCAGTTCCTAAGAGCAGTGGAAAAGCTTCCCAAGGATTGGAGGAGCCTTGGCAGAATTTGCTGCAACTCAAAAATTTCACTGATTCGGGGAAAAACAGAGTTGGCAGCAAGGGCACAGCAGCTGTGGAGGGTGTGGACAGATCTTTTTACCTCTATCTTGCCTGGCTGTGATGAGTTTTCTCTAGTAGCTGCAGTGAGAGATGTGGCCAGTTGCCACTGTGAGTTAAATAAAGCCCTGGATACAGAGCTTTCTCCAAGCACATCCTTTCTACCTGTTTGCTTTTAATTAGGGATGCACTAGAGACTAGGGGCAAAGGATTTCAACATATGGTTTGCAGATCCCTGGAGAAGGACACAAAAGGCAACGGTGGAAAAAAAGCAAAGTTGTTATTGGTTTTCTAGTTAGAGGGCTGTTCCCACAGTAGAAAATTTAGAGTCAAAGCAAAGAATACTAGTCTAGAAAATTTGTCTAGTAACTGTTATTTAGGAACTGGCCACAGATATAGAAATTAGAAGATAGAAATGGAAGAAATAAGCACACCTAACTAAAGTATACACCTCTATCCCAACTTACTGTATAATTTTTAACATGACTTTTATTATCAATACGAACCATGAAAACATGTTGTGATTGTTATCAAATATTTCAGATAGACTTATATTTGCCAGAAGAATTTTCTGTAAACAGTTCTTCATATGGGTTGCTAAATTTTGCTTATTTGCTGTAGAAGTAGACATTTAGCAAATACTTGAAATTCTGAATCCCTGAACAAAGACCTAGTGTGTTATCTGGCCACAAAATTATATGGATATATTTATACCTGTGACCCAAAACAGCTGCTGACAAGATGCAAAGCTTTTCTTTAATATCTAGTGAGATATTTTGATGCCAAAAATAATGTGGCTCCATCTCTAAAGACTTTTCCCCTCCACTCTTTTTTGCTTTGTTATGCACTTTAGCTTTCTTTTGCCTTAAGAATCTGCAATTTGAAACCTACTTCTTGGCACAAGCAGTTCTATCAACAAGGCTAATTTCATCTCTCAAGAGCCTATTGTCCCATACTGAAAAGCTATTTTTGCTAAATGAGTTTGGCCATTTCTTGGACACAAGCTTCATTTTTTCAAAAATCACCCAAATTAAAATGGCACAGCGGACTGTTTGCCTATGAATAAAATAATGCAAAAGGTTGCTTAAGATTCCCAAAAGCTGGCACTTAATATGAAGCTCACGTTCTCCTGCCTAGGTGGTGCCATGAAGGGAGCATCTTAGCAAATATCTCAAGCACTTACAGCTCCCAGTGAGCTCCCAAGATGTGCAGGCTCTCAGCTCTGGTGATTCATCCATCCTGATGCCCAAGTTCTGCTCCTATTTTCAGATACACATTTGGAGATATTGGCTTGGCAATGAGAACTGAGAATATTGGAAACTGTAAGCACAGGAACCAACCTTGGGTATTTTGGTCGACATCCACATGTGGTTTGACGTGACCACACCTCAGAAGGACCTCAGTGTGGCCAAGGTGCTGCAGAGAAAAGTGAAGGCAAACTCACTAAGAGGCAAGAGGAAGGGGCTGATGCCCCTCACTGCACCCTGCTCGTGTGTGCTGCTGCACCCGCAGTATCAGTGGAGAGGGCTGGGATTCTCAGTAAGCAGTTACAGTTCATTTGCTTACATGGAAAAAAATAGGACTTACTGCACCGTGTTTTACTCAGTCATCTTAAGATTAAAAAAAAAGGCAAAACAAAAAACTTCAAACTTTTTGCAATTGTCCTTTATGAAATTCAGAATGAAGGGCAATTTTAAAGCTTTCGTGAAACGTAGTAAGGCTCTGTGTGTCCTTCACTCAGCACTGCTCAATGCCTGCCAGCAAGTGCCTTTGAGCAGAGAGCACTTACCTCCTTTCTAGGAGTTGTGTAGAGATGTGCCTGGGATGGTTGAGCTGCTCATACTCCTCCGAGTTGCTCATACTCCTGGGATTCATCACAAACTCCCTCTCTCCTTGTATTTTTCAATTGACTCAGGTCTTGCAAAACTTCTTTACTTTGCCTGCGGCTGTTTGGATTATTCACAAGTTCAGCATCACAGATCTGAATTTGTCAACAAGAATACATTTGTCTCTGAAGAGATGCAACATCCTTTTCCTTTTTCATCTTGTATTTTCATGAAACAGAATTACTTAGATATTTTGGCACCTCAATTAGAATCCTAACGTTGCCGTTTCTCATTATGTTGGTAGCAAGATTTCTTCTTGCGTTCAGACTGATCTGTATTGAAAGTTCCTCTGTGAGAGCACTGTGTTAGTTTGGAGTATATTTCACAGTGGACTGTAATGACAGTATTTTAAAAACGTTTTTGTGGCAAGGATTGACGTTAAAACCCCAGGTGCCCACTTCCTAGGAGCAGTATGTACCTCTGGCTGACATTCCCACTGTTAATATCATAGAGCAACCCAGGCTCTGTAAGGCAATACAAGATGCCTTGTGCACTCTGCAGCATTAGAAATAAGGCTTCTAAATAAACCTGCTGTTAAAATCTTAGATTTTCCTTTGTGCAGTAACATAGTTTATTGATTTTCTGCCTTTTTTTCTCCTCTGAACTTGGGCCAGAAGGTTAAGCCTGAGATGAACGTTTAAATATTTACCCACCTGACACACAGCAAAGTTTGCGCACGATTCTGACAAATTCAGATCTGCCTTCAGACAAATCCAACTATGACCAAAGGCAAAGACACCTAAGTAGATTAGTTAGGTGGATATAGAGGTTCACCCGTAACTATTCTATAGGGTTCTTGCAAAGACAGTCTCAGGGAGAAGCAAAGAGGAAAATTTGGAGCAAATCCCTCCACTACCAGGTTTTTCCTGTCCCTGCAGAGGCAGGAAAACCCAGAAAGGGGAGGGAGAAGGAGTATTCCCCAGGGTGTTGTCCTTAAGTGCTTTGTCTGTAGATATTATGTTTAAATTGTTTGTATTCAAGGAAGGAAGAGAGGGGACATAAATATCAGCAATTTAAATAGCTGTTCCCTGGAGATACTTTGTTTTAATACAGTGGTATTATCAGTGCAACGGGCTGCAATTCTTCTTTTCATTCATTGCTTATACTGTGGAAGTTTCTGAAACACTTCACTTAATTGTACTAAGACATCAGTCATCATTTTCCAGTTAAAGTTGTAGGAGGCTTTCATTTTGAAACACCATTATAACTTTCAAAATAATTCCTTTTAAGCTGATGTTTAGTGTCAACCCAAGCATGACTCACATAGTTAAGTTGGAGAAAATCACCTTAGCCTTTTCTGCATTATGGGAGCCTGACAAGAGGTTTTTTCTTTTTTAAAAATGACGTTTTTCATAGCTTTGAAATCCAACCCCTACGCGTTTCAGTTGACGCTATCTGGTAGCTTACCTCAAGAGATGCAGAAAGAACTAGTTACACAACTGAAGCTGCGATGAGCCCGGGATCCACGTTTGGAGGTTTCTGTGGCGATGCTGAGCAGGCCGGCAGGCCACGTTCAGGCTCAGAGTGCCCCCGTGCCCGCAGCCCCGGGGGAGGCAGAGCTGTGGGCTGACATGCAGACCGTGAGCCGGCCTCCCTGCCCACGTCACCCGTGTTTGTGGCCCTGTCTGGTAGGGCACAGAGCTGGGAGAAAGCACACTGCCACCTTTGTAACCCCCACCTGGATGTCTGCACAGAGCAGGACAGTCCCGACACGGCCGGCCTGGCGGTTGTCTCCTGGCACGTCTCCTGTGGCCTGGCCGCAGCTAGGAGCCTGGCTGGGATCACGAGCGCTCATCTTTGCCAAAGGACACCATGGGAGGGATATGGGAGAGAAAAGGGATGTGTTTTGTGTTAACAGGTTTGAGTTCGAGAACTAAAACCCCAGCTGAAGGCAGTAAGGTAGAAGAAAAGTATACATTAAAAGTGCCATATACGCTTCCTAGCAAAAACCTGCAATCTTTATTAGCTTCAGGGATGTCCCTGAGCACAAAGGAATAAGGAGAAGGAAAATGGGCAGAAAGCTGAAAGACAGTCTGTGCTTAGTCTCTTTTTCACTTCCTAATCTGCAAAATGTATTCCTTCTCTCCATTCCTCTGTTCTCCTTTGCTCAGGAACTGAATCTATAGAACACAGCAGGGATTTCGTCTCAGCTGGTGCTTCAAGAAACCACACGGTTGCTTAAAGACGTTGTGCCCCACAGCAGGGGCAAAGCAGCAAACAAAACTTTTCCTATCAGCAGACATCAGCTGGCTGGAGTGCTTTTGTCTATCTCCAAGTTATCCCAACGACATCCAGCTCCTGTCTGCTAAACTGGGTAGCCCATTGGATCAAACCACATTCAGGGACTCAAACCTTATCTTCAGTTTTATAACTGGCTCAGGCAGCGGAGCAAAGGGATCATCACGGGCTCTAGATTCTCTAATCACACAGACATCCAGCAAGAGATCACATTAAAACCCAGCTTATGACAAACAGTTAAATTGCTGGAAGAACAGTGAAGCTTATTTTGCAGGAGAGAGGAACGCTCAGGGGTGATGATCCAAACATGTTACCGCCTCATAAACTAAGGGCCACCCTAACATGACTGCCCCTACCAAAGCATTCCTCCCCAATTTCCTCAACAAACTGAAACAAGAACAGAGCCCAACATACCTCCTCCGGTGTCTCACCAGCATCCCTTAGCTTCACCCCATCCATTCACTACCTGCAAGTTACAAGCCAGTTAAATACTGTCAAAAAGATTGAATTAAAATAAATTCTATGTACAAAGCACACTAGCCAAGTAAAACAGATAGTGAAGTAAGATTTTGGACACAGGATCCACTACTGGACCTTCTTCCTACCCTTTTCTTCCTTTTGTTAAAGTTGATAGAGCTGTACTTCTTAATTCTCAGTTTGCCTCATTTGTTTTCTAGATACTTGAGAAAGTGGGGAGATTAGACTCATTCGTGTCAAAGTTCCCCAAACAGCAATAAACACTTCACCAGTTTTACCACCTAAATACTGCAGATATATCTTTCTCAGGTGGGAACAAACACAAAGAAAAGAACTAAAGAACTACTGAAAAAAAACTCATGTTCACTCCATAGAAATTAAATGTCATGCTTGGTCAACCTTAAATGCTACCAAATCTGGCCCTGCTGCTTTTCTTTAACTATAGGTGGAGGAAGAACTGGTATCTTCTGCATCTGTGGAAGCCACTAATCACTTCAGTCGCAAATACAGAGTTAGTCAGAGGAAGATGGTGAAAAAAAGGTCATCCTGATTCAGGCGACAACTGACTGACTACATGAACCCCCTCTGTGGTCGTGCAGATAAAACAGACCATTTCACACAATTCCCTAGGTTAGAAAATGTTCTTATTTTGAGCTCTTCGAGGCACTAAGGCTTCAAGATATATATTTTTGCAATGATATATTAGTTTAGCTGTTTTACCTTTAGTCATTTCTAGAAGGCAGTCATTAGAGATTCAGCGTAAAGCACATATTTTTATGAGGAGTTTGACATAATACTTTAGAAAATCATGAATTCATTAAGTCTTGGACACTCTCTAGTGTATTAGACAACAGTGATGATTTACATTATTTTGAAGTTGCAACTGAATTTTCAAGGGTAGTGGATTTCATCTATGGAGATAAGAACATAAAGACACTTCCTTCATTAATGCCTCTATGTCTAGTTACTTCTTTTCCTGGCATACTGCATTCAGAAAAAACAGATAAGGCAGAGAGGAGGCTGGTGTATTTTTATGTTAATTAATATATTTTAATTTCAAATAGCACTTTGTGGAGCTCAGATAGCTTCCCAAAAATAGTGTCAGTGCAAAACTAATGAATTTTAATTCTTTTCAGTATATTTCTGCTTTCATGAACTCTTTTTGTTGCATTCTGATGCAGCAGAGTGCACTAGTAGGTGTTCAGAGGTGCAGGCCACAGATCTGATTTTTTCAGAAATCTAATTTAACGGTTTTAGCTGTATAAGGAAGTTCACTTCATAATCATGTTGTTTTTCATGTGACCAAATACATAATAACTAGAAAAATACCTATCAGGAAGATGGATCAATCTTTTCTTTTTTAGTGATTCTTTAAAACAGCATGTTTTTAAGTGGCACAGAAGCTTTCTGCATCCATGCTACCTTTAGCTCGTTTGTGCCTAAATCATGCCATTCTCACACAAACTGTAAGGGTGCAGAGCTGTACTTGAGCTCGCAGCTCATTAGCAGTGCAGACACTTTGGGCCAGTGAATCCCTGGAGCAGGATTTGCTGTGGCCAAGGCCTCCGGGAGCGGAGCCTGCCCATGCTGTAATGCAAAAGGTGAGGTGAACAAGGCGTAGCCTTTTATTAATAACGTGGTCCTGGCTCACACGTGATACTCCTAGAAGCCCAGACCACTTTAACAAGTGTCGTAGCTCCCGGCCCCGCCAGGCACCGCTGTCATCGGTTCACGCGCGCTGCTGAGAACAGGGCACCATGGACTATGGTTCTGGCTCCTGAACCAAACCTGCCCCTTCAGTCACTATCAGTGATGTAGCTGAGACCCAGCAGAACACATCATGAGATGATGCGTCTTTTTATTTGCACAACTCTAAAAAACCTGAGTTCTTATATAAAGCAGTAGCACCAGCCATAATTTACTGCATTGCAGTTAAAAAAAGAAAAAAAAAAAGAGAGAAAAAAGAATAAAAGGGAAATCAACAATGCAGCACTCTACAGATCCCAATGTAGTGATGTGCTGGATGTTCACAGATACTGAGCAAGCACATTCTTAATCACGTTATGGCCTTTCCTGTTTGTAGCCTTCTCAAAGCTTCATTTTTTGACTAAAAGTAGGTACATGTTAAAACAAAAGTTTGCTTTAATGCCTGATAATACTTACATATAATGCTTGCAAGCACCAAAGTGAAGCATACTGGTTTTTATTCTACATTCTTCCTTTTGGTGGGACATGGAAAGAACAATCTTGAGGGAGCTAATGAGAATTTATAGAACAGTTCCAGTTGAGCAGAATATGAACTTTGGATAAAAATGTTAGATGGAAAAGAAGTCATCCAGTTCTGCTTATTAGAAGGCTCTCATAGTTAGAGAGATCTATGGAAATCTTCTGTAGCTGAGATTAGAATATTGCTGTCCATCTATATCGGGCAGTAGTGACAAACATGTTATTGGGACAGAATGTATATTTTTAAGCTCTTGCAGTTTAGGAGTTTTAGAAGCCATTAGACTTCCCCCTCCAATGAAACCTAGCAAACTTAACGTTTTTTTTTCTTGTGCGTTTCCAATTATTTATCATTCTAAACTTAGCTCCTGATAAAACCAAACTTCTTCCAGTCCTCCTGAACTGACACTGGGATGGATTATTATTTTATTCAGTAACGGTTGAACGTTGAAAAAATGTCATTTCATTCAAATTGAGTGATAATAAAATGAATAACAGTAGTGCTGAGATAATCTACCCTTGATATAAGTTTGCAGTTTGCTGTTCCTGCATGAAACATGAAGGTAAGAAAGACAACTCATCATCTCAGTTTAGTGTCTAGGATCTTTATAACCGATGAATAAGTAAGATGAATGAAACCCACTTGTTTAAATTTACACATGAACTCAATATAGAAAGTAATACGGTTTGTGGAAAAGCACTTAACTATATCAAGACTTCATCAGACAGTCAAATAGAGGTTAGGCTTCAGAATTGCCTGAATAATCAAAAAATGAATTATTTTTAGCCATGCATCTTAGTTTTTATAGCAAACTATGTGAAATAACTTTATCAATGAACCAAAGCATCAGATAGTAACTCTTGTGCTATTGCTGCAGGTACCTGGGGATAACAAGGCCCCTCACGTACCCCGTGAGGCAGAACGGGAAGTGCATGGCCAAGATGATCCTGTGCGTGTGGCTCCTGTCCGCCTCCATCACGCTGCCGCCGCTCTTCGGCTGGGCCCAAAACGTCAACGATGAGAAGGTCTGCTTGATCAGCCAAGACTTTGGCTACACCATTTACTCCACTGCAGTCGCCTTTTACATTCCCATGTCAGTGATGCTTTTCATGTACTACCAGATTTACAAAGCTGCTAAGAGGAGTGCTGCTAAGCACAAGTTTGCGGGTTTTCCCCGGGCAGAAGAAATAGAAGGAATATCTATGAATGGAGTTGTTAAACTGCACAAAGAATCTGAAGAATGTACTAATTTTTCACGACTCCTTAAGCATGAGAAGAAAAACATTTCCATTTTTAAAAGAGAACAGAAAGCTGCCACAACCCTTGGAATTATCGTTGGGGCTTTTACCGTGTGTTGGCTGCCATTTTTCCTGCTCTCGACTGCCAGGCCCTTCATCTGCGGCACAGCGTGCAGCTGCATCCCGCTGTGGGTTGAAAGAACATTTCTATGGTTGGGTTATGCCAACTCTCTCATCAACCCTTTTATATACGCCTTCTTCAATCGGGACCTGAGGACAACGTACCGCAACCTCCTGCAGTGCCGATACAGGAACATCAACCGGAAGCTCTCGGCTGCGGGCATGCACGAGGCGCTGAAGCTTGCAGAAAAGCCAGAATTTGTCCTGTGAGGCCGCCTGCCCTTTACTAGGATAATTTATTGTTTGAGCACATTAACTTGTTTCCTCAAATTCGAAAGAAGGGTTCTTGGAGGAATGAGCATTGTGGAGCGCGGTTAACCCAGTCATCAAGAAGCGGGAAGGTAGCAAGGTAAATTCCTGCACGAGGCACTGCCCTAAGGAGCCTGGGGAAAGCAGAAGATAATCTAAGGCATCTGGGTGTAAGGAAAGGGAACCTGAGTCCTGGATGTCAGGGGAAGGATGAAAGGTGGTGCAGGGTTTCTGAGATGCCACTGAGGAAAGAGGGAAGTTGGCCTAGAGTTTGGCAAGTTTAGTCCTCGGCCCCGAACAACTTCTAGTAGCTCTCGATATTGGATGCATCTTGTATCCTAGAAATTTTTGCTGTAATAAAGACCTGAAAATGCTGAAGAGTTCAGTATAACTCATTGCTTTTCACTTTGTTATTAGAAAAATAAACCATTTAAGATGAAGCTGGATCAGAGAAGTTATGTTGCTTTGAAGTATTCCTTATTGTAAAAAAAGTGTCCATTAAACATTCATTTACTGAATTTCCTGGGGATAAACTAGTTTGTGAAGCTTGATGTTGTGTTTGTGCACTGAAAGAATACATTACACACGGACTGCGAATAAGAGACGGAGTGAAGTCTCAGACCAGCTCTGCTGCTGCACAGAGCCACACAACACAATTATCTGCAGTGCTGCTGTGGCAGTTCTGCCACAGAGATGTATTGCCCTACATTGCTAACTTTAGTAAGCGATTACAGCTAATTGCAGCAGTTGTCTAGTCCAAGGCCATCTTCTCTTTCATTAATTCTCTTAGCTTTATCATTTGAGCACTCTTTAATCCAGACTCAGACTTTTTCCTACACTAATAGATTAGATTCTTTTGTTGCTACAGCTAGTCTTGTTCCAATACAGCAGTTACTTTACTGTATGTTTGAAATTTTAAATGTCAGCTAGGATTAAAATGAGCACTAGAAGATATTCTGAAACTTCTAGTTTATAACCATACACACTGATATTGGTCATCACTTCTGCTTAAAAAGATGTTAAAACTTGCCTTGAGTAAGGATGGAGGACATCCATAATTTCCAGTTCTAGCTGCTTGCCTCCATGCAAGCTCCTCTAAGGACGTGGTTCTGCTCCTCTTCACAGGGCTAACAAAGCTCTTCCCACAGCTGAGCAGGGTCAAATCTCCCAACAATATTTCTTATTTACAACTTACAACAAGAACCCAACGTGTAACAACTCTTACCAAAGGGGTGGTTTCTGTGGAGTGAGTTTGCACGACACACCATGTTCCAGATAGGCAGAGGAGCTGCTGAGCCCAATTTTCCGCATCTGCATTTTTAGCTCTTGCAGAACTGCTGAGGGGGAGAGAGAGAGAGAGGAAAAAAAAAAAAAAAAAAAAAAAAGCTCCTTATGCTATAAAGTAGTTTCTGCAATTCTGCAACAGCGAGCCACACTTTGGGCTAAGTCCTGTCCTCATTTTCTCAATATGAAACCAAAATGACTTATATGCAGTGATGTTAATTCAGGCCAAATAGAAGCCTGTGCCACGCTGTGTGTTCAAAGCACACCCAGATCTTTGCAGAGCCTTGAGCTGGTGAGCAGAGGATACCAGATACGTAATAGCAGCCTCTAAGTGCTGAGCTTGCACCCTGAAACAAGCTCACGTGGATTTCTGCACTGGAATACACGCGGTGTATCCGTGGAACACAGAGCAGAGCTAATGTTACTATAAAGATGTTTTCTGTAATCAGCATAAAATGGCTGATGTTTCTGAATTTAAATTGCCAATCACTTTTGGGATTCCTAATGCAAGGGAACAATTTTCACAGTTTTTCTGTAGCACTTTTTACAAGGGATCCAAGTAGGATTCTAAAATCTTCAGCTGATTTCAAAATTCTGTGCAGAAATTCCAACTTATGATCCTGCAGGAAATGGTGGGAAGTTGTGTTTGCTCCAAGTTAGAACTTTTATGTTTTTAATATGGAAAAGTGTTTTGTGAGTCAGAAATTCTGACATTTGCCCAAATGTCATTAGAGGCGATTGCTTCCTTCAGAGGGAGCATCCTGCAAGACTCCTCTCCTCAACCATCTGTTTCAGATAAGGAGATTCCTGGAAAGAACACGAATTGTTACGGGCTGCGTTAGTCCTTCCTGAAGGCTGTGGGGTAAACAGACAACTTTCATCCCTGGATATGTTAAAAAGAAAAGGCTTCTTTATTTAGCCCAAACAAGCATGGCTGCACAGCAAATGGAAGGGCTGTTGTTGGTTAGAGCTGTTTTTAAGGGGAAAAATAAACAGGAGAGCAATGAGGTCCCATCTTCCCTAGGCACACGGGAAACGTAGCGCTGAGAAGACAAGCAAGCTCCGGAATGAAAGTGACTTAGTTAAGAAGCGTAAGGAAGGAACTGCTCGAGTTCAAGTTAAAACACCCAACTTCAGCAGTAACACGTTCTTTTGTTAGATAATTCACTGCTCACCTGGCAAAGGGCTAAAACGTGCGAACATGAAGTCTCCTTCACGTGTACACTCTGGCATTCCCTAGCACCAAGTCCTAGGAGAGCTCACATCCTCCGTCTCTCTTCTTTCATGTGTCTATACGAGAAAGACAGGGAGGGAAATTGGAGAGAAATGGTGATTAAAACTCTCAGAGCCAGTTAGAGTACTGGGGGAACGGCACAAACGCAACCAAGAGGAGGAGGAAAGGCGAGACATCAGAGGCAGGGCAAGAAGGAGTTCTAAGTTGCAGATGTGCAACTGAGTTGTTCTGGGGGTGACGTGCAGAAACACAGAGGGAAGAAGAGTGAATACCCAACACTTTGAGGACAAGAACTCAAAGTGACTAACATAAGCTCGTACCATCCCAGTCAAGGGCCTGGTGCTGCCTCATTGCCTAACGGGAAGGTGGGCTCGGTGGGTCAGCACTACTCTCAGCAGAAACATACTTTCAGACAAAAATGAAGTGAATGTCAACTTTAGGTAATATCTGTTCAGAGGTAAGAACCGAGAAAAAAATCTGAAGTCTACTTTTATTCCTGCCCTCCTCTCCCTTTCTTAAGAAAAAAATGGTGCTACTAAATCCATGAACGTATTCACAGGCAAGCATGGACCGTGCTGACTGCTTGCTCCCTGGGAGCTCCAGAAAACTTTTGCCATCTCTTTAGCTACTGTCTGAGATGGGAGAAACCCCCCTGTCAACCGCAGGGCATAAAAGGCTCTTGAACTGCTGCACAGCTTCAGCTTTTCCATCAAGGCGTCTGTCGCTTTGCACCATGTTTGTGTGTTGGACAGAAAGGTCCTCAGGAGCACAGGGCAGCACAGTCCAGTAAACAAAAGAGTACAAAAAGACTACCCTGGGGAGCAGGTTTGCCTTTAACCAGAGAGCAAAACTCGTCCCCGCTGAGTTTTGTGTCTGACAAAACTCGTGGCAGCATTTGTTACTACTGACCGTGCCTGTATCCAGCGTTTCTGATCAGCAAGCTCAGTCTCGGAGCCATACTTCCTGGACCGGACCATCTTCCCTATTTCTGTAGTTCTGCCGGGGGTCCCAGAGTTGATTTCCAGCACCTGGAACATGATCTATGGTTGGTGATGGTGGTGGGCACATGAACCCAATTCCACTTCCGTTTACTAGACCCACAGTTTGTGAAATAGCTGCACTTAGCTCACACACACACTGTGCTTCCCACTGCTTTCCATGGTCCCACAAGGCTGTTCAAGCCTTGACTAGCTCTTGAGTAGGGATCTACCTCCGTATTCAGAGGGGGAAGGGGACACCACACTGCATTTGTAGGTTAGGAGTCTTCCATTTGAGACCTCTCCAGATGAAGTTTCTAGGGAAATGCAGCCAGCTCTGCTGTAATGAGTCACAGGAATCAGAAGAGCTACAACTATAAACAATGAATATTAATCATTAGAGATTATTTACACAAATCCTCGTTTTGCAGTGATGGTACCACGGTGACTAGAGATAACGTCCAGATACTGGAGGGAAAGAAAGGCGGCCTCCTTAACTCTACGTGTCTCCTCCGTTCACCTGGTCTGTGAGGATGCCCAAGAGCAGCTGGTCAGCAAAGGAGTTCCCTAAAAGGGTTCTTAAGCACAGCTGTGTGCCAGAGATCCTTCCCTAGGCCCAGTAGGGCTCTCAGTATCACAAACACACTTTAGTAAAGATAAACATATTAGCCAAAACACCAACCCTGCCCAGCTGCAGCCCAAGAGCCTGCCTGGGACATGAGACTGCAACCCAGCACCCGGTTCCCACGTGGTGTTGCCTTTTCTGCAAGGCATCACCAGAGGCCCCCCAGAGGCCCCTCCTGGAGGCCCCTTCCTTGCCCCGGCCGGCCCCACGGGCTGCCGACTGGCACCGCACGCCAGAGCCCCGTCCTCCTCCAGCCTCACCCTGCTCCACTGCTCCGCGTCTTGCTCAAGGCGCAAAGCACCACAAACTAAGGGGATTTCAATTAATAATTGGGACTGAACAGTTCCTCTTTGCCTAAGCAGTGCCCTTTGGGCGCAATTTGAGATAATGGTTTAGTGAAGAACGTACTGTTTAGCTCGTTTTTGTTGCCTTTCTCTGCACCCATCTCTCAGTCCGTTGAGTCATGGAGACCGCCGCGAGTCGCTACCTGCTGCTCAGAGCCTGAAGTGTCCCTGGTTGCCTTCGCTCCCCACTGTCCTTCCCCCAGCCGTGGCCTTTGGGAATTTACTACACAGCTACTGTAAAGCTCCCTCACTTCAGGGTACCAGTTAGTGCTCACAGTAAAAATATCCTGCACTACTCGCCACCTATTTTCCTCCTCTTTCAAATAAAACCAAAGGTATCACTGCAGTGTCAATACAGCATGAAAACTGCACCCCTTTATAGCTTGCTGCTGCAAGTCTGCAGGGGAAGACCCATTCCTGATCTCTCCTTCCGGCTCCTGCAATCTGCCAGCACGTAGGTTTAATGCTGCAGACTCAGCACCTACCAGACAGTTCAGTCGGATTCTTGCTGTACTTAGAGCAGACACAGGGATTGGGACCGCTGGCCACGGTGCCACAGGGACCGTACCGAACTGGGGGCGTTTTGACACAAAACCGTTCATTCTATTGGGTTCCTGTAGCTGCTAACACAACATTCCCGGTATTTTTCCCTCTCTTTCAGGGAAGCTTTCAAAGTATAATTTTTGCCGGAAGAGCGCAAGTGCAAAACACCCTTCTCTTCGTTGTTTACTTAAGAATCAATTGGTGTCTTTTGAAAGAGGGCTGCCCAGCAAGGCCCCGTGAGATGGCAGCGAGAAAGGAGTTCAGACACACAGGCAATCGTTCTTGTGTACAAAGTTATTCATTTCCTGGAATAGAAGACACTTGGCCTTCATTTTGGAAGGTGAGCAGGTAGAAATGGAAAGGGTTGGACTTAAAGAGAACTCAAGCAAATAAAAGGAGAAAAAGCCTCAGAAACACTACATTAAGTAATTTTTGCAGTGTGCAAAAAAATCCAAATTTCAGTCTTTCCTGCCTTTAATCTCTTACGTAGCTACTGCCAATAGAGAGCGGGTTCAGCATGATTTTCAGGGGAAATAATGCTGCTTTCTATACCCCCTACCTGCACGTCCTGCCAAGCAGGCCTAGCGTTCCTCGCACTCGTGATCCCGACACCCTTTTAGCCGTCCCGCTGCACTGCCAGACCCCTCCACACCGCGAGCGATTCGTGCAGCGGGGCAGGGGCCGCTCAGCTCACGGAGAACCAGCACACCCTGCACACGCTGACGCGTCCTGGATTCCTTTTTCTGCCGCAAAGAAATACGGCGGGAGAGCGTGTTCTTGAGGACCTTCCTACACGGTCACTGTAGAGATAATATTCTGATACCAAATGGCTTTGCAGCTTATTTTCCGTTAAAATTGTTTCTATCATTTGTGATCCTTTGCATACATCCAGTCATATTAGTTGAGAAAAAAAAAGAAAAAGTATCAAGAGTTTCCAGAGGAGACCAATTAACTTTCATGAACCAACATACCAGACTGAACAAATATTTTGCTTTTAGTTTTAGATCTGCTCAGTCAAAAATAATATTTCATTAATTCAGTAGCTGTGTGGTCTTGCTAGTTCCAGAAAATTGCGTTTGCAGTATTAGAAAAAAGTCTTTCTGCATGAACAGAGAACCCCGCTGTGGTCCTGCAGCCCATTTGCTCAGCCATTTCAGAGAACCTGTGCTCCAAAGTAGGAAAAAGTGCAGCAGACTTACCGTGCCAGCATCTCCGACAGCTCGGGCCCTTTAGCATCTCTAACCACAATTTCTGCAGGTTTCTCACACAACAGCAGAGAGCCACCAGTCAAATCTACCATGCAAAAGACTGCATAGGAGGGAGGACTGTGGCGTGCAAAATAAAATCTTAAGATCAGAATGAGCTGATCCGGCTCCGTGGCCTGGTAAATACTGCCCAAGACCTACGCGAGGCATTTACTGGCTTTTCAAGTTAAAAAGCATTAAAGAAGCTCAGATATTTACCCTAACAGGGAAGCAACACCACCACCACAGAAATCAAGCAGCATAAAGAAAACTTCAAGACTCTTGGATGTTTTGATTCCTTAATGCTTCCTTTTTTCAGACTAAGCAGCAAATACTGTGAAAAACCACGTTAAGGATATTTGCAATTTTGTGTATTTTTACATACAAACACAATCAAATGCACAACTGGACAGAAAAAGTTAATGCTGTAAAATAATGAATTTTAAATAGCACTTTTTCATTTTGAAAGCAATTCCCTAATGGCCCAGACAACAGAGGTGATCAGAACTACAAAGGTTTGGAATCCCCAAGGTAGACAAAAGCAGAGTTTAGCCATAAAAATGAAATAACTTATTGTCTTTTACCAAGATAGCCCCTTAAAATTTGTCCTTCTGGCTCATATAGAAATAGAAAATGAAAGGATAATGACATTTCCTAATGAATATGAAGTTCAAATTTTATTTTGACTTTAAGAATCACCTATAACCAGCTAAATCTGGACCTTTCAAACAATCTTTGCATTCTTCTACATCTAGTTTTGAACTTGGATCTTGTGTGTTTCTGTGCTGGTCTGTATGAGGTGCCTTCTTTTTAATTTAGATTTTTTTTAAGCAGGTTGGGGATGGGCAGGGGAAGATGTGTTATCATGTAATAAAATATTTGAAGGGAGTGCGAGTGCAGATTTGCCTGTAAAAATGCCCATGCTGACACCTTTACTGACGTGAATAATTAAGGGGATTTCAAAAGGAAGGCCACAACATGGCAGAGGATGCCCTGGAGCATGGTATCCCAGAGAGAACCTCTATCACAACCTCACAGGTATTCCCAGTACAAACTTGCACCCTTGGGCATCCTTAAAGCAACTGAAAGCAACCGACTAAACCTACTCAGAGAGGGTGTGGAGTCTCCTTCTTAGAGACCTTCCAAACCCCCTCGGATGCCACCCTGTGCTCTGAGTGTCCCTGCTGGAGCAGGGGGTTGGACTAGACGATCCCTAGAGGTCCTCTCCAACCTCAATCACTCTGTGAGTCTGTGCGAGTCTGTGATGGGGTCGCTCACAGTGGGGATTGGTTCTTCCTCCCCAAACACGTCTCAGTGTGAGCCAGATCCTGCATCTCAGCTCAGGGGCCAGGAATTGGGGATGTCTGTATGACGGTGGGGGTAAGGAGGAGGTCTTCTTCCCCTACCTTACAACAGCTGTTCACTTGGCATCGCCACATTCAAGGGCCGTGATGACTGAGCCCAGGAGCCTCATGACGTGGCCACGTGGAGACGAGCGCTGCGGCGCGGGGCAGAGAGGGCGCCCGGACACGCGGGCAGAGCGCGGGGGCCAGGGGGCCGCCCAGCGCTGCGATCGGCTGCCGCTCCCCTTTTCCCCTGCACTGGCATCCTCCTGTGCTTGCCCTGACTCCTGTTGTAACCAACGTCAGAGAAGCAGCAGGAGCAGGCCAAAATCATAATTTAAAGTGATGTACGCGGGATAATACAGCATCATTGCAGCTAAGGTGAATATTCTGTGCACAGCTTTTGCGGGCCTTATTTGTCTATAGATGAATACATAAAATTGGCTTCTGTATTGCTCTGACTCCTTTCTCTCTCATACTGGGTTTCTGTCACCAAGTTGTGTAAAATGGACTGATAACTTCATCAGTTCTCACATCACCAAAACTGATGAGTGTAAACATGGCATGAAAACTATCATCATCTCCTGCTTTTCCTGCTGGACCTCTTGGAATTATCTCATTAACCGTTACCTCACCCCCTCTTAAGGTTTTCATTTATTTCAGTGGTATCTGGATCCTGACTTGCAGTTGCTCCAGGCATTTCTTATCTAATTGATTCACTTTCTAAAAACAAAATAAAACAGGAGAAGTTCTGATATCCTAAAGGAAAAAAAAAAAAAAAAAGAGACATGACTCAAGATGAAGTGCGCATCAGTGCAACCAGAAAGAGCCAAGCCAAAGTGGGAAGAACAAAAATGAAGAGTTGGCTTCTGGAAAAAAAAAAGTGGATGGATTTATGAAATGTGTTTCATCTTCTTTAGAGAAAATGTACTAAAAATAGTCAATGAGCTCAATACTTTGCATTTAATATATTTCTGCTGGAAATTGGTTTTGATCAAAATGCCAGTGTGTACAAATGAAAATTGTTTTCTGCCTGAGAGAGCCAAATCATTTCAGCCATAAGCAGCTTGGTACACAGGCCAGGAAAAAGCAACTCAAACTCAAAGATAAAGCACTGCACAGATTTCCAGCACATTAAACAACATACAAGGGCATTCATTATGCTTCCAGGGTGCAGGGATCCTCAGTGACACAGGCAGGATTCTGCTGTACTACAGAAAGGTATCTTTTCAAGGAAGTTGGGGCTTTTTTGATCTTCCTAAGCTTGCCTTAAAGAGCTTCCACACACCTGAGAAGAGGATCAAGAAGGGCAAAAAAAAGGCTGATTTTTGTCAAGCATTCCAGGGGAAAATGTAGTATAGAACAGCCTTTTGTTAATATTTGAGGTTAAGGCAAAAACTTGATTTCAGTAAAACACCATTGCAAGAGCCGCAGGTGAGAGTTCCCTTTCCTTTGCTCCACAACCCTGCTCACATAAAGGAGGGCACACCTGGCTCCACGCATTCCACCCACCAGGAAAACACCGAGCTGCCTCTTGAGCCAGGAGCAGGGAATCATTAGTGAGGGGGGGAAGGGAGCACATAAACAAACAGATTAATTAGTTTTGATGGAACATTGACTATTGCAAAGCAACCCTGAAGAGTCTTTTAAGCCTCATTTCTGTAAATATTCTGCTTATATTTCCCTTACCTCGCAGACCAAGTGAGTGTCCCATGTAGAGAGTGCTCCTACAACCAGTCCTCCTTAAGCTCTTTTCCTCCTTCCTGTAATAGTCGTTAATATTCTTTCTCCTGCTCCTCTCTAAAGTAGTTGTCACCACTCCAAAAGTACTTGAATGTTTTCAAACACTGTCACAATCCCCAATTAGGCCTGGACTGACTCCCCCTAATTCCCAGCAAACTTTGGCACGGTTAGCGGGTAATGAGAAGCAGCTGTTTGGGTTTCTCCTCACTTCATCACAAGGACCTGCAGCAGCCTGAGTGCATCATCTGGTCCCTAGAATAACTCACACAGGTCACGGGTCACCCTGGAAAATCCTGACCACAAACAGCGTAAGCAGAAGACACGAGGCGTCTAAGGGAAGTACGTAGTTCAAGTCAAACAACCACTCAGACTAAAAGGTCTCTTGGCTGCTGCTCCTTGGAGGGTTTTTTCTTTTTTTTTTTTGTCTGAACTGATTAGAAAGTGGAAGGTACTTAGAGTATGTGTCATTTATTTTATTTTTTTTTCCACCTAAATAAAGTCTTACATTTATAGATACATGCCCCTATGCACTGATAGATTGTAGGATTTAATTCCTGATAAACTTCCTCAATATACACCCTGCCATTCTTAAATTAATGCAATTGCTCTGAAGTGTTTTCTTTCTTGCTAAGTAAGTGATGTTCACTCGGCAGCCAAAATTTGGAATCCTTTTGTATTTTACAAATCCTTGGAATTTCATTACCACTATCCGTGTTCATAATTTCTGGATGAAAATACAGCCCACAGTTTTGCTGCCTGGCATTTTATGTTCAGTCTACTTTCTTAGCCCCTCTGTACACAAGTACATGTTTCTCTTTTCTTCAGATGCATGAACAGTGCAATTTTCACTGCTCAATCCAAGCATTTTTCGAAACTGCTTGAAATGAGGCTTATTCAGACAATCTTCAGCTCCCTATTTGCAAAGAGCAAGTAAAATGTGTTGGATATTTATTAATACCACTGTTATCTATTTAGCCTCGGCACTGAAAAGCTGGGGCATTCTGAGCTTTGTTTGAAATGCAGGTTAGTTGTGGATGGGAGTTTATCACCAGCACCTTGGAAGTGCCTCCAGCGCCTTTGAGTCTTTACTGCTAATTCTGAAGATCCCTGTCTCGCCCAGCTTTAATCCTGCACGGCGTGACAGCCCCCCATAACCCACCCAACACACGTAACTGCAATGGGGTGGCGACACTGTTAAAAGCATGAACCATCACTAAACAAACAGGATGTTCTTTTCCTTTTAGACGTGCATAGAGGAAGTGAGCTCGAGGAAGACGGTGACTGTGGAGGCTGAGGACACGTCTTTGAGGGTGTCTGGGCCTGCTTCCTAGGCTGATAACCGGGGAAGGCACCATGCCACGTTCCCTGCTGTTGTGTTTTGCTATCAGTGGAACGTAAGGGACTCAGGAGTAACTATTTCTAGGCCTGTTTGCCAGAATGCTGCAAAGGCAGTTTAATGCAAAGAGCCATCTTAAGGACCCCAGGTAGGTGGTCGCTTTGATGGTAGAGCTGAACCATGCTGCTACAACCAGGTATCAGCTTTAGAGTATCTATCTCAAAAACACACCGGTATTGATACAGCTCTAAATCCCTGCCAAAGGAAAAACAAGGCTAATGAGCCCATGGCTTATCTTCAGAGAGACAGAACATACGGGTTGTATCCTTTTGTTTCCTTCATGCACTAAAGCAAGTGGAGGGGAAAAAAAAAACCATAAAGGAGAAATATATCTTACCAGGTCTTTTTCAGAAGATCTAATTCATCTGCTGACAGCTCAGCCAGTGCTGGGTTGGAGCACTCCATGTTCCTGGTGGAGCTGGATGTACCTACTGAGACAGGCACAAACTTGAAAATAATCAAATAGGTCTAAAAGCTGAAGGGAAAAGGTTACTTAGGCCAACAAAAAGATTTCTTCAAATATCCACAAATTAATTATCATTTTGACCATATATCACTCAAAAAGCAGTAGCTGAGACTGAACTTGCAAACCAAAGGAAAATAACTTTCCTAGAGGAAAGAAAATAAGACGGTATTAAAAAACCATGAAAACAACCCCTCAAATTCTCCAAATTCTCTGGGGACAATTGTTACTTGGAAAGTAGAGATCATTCCGAGGAAAACTTTCCCACATACTGGTGTGTGATGAAAATGTTAAATGTCTTCATTTCTAATATTTGATTCTCATTTGGAAAAAAAATTATTATCACTCACGTAGCGAATTCAAATTTGTACAGGAGTCTACACTTGTAGAAAGGGAAATAGAGTTTTTCAGTATTTGGTAACAAGCTGTACTATGCTATTATAATGTATAAGCCCAGAAGGGTATTAAAATGTTAATTTGGATAGTGCTTAAAAGGTAATTACTTTCATACAATAAAATAAAGTCTCCGGAATAATAATCCCTGTGTCATGTGGCTTCTTTGAACTAGCACTATAGAAAACGGAGACTCCATTTAAAAGATTTAAATTTAGATTAACATTAGGCATTCTCACCCAGAAGAAAAGTCTGAACTGTTTAAGCCTGACTCACTTAAAATCGTTATTATATCAAAATTAATATTAAAGAAAGGTGCCTACATTTGCTCGATAGCAGTGAACTGAAAGAATAACAGCCAAGAAATGTTAAGTAATCTCTTGAAGACAGGATTATTCGTCCCATGCAAGCACTGCCACAAAGGGCTGTGGCTCTGCTGAGCAGGTCAAGATCTCCCAGGAAAGCCTGAGCCTATTTCCTGAACTCAGGCTTTGAAGAGCCTGACAAAAGCAAGGAAGCTGCTGCAAAATTTCCTTCTTCCTCTGCTTGTTTCCCCTGCTCCCTTTGCTGACACATTTGGAGTAGCTGCCACCCCACTGTACAGGTCAGGCTTCAGGGCTGCCCAGACCTTCCTCATCTCCTTTCACTCACTGTCTCTTCTCTTAAACCCCCTTAAGACACCTGAACTGGTTTGGAAAAAAAGAAAAAAAATCCTCCCTCCTCACCTAGCTCCCCCATCTGATGCTGCTATTAAGACGCGTTTGTCCCATGTCACCTTCTCCTTCCTCAGCCCATCAGTCAAATCCCCCTCGCAGGGTCTTGGGTGCAGACAGCCAAGAGGAAGAGTCGCCCTTCGGCCCGGAGAAGATCATCCCAAGAGCCAATGTCCTGAATAACATGATGGATTCACATTGATTAGATTTTGCTTCTATTTTAAGAAATCATATAGAATATTGTCTAGGAAATTCTCACACATCAGTCTTGTTTATTAAAAATGGATGATTTAACTAATCTCTTTAAAATCTAAAGATATCAGTGAGTGTAGTCGCAATGTGTTCATCTGCATACAAATTTAAATTAGTATTAATTTTTAGTATTTATATTTTACTTTCATTTACACTATTTTATTGGTTTTCATGCATAGGCACATAGAGAAATAGACACGTATATGAATACATGGGGGAAGGGGGCTTTCCGTTTGTGCCTTTTTCTCAGTACGATGTCCATTCTTGCCATGCTAGGCAGTTAAGCACTGCTTACGTTTAGGGAAAATCTGAAACCTTTCGTAGCTCACAAAGTTAGAAAGCGCATCCGCCCTGGCTGAAAGTCTCTTTCATGGTGGGAGATTTAGGTTGATCTATACTTAAAGTGAGGAAAAGCAGAAGGCAAAGCAGTGTCAATTAGGCCAAAAGGGAGGTAAGTGGATACGTGACTCTGAGACACACGTTTACATTTAAGGAGTTCTTAGTCTGTGGGATAAGAACTGTAAATGTTCAGTCAGAATTTCAGAAGCAGAAACCAGAACTTAGGTCTTCTGTTTCCCAGATGAGCTCCTGTTCTACCAGAGAAAGTCCCTGGAGATCCCTCCACCACCAAGTCAGAAGACTCTGCCCAGGGCTTCGCTTTGGGGACTGGACACCTTCCGAGTTAAGCCTTACATTGGATTTGATACAACTGTTTTCCACGTGTGCTGGATACAGTCATGGGTGTTATATTAGTAGCTTTAATTAGCTAAGAGAAAGCATACTGTTCTCTCCAAGGACTGAATAAGACATAGTCAAAATTATTACTTCTGTAGAGCCATTGTACAGACTCTATGTACATCGATAAAAGTGTTATTTTACAGTGAATGATTATATCCATTAATATAAGTTACCAGCCAGAGGACATGTTTCTATTAGTACCAGTAGGAATTCCTTGCTTAAGGTTCAGATGCATTTAGGAGTCAGGCTAAAAGAGAAAAATCCCCACAGTTGCTGGTAATTTGCACGTAGCCAGTAAACTTCTGTGAAACGAAACCCCAAACCAGCTGTTGGACATTTTTAAGTCATATGTCTAAAGCGGTTAAGTGTGTTCATCTCTTGTTCTTCGAATTACTACTTCATATTTACCCTCCCAAGAGTTTGATGCTATATATCCTTTAGCTCTTTATATAAAAGTACCCGCTGGATACAGCAATTTTGATCCATTAAGAATATATTCACTTGAAAACTGAGAAAACTATTTAATCCAAAAATAATCAGGAACTTTACTACTTACCACATCACTCTCTGTCTCCAAGCATGCCTAACTGCTTTTCTGCATAAAAATTATGGGAAAATTTATTCAATAATAAATGCCTTTCCCCAGGTAGTTTCTCCCCGCATGAAGGAATATAGTCATTCCTTTGCAATGTTTCTCCATATGTTTCTGTATGATTATTTTTTAATCCTATAAAATACTGACATTTCCTAGCAAAGTCTCCTACTATCTTTATGTACTCTATTGGAAAACACTTCCCTAGAGAAAAACACTGGAAAACGTTTACCTAAAATCAAATAAACTGGAAAACATTTACCTAAAAATTTTCTTCTAGATTTCCCATGCATTCCCAGGCCCATCTTTTGAAGACTAACCCAAAAGGGGTTGCCCAGTCCAGCAGTCTTTGACTTTAATCAACAGTTAACATTTGGCAGGCAAGAGAGAGAAAAAAGGCACAAATCTATTTCGCTGCTAATACTGAAGATTTATTTGATGCTACCTGAGCAAGAACAGGATCTCTTTATACTCCTAAACTTCACAGAACTACAAGACAAGATGTGATCTGCTAACAGAGGCAGCAAGTTCTGAAAAGCAGCTTTGCTGTAGAGAAAGGCAGGTTGAGCAGACTGCAAAGGAAGCGTCTGGAGAACGCCCAGTGCAAAGAAGATCAAGACACTAAGACTGAGCCCCGACTGTTTCGGGAGAACACGCCAACAAATTTGTGCTCCAAACTTGTCATACAAAGTCACACGCGCTCTGAAAACACCACAGTGACATTCCTTCATATTTGTGATGGCTGAACATATACAAAGTTTCTAGAAGAAAGCACTGATTTTTTGCCTGTTACAGAAAAACTAAGCAAGTAGCGTGAATTGCATTAAGCACATCACAAAAAAATATCATTTAAAGAGTGCTTTGGACTACATGATCCTAGGCAGCTGTTATATTAATACTGATGTGATATTACTTGATCCAGCAAGGATTTATTAAAGAATGTTCTGCATCAGCATTCAATTATTCATGACAGAAATTAGGTAAATTCCATTACTGCTGCTGGTTTTATTTATTTATTTATCTTAATGAACTTATCCCCAATTCCTAGCAAACTAGAAGAAGTTCAGCTGGCTCTCACAGAGCATAACTGAAGTGAACTGAATGCCTGTTGCACTCCACATACAACTGCTTCATACTGTGTATGCTTGTAGTGGCATAATCCTGGATTATGTCTCCAAAACTTACCAAAAAGCAACGCTGTAATCTTGTGAATTGCCAGGAACTTTTACAATGTAGAGCGTCTTATTTTTTTCTGCTGCCATATTTCTCTGTGCAGTAATCTTAAGACAGAAAGTAACAGCTTTTACATCAAAGCAGGTTTTGAAGTATTTATTTGAGCTTATTCTGTTGCTACGAAGGAATGCTATAGCCTTAAAATGCTCCCTTTAGATCTGTCCCAGATAATTGTCAGGATGAAAGAATATTGTTATTTTGTTACAGTATCAGAGAGAAGAAGCTGTAAATACATTGAATTTGCTATTTCCATACCTAAGCAGCTGGTGAATATTCTCACAGCAGGCTGTAAAATAGGCATTTCGCCCAAAGTGTCCTGAAGGAGCCCCAGAAACTGCTCTATCTGCTATAGCTTCATGGGCTGCAACTTTTTTTTGGTCTTCCATCTAGACTTTGGACTCTTTCCATTTAGATCTTCAACCTCTCATCTGCAAGTTACAGTATGTAGAAGCCTGAACTGTGGTTTATTGAATGAACCTGTGGAAAAGACTGACCAGTTCTGATAAACAGCAGAGGGAGATTAACCCTTTTTTTGAGAAATTGGTGCTGGGATTAATTGGAAGACAAACTCATCCAGGTACCTCTGTGCTCCAGCTGACATTTGACAAATATCTGAATCTATATATATTTTTAGTACAGAACTTTGCCACTTTGCTAGCAAAGGCTTTGAAAGAAATTGGAGCGCATCAAAGAGAAGGGAATGTAGACGCCCCGCTGCCTTTTGCTGGTGCCCCCGAGGGCAAGAGGCCCCAAGAAGCGCTCCGGGGTCGGGCCCTGCTCCCTCCTACTCCCAGGTTTAAATACTGATTTTAATCTTTGCATTTGAACTTCTTGCTATTTTTCTAAAGGAGTAATTGAGTGTTTTAGATGAGAAATTATTTATATGGACTGCTTTGCAGATGTGTATAGCCTTTCCTTTAAAATTGATGCTCAGCTTTTCTGACCAAGGAGGTACATCATAAATGTTCAAGTTATTTAGTCTAATATACATGTATCCGGTCTTACAATTTAAGTTTTATAACGGGAGAATGACATTTTTATTTAAAGACTAACAGATCCAAGCAAAAGATTAAAGTCTTTTAATCTGTTTTTTTTTGTGTGTGTCAAACTGCTATAGAACGCAAGCTGAAATTTAATGAATTTGAAAAACACCATTCTATAATTGATTTGCTATGTGACACAAAGGAGAAGAGATTATAAGTGTTTCTCACTTTAAAGCAACTGATTTATTAACCTATGGTAATAGAATCTGTATTTGGTGAGCTGAATTAATGGCTTTCTGCTCCCTCTGTTCTTCAGTGTTTTAGAACTCACTGCTAACACTTTGTCACACTCTTTATTCATGAACTGGAAGAGAAGAAGAAACATTCTCATTTTTACAATAACCTGTTTACAGTTTCTTAGTTTTAAAGAATTCAACTGAGAAAACTGAAAACAAGACAACATTTTATCTGCATTTGCTGATAAGACCGCATCTACCAGAAGCTGCCTTGGCAAGCTAAAAGCCCATGGCTCCAGATGAGAAATTCAAGACTTCAGTAGGTCACTTCTTTGACTTTTTATAATGTCAATCAGAATAAAAATATACTGCACGTTGTCACTGCTGGAAGTGCAGTTTTTAATAGCTTTAAAGAGAACATTTAAATTCATAATCCCATTTAAATAATTGTTTAAATCTCTCTGATTTTATTCACCATATCAAAGTCAAATATAACTGCATTTTCTTAGATAATACTACAGATTTCATTCACAAGATTTTCTTCACGCTCTTTCCTCCGGCTCTTCAATTTACTATAACATTCTTTTTGTGGTGAGCACCCCAGACCCAACCTTCCCCAGCAGCCCAAGCGCCGTGCGTCGTAACCAGCCAGATGCACAGAAAGGGCCAGAGCAGGAGAAGCAGATACTGCTTGAAGACAACAAATGCACCAAAAGGCTTGTGGCCAGCGGTTCACGTGTGGCGCACCCTCTGAAAGCAAATGCTTACTGTGAGGATGATGCTCATGATGCAGAACGGTGAGCCCCGCCACGCGCGTTTTAGTGTCTCCACTGAGCTACGTCCATGTGGACGTGATCCGAGCAAAGCAGATCCCCTGGATCCCTTAACTCTAAACCACTACTGGGAAATGGGCTGCATCTGCAATAAGCTGAAATGGGAGGACGCAGCATAAACAGAATAACGAGTCTACCTGCTCTGCTTTGTTTAGTTAAGATTGCAGAGTTACAAGACTTAATAAATCTTTGAATACAAACGCCACAGAGCCTATGAAGAGCTATATATATTTATGCTATAGCTTGTAGTTTAAGTACCACATATGATTTACAAACGGAATAAAGCAAACGAAGCTTGAAATTAAAGAACGCCCACAGAACTGTATAATTCATGAGGGAAACAAGCAAACAGATATAAGTTTAACTAACAGGAAACCATACGCCAACAAATGAAAACGGTTGAAAAATAGTGTCACGTGGTGGAACTAGGCTGGCAAGATTAACGATGCAACAGGTACGAAGGCTGATGCAGACTATCGAGAAGCAGGAGTTAAGAAGAACAAAAACAAAACTGCAGCCCTCCCCAAGGAGGAGAGAGCAATCCAGGCAACAACACTCACTGCATCTGAATTTTTATCCTATTCTTGTCTTACAGAACTATTGGTTCTGGAGGGCCTGGCGTGCAGCAGTTATGGAGCCAAAGGTCCAGGCTGCAAAGGTCTGGCGAGGCCAAACTCCAAAATCAGCCAAGCACATCTCCGAGATGCCTTAATGCATGTGCTCAGAGACCTTCTGTGAATAGGCGAGAGAGTTAAAATATACTGGAGAGCAATAAATATACAAACAGGAAGATGTGAAGAAAATCATGCAATCCTCCTCCTCTCCACCCTCCCACATTCAGCTGATTTAGAGCAGATGCTTTCCTGATCTCTCCATGGATGCCAGCAAGTCCCGTGTCTCCCTGTGTACACAGCAAGAGTGAACCCATGTCACGTGCTTTCCTAGATGATCTCTCTCACATGTCACTTGGCTTAAATCCTTCTCCTCCCATCTGCTTCTAAATCGTTCAGGAGGAAGTCTTTTAATTAGCAGGCAAATCTATTCTACCTCTTTGGAGCTAACTGCTGGCAAACCGCATGCTCCTCCTGCACAGGTCTTAGCTGCAAGATGCTTAGGCAGAGCTGCTGGTGTGTATCCAGAGTCCCCACCAAGTACCACACGTGTCATGAAGTGGACTGACTTCAAAACAAGTGAGCTTTCTCCGTTTTGCAAAGACAGCTGGATGCTGGTCACATGAAATGGCACAAAAAGTGTAAATATTTAATTTTCTCGCTATGTCAGTCTTACTGTGAAGCATAATGTGCCAGATTATCATCTCCCACTACTCAGGTTCTATTGACTTGAAAGACTTCAAACTTCCTGGATGCCAATAGAAGCAGGAGCAGTCGAGGTGATTCTGCTATCTGCTCTATCTTTGTGACAGATTAAAATACAGTACTCTGCCAGGAGCTTGCCATGCTTTGCTAATCAGGTGACATGATTTATTTTGCACTGATAGTGCTAGCTGTCAGAACGAGGCAGCAATGAGTAGGAAACAGATTTTTACTTTCTGCTAGAAAAGCTCTTCTGCAGAGGAAACAATCTCAAAAGTGACAAGGTTATGTATTACCATTATCACATTCTCAAACACATTTCACAATTAAACGCTTTTGAAGTCAGCTTGCATGTACTAAATTAAATATCCTCAGATAATGTATTTCAGATAAGCTGGGTGTTATTTGTTTTGGTAAGCTAGAGCCTGATCTTCCCACAGCACTCAAAGATACTTCACTGGCAGGTGATTAATCCAGTTAAAGAGCCTGTATGTCTTTGAAATAAACTCATTTACGTATGTCCTAAGTATAGCTTTAGACAAAATTGTTCTGCAAATTAGAGTGCATTTGATGAATGATCAATTGTGGGCATTTTGTGACCCAGCTGCACCGTGTTATATGAGGAAAAAGTCTGCCTGTGGTCAAAAACATTTCATAACAACATTCCCAGGGTGTTCTAAATTAACTGTCAATTCATCACAACTTCAGCCACCTCTCTGGATCCACACTTCCAGGACTTTGAGGTCTTAGTGTTTTTTTTTTTCTACTTGGGAGCTCTAAAGACTGTACCTTCCTTCCCTCATTCCAGCCACAACTCTAAGACTGCAACACGTTATGCTCAAAGAGCTAGAACTTGCTTTTTTTTTTAAAAAAAAAAAAAAAAAGAGAAATCACAGTCTAGCCGCACTTTTCTTTGTATTCAAAACTATGCCACTGAAATAACTTTCTTAGATCCTTTACGCGACTTGAGCCACCCGAGTGCCCTATTGTGTTGCTAGTCTCAAACTTGGCCATGCCAGTGTCTTTTGTCTTAACTGACCATCCATCAGCTTTACCCTTAGACTTCCTTCATATGAGAAACCAACGTTTCTTCTTCTGTGAAAGAGGTGCTCCCTGTGAGATCATTGGGCAGCCCCTCATACTCAGTTCACCTACAGACATTGTAGAGATGACAACTGGTCATATGTCTAATTAGAAGATGGGGCTTTATTCTGCCTGATCTCCTGTGGGAATAAAAGGAGCAGCTTGGAGCACAACCAAATATAAAAAACACGAGGGGACAGCAGTAACTCACTTTCCTCCCCTGAGACAGTGTCTACTGATGAGGACATACCCTGAGGTTCCTTTAATGGTGAAAAGCCTGCAGCTGCCGCTCATCAGGACACTGCTGTGCAAAGGTTGAATGGGTGGCGTTCACACCCGAGCAAGGGTAACTTGGGGACTAAGCAACAATTTCCTGGAAAAGTTAGAGCAGAGCATCAACAGGAAGCTGGAAAAATATTTCAGAGCAACACACACACACACACAAAAAACAAACACCTGGAGAAAGAACAAGCCTGTTAATCTTCATTAGCACAATTTTCATCAATTTGCACCTTGATTTTCTACCTGAGTGAGTTTAATTATACAAGTGATCAGCTTCCATTTTCCCTGAGTCTTCAATGCACTAAGGTGACAGTTGAGGCCAAGCATCTTCTGCACTATCAGCATTCTTTTGCTAATGCTAGTTGGGACTTTCCATCCCAGTGTCACTTCTTTAGAAGGCTGGACAAATAAACATGCATAACTCAATAAATACACACGCGCAGATCTATCGACCTTTCTCAAAGTAAGGCGTCCTTCTTGCTGAAGTATCCGAGAATTAGTGAGATACAATCCTAATGATTCTACATACTCAGCTGTGCAAATGATCTGACCATCGCTGCCAGACAAATTGGAAATGTGCAAAGCATTTCTTACTCAGCTTATGCAAATGCCCTAAGCTCTCCAGCTGCTGAGACAGTATCACCAAATCTATATGGTTGCATAAGAAAACTAGCAAAAAAATATGCTAATATTAAAATAGTGATATTTAAACAAATTCAAAAGTATGGTAGAGTATTTTAGCTTCCAGGTGCCGTGCTTTTCAGACGTTCCTTTATAAGCAAGAAAGTTCAAACCCTGCTTGACTTGGAAATCAAAGTCAAGATTCTCAGAGAACATCTTAACAGACTGAAATTTAGAATCAGGACAATTTTACACAGGACAGCATGTGCACAGCTCTTACCCTCAGAGACAAAATTAGATGGGGTCTTTGTTAAAGTTAGTTAGTAGAGAGGCAGAAAGAAGGTTCAACAAATGAGAACCAGGAATATGAACTTTAAGACTAGTCAAACACTGGTAACAAACCATCACCGAGCCCTGTTACTGGTTGCAATTAAAGAAAGAGAAGAAAGACGAAACTGGAAAGTTCCTGTATGCCACCCATACCTTTTGGAGGATAAAAACATTCTTTCTTGCCTTCATAGAGAACACGTAGGTGAGGATCATTCTAAAGACTTTATCAAATATGGAGTATGTGTGGCATAAACTAGGGAAGACAAAACAAATCTGTCATTATAACTTCACACCAGAGTTACCACCAACTTTGGCCATTCTGAACAGTTTTTGGAGACTGGTACCAGCCCATCTGTTTTATTATATTAAAAGGGAAAACATCTAAATTCCATGATTTCTAAGAAAACAAATTGGATAGTCTCTTTTCTCTTCTTTAGGTATAAATCAAAAGACAAACAAATCAGAAAAAATAAAGTTTCTGAAAGTCTGACACCTTCTGAAAAAGAAGATATATTAATTTTCACATTAGAAAGTGTTGACAACATGTTTTTCTGAATAATTTTTTTCTATCAAAACCACTCTAGTGTTTCAATTGTGTGCTCAATTTTGCTGATAATGGTCACTATAACTGGCAGTACAATTTTGTCTTTGCATGTGCTTGTTCTGTTCTCTAAAATAAGTTTATAAGTGTTCAAACATACTTTCTTTAATCCATTCTTTTAACTTATATCCCTATCCATACCAGCTGGCATCCACTTTTCTATCAGGAGTGACAGGAAGACTACTGCTTTATAATTACAAACAGATCTGTCTGACATAACAACGAACAGTTCATGAGCTAGAAACCTGGACACTGATTTTATGTCCTAGAGCTTGAAATAGATGCCTCATTTTTCCAATATTTTTTGCTTGTTCACTGTTTTTTCCACTTGATGTGGAAATGTCTTGATGTGGAATGTCTTGGAATGATGTGGAAATATCTTGAAAAATAACTAAAGAGAAGAATGAAAAAGGAATAATATACATACGGATTTAAACAGTATCTAAATACCACTAATTATTACAATATGAAAATGTGCTTGAAAATATTTTCAAGTATGAGAAAAGATCATACTTAAAAGTTGCTCATCTGCCAAATTTCAAATGTTTCTACTTTTAAATGTTTGGCAACAGTTTCAGTGCAACTTATTAAAATCTCTGTTACTCAGTCTTTTTATCATTTTCTTTCTCAAGTAAGGTTTCAGCTTTTTTCAGCTGAATGAAAACAAAAGGTCTGCCCTCCCTTTGTTAACTATATTTACTTTGACCAGTGTAAAGCCAGCCTTGACCAGCATTACTCTTTAAACATGCAGCAGCAATAAAACAGAAGTAGTCTACAGAGGAAAAATGAGGTTGTAGTTACTACAGGCTATACTTTTATCAGGTCACTATTAGTTTCGTCTGCCCTCTTCCTCTATTTGTGTGGAAGTTACCAGAAAATATTTGAGAAGTGGAGCATAACAAATTAAACTAGCACTGTTGTTTTCATCTTAATGCAGGATTGGGAGTCCCAGAATTATCTGATGGTGTGAGCTCCAGGCTGAAGGAAGTGAAGCCCAACAGGTCTCCAAGGATCCCCTGCTCCACCACAGACAAAGAATAATCTAGTTGCTGCTTCTCCCATTCCCAGCTTTAGGTTTCTTTAGAACCACTTTTTTTTTTCTTTTTTTCCTCTTTTCCAGTGCCTGTACTATTACTTTTTAAGTTGCAATGTGCTCTTTGCTCCTCCTGGGACTAACAGTCTCATCAGATCAGATTTGCCAATTGGACCATGAAATTCCCAGAAGAGCCACTTATAGCAAAACCAGAAGAATGACCAGCTTAATGCCTGACCTGTACACAGCAACCAGTAAGTACAGATAGAAAATATTGCAGCTGTTGCTAGTCTGATGCTGACGTAGCCTTCAAAAGAGTATCAGGTTGTACTTAGAAATGCACCGGCTCTTTTAATGAGAATACACTTCTGGGTGCAGTCCAACCTACCTACAGTGTGATGGTTGCATGGGCAACTGGGGTGTTTCAGTGTGGAGCACATCATCGACTTCCATCTGATCCAGGTGCACTCTTAAGACTGCAAGCATGTAGCACAGCACAGCTTTGCCTCAGCAAGGAACACAGCACTTCTGTTCCTACAGCATCATTTCTCTATCTATATAGATTGACCATTTGCTAAATCTGAAATATAAAGAATACCAATTCAGTCCTGCCCCAGGTAACCGACTTCACTGATCCTTGCTTTGAAAGGGAACAAATGTGATTAGTTGGAAAACCAGTGCAAGGATATTGGGTGAACGCCCTCCTGCATTAAATCCTTTCAGATATAACTAAATGTTGATGATTTTTCACATACTTGGCTTTGATACAGCACTTAGAACACACATTTGTTCACTGTATTAGTTATACACAAAGCTAGGACAGAACCTACACAGAAATACAACCGGAAAAAAGTGCGTGTGAAATAATTATATTCCTGGAAAAGAAATGCTGAAATAGAGAGAATGACTCACAACAGAAGATTACAAAGGCAGAATTAATTAATTCTGCACTCACTGCTTATTCCATATGAGGCACAAGTACAGAATGGAAAAAGGATCACACGCATTACGACAGTCAACAACCGACGTGGTTTGGCCCTTGGCACCTTTTCCCTAGCAGTTCATTCCAAGCTGCTTCCCCTGGATCCCTAGGGCACGTCAGAGGGCAGGGAGTCAACCACGTGCTTGTCTTTCCAGCACAGCTCCAGATCAGGTCAGTGCAAGCGCACAGCCAGGGCCAGCAGCAGGCTCGCCTCTGCTCTGCACATCCCCCTGTTCCTCTTCATACTCCAAGCACAGGGGCAAAGCACATGCCATGCAACAGGCCTGACAGAAAGCAGCACGGCCTTCTGCTCTTCGGCACGATCCACAAAGGCCATTTCTGCTTCCTCCAACAGCTCAACTCGGAAGTGCTGCTGTGTTGCCTCCTGGGGAACATAACCGGATTCTCCTGAGCAAGGCAAGCTCCTCTGCAGGTTACCTTTGCTGAGGACATGGAGAAGGATGGAAGATGCATCCTCACAAATCCTGACTAAGCCTCTGTCAGTTATTTGGGCCAAAAAAAGAAAACTGAGACAAGAAGAATGTGAAACATGACTCCTATGAGGTATTACCTTAGCACGCTTGACTTAAAAGCTAGAGCAGCCTTCTCTGCATAAAATAAGAACCACCTCTTGTGCAAGAAAATTGTCCCAAATCCTGCTAAAGATAGGGTTGGGCAGCATTACACAAAACGAGTGCTCCAGCTCCAGCAGGTTCCCCTCCAAGTATCCCTGGGAGAGGAAGTGGTTTCTCCTTTACCTCCATAGTGGCCAGAACAGCTAAACCTGCCTGTTTAAGGGTGCTGCTGCCATCAATCCTCCTGCTGCTACATAACACGGAAACGCTGAACTTCAGAGCAGCCAGGTCATCCGAACTTTCCTTCATCTGCCTCGTGTTTGGGAAATTCAAATAAAGCCTAATCACTTAAGTGAAGATAGTGGGTATGAATATGTGTTCCCCCAACTTCCCACCCCTGACTGCTACTGTCAACAAACCACGACAAACATTTCATTTCTCACTCCATCTAGCAATAGACATGCAATTAATATTGATTTGCAAAGGCTGAAATTAATTAAAAGGCTGCATTTATTTTTCTTCTGTGATTTTTTTTATGACTAGTAATCGTGTAAAATGCGATCCACTATATGGCCTCAGGTATTGCACACACACATAGTGAGACACAACTAGTGGCTCACTATGCACAGAGCACGCTGCTTGTCCTAGGGAACGGTGTGGAAAGACTGCCTTCAAATTTTGCCTGTAAATCACTGAACTCTCAAAGCAAAGCTCATCTACAACATTCATAGTGACCTACATGATTACATTAGAGATATTCCAACAGTAAGCGGCTACACTGCTCTTTTTTTTATGCTCACCAAAATTATTTTAACAAAATGACCCATTTTACTGCATTTTATTATCCGGGAACTGTCCCAAGTGAATAAATGTTGAGAAGCTTCATTAATTTATCATATTACAACTAGTCTGGCAATGTAAAGATTTCTGTCCAAGTCATCGATAGAGTGGCTTGCCCCACTCAACTTTGGCCTCAGAACAAACAGAAGTAGCAGCATTACCAAGATAAAACATTCATGGAACATAACGTAAGTTAGAAACTCCAGGGCTGTCTGGACAACAAGTAAAAAACACATCTAAGAAACTACTTTGGAAGCCACGTTCATCATCATCTTGCTCCCAAACACAGATTACTGAACACTCCCTACTAGAAGTTCTTATTTTTCAACAGTTGTATAGATGTTCAGCAAATAAGCTGCTAAGATGAAAAAATCCTAATCAACACACACATACACACACACACACAAAGCAAAACAAGCAAACAAAAAAGCCCAGACATTCTCTTCAAAATTCTCTTTTTACTTCTAGGTTGATATTATAAAACTACAACCCTGTATTAGAGAGGCTTTAGCAACACAAAAACCTTAACCTCAAATGCAGCTTTCCGCCTCTTACCTTAGAGCGAAACAGGAGAAATGTCTATAAATGGATATTTCAAACCACCCCAATTATTATGCAGGAGAAAGGAAGAGGCTTGTTATCTAAAGCCAGGCCCACGGACTCTGAGAAGCCAACACTGAAAATAACACACTTGCTACATAAACATTTTCAGGACTAATCAACAAGATATCTGAAGAGAAACAAACAAACAAACAACCCCTAATATTTCTTGCAAAATCATGAAAGAAAAATAAGGAAAAAAACAGCTCTAATATCAAAAGTATTTTTTACTGTCAAAATTGACCAGAAAAAATATGTCCTGACTCCATCAAAAACAAGCACCACATCGGTTCCTGCAAGGAGTTTAAAATGCCTTAACACTGAACCACATGAGATATGTGAACAGATTCTTAAGCCATTTGTCCTACTTCATTTAATCCTCTCTAATGCTGGAGATGTAGATGTGCTTTCTTGCATTTCCCTGTGGAACCAAAAACAAGCGTAAGCATGAGCACGGCTCTGAAGCGTGCTCTTCAAGGGGCTCATGTTCAAGAAGGAACCAAAACCATGGCCTCTTCTCTCCTTTGGAAAATCCCTAACTGCTAGTCTATGTGGTTATGATCTGACTTTACTGCATTTTCAATCCATTGAATTGTCTTCAGCCCAATGAAACAGATGAGGGTGAAGAACAAAGTGCTCATCCTTATGGCACATGACATGGTATATGAGCACAGTTCCCTACAGGAAAGAAGAAAGGAGGCTTAATTTCCTTGCATTGATTTAAGAACTGATCCTCCTTTTTTCCTGCATCTAAGATCACGTCTCTAATCGCTACATTAAAGGTTTTCATAAGAACAGGCAGAAGGGAGAAGTCCTTGGTGTCAACGTCCATTACGACATTTTCTAAGAATGCTGCATAAAGAGATTTGAAGCAGCTGAAAACCAGACTGGCCACTTGAAACATTTCAAAAATCAAGTTAAGATGTTAATGACTTGCAAGGGAATTTGATTTGGGAATGAGGAGGGGGGGAAGTGGTAAATGAGACGTGGTTGGAATTGCTGTAGATGAATTAAAACATCGTGCTAGAAAAGCTTCACTCACAGAGATGCTCAAGAATCATTGAGCAGTAACTTGCTGACACCTCTGGGTCAGCTTTCCATGCACTGGATTGTCCTTCTGCAATAGATTAAATTGTCAGCTACAAGCTAATGTATACATTTTCCCTGAGATTCAAAACTTCCTCTTTCAAAAATATTAGGTAAATATATTTGATTTGGCTACATCTGAGAGAGAGCACAGAGATACAAGCTGCTCTAAAAGAAACCTGGCAAACACAAGCCTTGCTAAGTGGAAAGGTTTACAGCTCCGACCTCAAAGACGGGGTATTATGTTTCCTCATTTCATCAGCTCTATTGAGTATTTCTGTCAATCCAACAGTCCTCAGGAGGCGCTGGTGGATCTGGCCTTGACGTTTTTCTCATTTGTTTCAAACAGTTTTATTGTTACGAGCTCATTTGCAATCAGGAGTTGAAGACAGTAATCAAGCGAATGAGCTCGAGCAGAGCACGGCGCTGGCTGAGATGTTATTTCCTCAGAGATTTTGGTGAACACCGATAATCAGACTTGCTTATGGGCAGCAGCAAAGGAGGAAACCATAGATTTATATAACACATGGCAAAAAGATGTTATTTTAAGGACGTATTTACAGGAATAGGCTCAAGCCATTACTCTAACTGGGAAACAACTGCAGAAATGCTAATCTACACCAGTTACACACCATCACCACCTCAGACTTTCAGAACAGCCGTGAATCACTTAATCTCCTCTGTTTTCGGTGGGTTTTGTCTGTGTTGCAACCTTGCCCAGACTCTTAAGGGTTCTAACACATGCCCTCTAATGCCTTTGGCTGTCAGACAGACTCCAGCTTATGCAAGGCTATAGGTATCTTTTCCACTGCATCTCGAGCTGGCAGCCCAGGCAGCTCAGTACTGGTTCCCTTATTCAGCACGTAAGTCTGTATAATGATAACCCAGTGAGTCCACTTTAAGGCTCACTGCATTTCCTGGGAACAGAAGAAGCCTTTCCCGTACCAGTTGCCCAGAAATAACCCTTTACGCCAAAGAATAAAGTGAAAATAAAAGTGTTTGTACACAGTTCTTTTAGACCTTATTTAATGGGATCTTCAAGACAAGTGAATTAAATAAAATCCATGCTTAGATTTGTCCATAGTTTACAATTATCTCAAAGTTCGCTTTTTTCTTTATATTGTCAAAAAGAAAGTATTGTCAAAACCAAGTTTTGGACAAGAGACAGGCAACAGGAGCTCAATATGAAAACCAACAGATTTGGAGGTATGGGGCAGGATTAGTGGCCTTCAGTCTCAGAAAACATAAAATGGGTAGCAGTCTTTAAGTGTGCAGAGAAAAAACAAAATGGGAAGTTACAAAACCCAAAATTGCTTCCTGATAATTATGGAAATAACTGCACTGAAAGCATCTGCACTGCTTTCAACACTGCTGCTCTTGTCAGGTCATAATCCTCAAAGAGACTCATGCACATAACCTGTAATTTGTACTGTGTCAAATAACTATCTCCTTTTTCAGTCCTGGATGCTATGGATGAAGATCAAGCTCCGCTCTTTACATACCAGACATAAAAACAGTTGCATCATTTAAGCTCTCCTCACTACTAGGCCAGCCATTGCTCATTTAGCCCTCGGAAAAGAAAGAAAAGGCTTCTAAAATAATAGTGGATGTGACAACATCTGACCTATGCACCTTCTAAAGCAAATAACTAGGACTGGATCAACACAGAAGTAGGAAACAGATTAACTGTTCTTGCAGAAGGTTTCAAAATAGTCTCCTCAGATATTCCTGTAATAGAATACCCCATCTGCTCTGTATGAAGCTAATGAAGTCACTTGTCATAATGTGTCTTTTCTGCTCTTCTCATTGCCCAAGAAGTCTTTTTTAGCTGATAAAAGGACATCTAGAATGTAATGTTGACTTCCATTCTTGCTTGAATTAATAAATTAATGGAAAAATGCTTTTAATTTAAGATATTATTATTATTATTATTAATATATATATTTAACTAACAAAGAAGCTAAAACTGATTAATCATGTGATTCAGGTCATTTTAAAAACAGATACATTAACACCAATAATAGTTTCTTTTTTAATCTAGATGAAGGCGATTTACGAATACTGGGAAATTTTGCAGATTGCCTGTGGGTAGAGCTTGGCATGTGTGTAATTATGTGGGATCTCTGAAGACATTTAAAGGCCAATTGACTGCTTTTAAATCATGTCTCTAATATTAACTAAGATACAAAGATTCCATAGCCAGATGACAGAACTGTACTTCAGTGTCGCCAGTCTTGGCCCAGCAATTCATGAGCCCTGAAAATTCCTCCTTAGATCTATGTTTCATAGAATATATATTAAAAATTACTTACAAAATTGGTATTATCAAAGACTAATTAATTTTAACAGAAATGAAAACATTCTAGAGTCACCGGAGAAAAATTGAGTTCAGTGAAGGCTTTAATTACAGGGAATAAATCACACTGCTTGGCTGTGTGCTACAGCAGATCAGATGCAGGAAAAGTAAGTTTTCCTGGCCTCTTCCTCGTGTTTCTTGATGGGTGCCCGTCACTACTAGCACCCTGGCTATCTATCAGAAGGACACTGCCACGCACGCTGGTGTCAGCCTGCTCCTAATTACACAGGGGTTTTGTGTTTGTTCATTTGACTCTGTGATATGCAGTGAATCTTGTCCAGTACCTGGTTTTATTGTCTTTTGTACTAAAAAAAGGCCAAAGAAGCCATTTCTTCCCCTGGCACTTGTGTACACACCTCTCCTTTGGGCAAAATAAGGCCATGTATGTTTCAGTTCTTGGATGTTTTATATTATTACTGAGCTCTGGTGCTAGCGATAGCATTGATTACCCCCTTAGTTGAGCAGTATTATGCCTTAAAGCAGATGAAGGAAAAGCTGGGTCAGATAGGCTGCTCAGTGCAGGAGTGAGGGGAGTTGCAAACTTTTTCACGCTCATGTCTAAGACCATTTCTGGCTACTTCCAGCTCATCCACTGGCTTTGGTGTCCCAGGAATCACACTGGTTGGAACTGCACAGCACAAAGGCACCAAACAGCTGAATTTACTGTCAAAGGGCAGGCTGCCCTCAGAGCTCCAACATATTCCTATGAAATTCCCCGGCTTTTGACAGCGAGCACTAGGCAGCTAGAGAAGGCAGAGTGGCTGCTAAGGCACAGCTCCTCCAGAGGAGGCCAGAACATGTAACGCACAAACCCAGCTCACCAGCACAGCTACAGACGCTGCAAAGGAAGAAGAAACCGAGAGCCTGCTCCTGTGAACGTTGTAATTAAGGATATTATACTTTGATCTTCCTACAATTTTCTCTATTATCTGTATGGTGAGCCGTACCCATTCAGCTGTGCATTATAAATCTGATGAATCCAGAACAACAATTTCCATAAAAATGATATCAGAATAAACTACTACAGAAGAGATATTTCTTCATAGAAAATTACAAGTGCCTCTATTACTTTTTGCACTAACATGAAATTTAGGGTTCAGTGTCTAAAGGAATAAGGGACTATAAGACTCTGTTGCAAGAAGAAACAAACAAACAATTTACTACTGTTGCCAGGAAAATAAAATGCATTTAATTGCAATTTATAGAAAAAAATGTCTGCACGCAGTTAAAAATCCACTTTACATTTATTTAACACCCAGGTTTTAGTCACTGCTTAAGAACTATCTCAATCAGTCTTGAATAGCAGAGTAAAAGGACTGAAGGCAGCGTTAAAAATAGTCTATCCCACTGTCCAAATTCTCCCTATGTTTTTCCTGACAGATTTTCATCTATCTTGTGTTTGGAAACTTCCAATGATTCCAGTGAGGATTCTGTAATTTTCCCAGGCAACTCCTCATGTACTAAGTGATCTCAGTATGGAGTCAGAGTATAGAAAGAACAGGTTAAGTTACGGTGCCCACTCATAGCTGGTTGCATCTGACCTGAGGTATGACAAAGCAAAGGTCACTACAAAGAACCTGATCTCAAATACCTACCTACAATTTTAATCAATTCTCCTCCATCCTTAAAAGGAAACAAACAAACTCCCTCAACTCTTAGCCCCAAATTTATCTTATATCTTATACATATGTGGTAATTTGGAAGAAAACATAGAAATAAGCTAAGTTTATAAACAAGTTAAATAACCGTGTTGTTATCCTTCATCTGCTTATAGAACTCAATACCCAAAATCAAGGAAATGCATTAATTAAAAAGAGACTTCAAAATGAAAGCATATGCTCAAGCTCTGAAATACACCTTCACTTTGACAATTCTGACCTCACACAGGGGTTTATTCCTTCAGCAGGAATAAGGATGCAGTTCAACAACAAGGATTGGTCATTATATTCATACGCTGGTCACCTGCAGACACCATGTGTTATTTCACCATACCTTTCCTGCCAAACTCTCTGTATCACACCCACAGTTCCTGTAAGAAATACTTCACTTAAATAGTTGTCCGTTGGCAATATTGAAGTATTGAATAAATATTTTTAAGAAAAGATGTCTCGATTCCAAAATGCAAATACAGATCTCTCTGCCTACCAGTGCTTATTGCACTGTTGCCTTGGAGGAAGCAGATACTGAACAGTTTCAGTATTCATTTACTTGGAAAATGATATAAGTTTTCACATTTGCAAACACTTCTCCTGCTGCAGCTCAGTTTTGCTGGCTGTGATCTGCTCTCCAGCAGTGAGGGTTTTTTTAAGGGTGAATGAGCTCAAATTTCCTAACTGGTCACATTGTCTTTCCATAGAAGCAATTTTAGGGCGTACTGAGCATAAAGCGAAGAAAAAAAATGCAGGACAAAAGTGCTCAGCAAAACAAAGCTTTGCCAAGAAACTAATTTTGTCAAGAAAACTGATATAATTAATTTTGGCAGTCTTGATACTAAACTGAATATTTTATTTTTGAACTGATGCAAAAGGTTACAATTTGAATGATTAAAAAAAAGTTGCTTAACTCTGAGAGACAATGAGAGTTTATGAATACAAAGTTGATAATAACTAATTGTATTATAATTATGTACAATTGCAGCACAATGATCCTTTTCTAGATTTGTCTGTCTCTTCATAGAGTTTGTAGTGTAAAACGAGAGTAATTATATTTATGTTGTTTGAAAGACATAAGTAGATTATTAGTAAATCGTATGGCTCAGTACTTTAGTAATGAAATTATCTTTTAATAAGGAAGAGAGTTTATGGCTACTTTATTTATGAACTGAATTTACAGCACAGCTTCTACTCCTGCAACTCATGATTTACCAAAATGCTTAACTCCTCAAGGCTTTCATCTTTCCTAGAGATTCTACTTATTGCAGTGAAACTATTTAACAAAAAAGTTTGTGATGCTAAAGAAGAAAGTGGAGAATAAGGTGATATTAAGTTTCATGAACTCCGGTATGCACAGCCAACAGTGTAATTATATATACATATGTATATAATATGAATATATACATGCACGATCATATAAACAGAAGTGGCAAGTTCTTCCTACCTCTACAATATCTGAGAAAGAAATTCAACCTGAATTTCATATGCCTTTATAGGAAACCCAGCACATACTAGGATAATTTCTTGCCCTCACCCTCTAGGTAATATTTGCAGTAGCAATGAGGCATGGTGGTGGGGGAGACTTGTTGCAGGGAATGAAGGCAGCCACAGAGCAGCATTTTCTGCCCTCTCGGGAGCTGACTCAGAAAAGATCTAGTTGAGGAAAGGCTCAAGGCAGATTTGCAGAGATGCAGCCCTAGGATCCAGGGATCCAGAGATACGCCAGGGAACACTTGAATTTGTATCCACAGCTGCACTTGGCCAACTCAAGGGTTTACATAACTACATCATGAAATACTCTTACGAAGACAAGAGTCTCATCAAAACACAGGAAGGCAAAGAAATATCAAGACATCTGCTGCTTCTCACCTTCGCCCTGCACCTCAGAGCAGGCCAAGGGAAGAGCTCGACAAAGCATCTCCACCAAAACAGCACAAACCCTGCGCTGCAAGATCCGTCCCCCTCTTCCTACGGACTCTTGGTAGCAGATCCTGCTGCTGTGATGGCTCACGGCGACTCATCTGCACAGGACGGACTCATTCTGTGCTGATTACTGTGCTGGGTGACCTGTCAGAGAGGAACGCTGGGGCTTGGAGACAGAGGCAGATAATGAGTTTTCAGACACCTGCGCGTCTGTTTGTGGGCTGTTAAATAACAAACCTGATATTTAGTGAATTATAAGGCTTAAAAAAAACAAACCTGTAAACATCACATTGCAGTCTCTTAGTCTGATGTAGTAGATTCAGGAAGGTCAATGCAGCATTTCAAATTACATTTCTTTCTAGTCATTCATGCAAAAAAAAAAAGAAGAAAAGACAAAATAAATGTCTAATGGTCTTATACAAATAATAACTTGTGGTTCATCTATTATTGTATTAGTGAGAATTTACCTAATCATTATGAAAAACATACCCTCTCATATATGTATTTTTAATCCTATGCTACTGTTCAGACACTTTTATTTTAAGTGATAGAATAGTTTAAAATATCGTAAGATTACAAAAAACATAAGTAAGCTTTAATCCATGTTGCCACTAACACAGAATCAGATCTTAAACTCTTGCTCTTACAACATAAATGTTTTTAACACATGGGATAATGTTTCTGGATGCACTTGCATGACCTGGAACCTTAATTTTAAAATGTGCTTATGGAACCATCTCAGTCCAGGTTAATCAAGGACTTCACACGCAAAGGACGTATCTAGCCCTTAGACTCCTAGCTCAATCAGGAGCTGGCTGCCCTCAGCTAAACTGCCCCCAGTGCCTGTGCATTTGCCCTGATGGCCACTTCATGCACCAAGACCCAGGTCTCCTGGCCAGATCTGTGGCACCCATGGTCCCATCAGCCAGGTTAGAAAAGGCTCTCCACATTCTCCTTGTATAGACTAGAGTGGGAATGAATGCAGCTGGGGCAGCCTGTCGTTCTCCTCCTTCTTATTATTTGCTATCTAATCTAATAGATTAAGGTTAAAAATATTATATATAGGTACATATAAATTTCACATTCTGATCTCCACTATTTCTTGACTGAACTCCAACACAGTGAGGTGACATTTCATCTATCCAAATAACAGCAGAAACTACAACCCCAGAGCTGCCTTTGATACAAATAAATCAGCGGTCAGTAGCAAACACAACTAGTAGCAATCATGGATATTTCAGCATAAATTCAACTTTAGCACAAGACTAAAAGAACAATTTAGTTTCTGCTACAGTTTCAAATGATTTAATATAATAATACCTTTAGTATTACAACACCCTTAAAATGCTGTTATTAAAACTTGATTTACATGCAATCTTATAACAGTCCTAAAGGATACCAATGATACATCAGATTTAGCATTGTATTTCTGTGCTCTACAGTGGAGGAAATAGAAAAGAAATATGTCTAATCATGACTTAGGTGCTGTTCCTGGTCTTCAGGTATAAAATTTAAAATATTCTATGGATTAACGTCCTCTCCAAACACCTCATGACAATTTCCTGAAACGAATCAAGCACAAATCATTCCGAGGCACAGACATTTCTCTAATGGAAAACTGACAAGGGCAAGTTAATATCTCTACAGGAAGAGGGAGTTTGAAAATTGAATTTTAACTGTACTTTAGGCAATAAAATAACCTTTAGATTACAGGCACTGCCCACTGGAAACTGTGGGAGGAATTAAAAAGGAGTGCTTCCTTGATTCTGCATTAGCAAAAATTATTAAAAATAAAAAAGAAGAGATTTAAAATTATTTCCCCCTGTGTAGCTAGACCTGATACCTCAGCTTTTTTTTTTTCATTAGAGAAATGATATACAGGATTATTCAGTGAAATTTCCTGGATTTAGTGAATACATTTTTCAGAAATGTCATTAAGTATTAATATCACTAATATTATATTTTTTTCATAAAAGTCATTGGAATTATATCATTTGTTATTCTGACAATAACAAAATCTCCCAAATACCCTTAAAACAGCAGCAGCTAATTTATTATTCCTAAAAAATTATATATTCCTTTATCTTCTAAGCCATTGTTCACTATGAAGAATGTGCTCCTCTACATCATCTACTTACTTTGTGGACTCTGCCCAAAACATTTCTATTCAATCAGGCAAGAGCAGTGCCGGGCTGCGTGGCAAAACACATCCTTAGGGAGAGAGGGGAGGTTGTGGTTCCCCTGCAGTAATTTATGTCCATCCTCCAGTTACCTTTAGTGAATTTGAAGATTGCCACAACAAAGCGTTCCTGCTTCACTTTCTGCCCCTTACAAGCATTCTAGATGAGGGAGGATAGGGGCCGACGTCCTAGATCTCTAAAAGGTGGCAAATACAAAATAACAACAACAAACAGCACTAATAAAGCTGACTTTGACTTTTTTTTCTTTTTTTCTCCTTTTCAAGCAAGAACTGGATGCAAAAGCGCAAAAGGAGCTATCGTCCAGGAAATGGATTTAGTCACACCACAAATCATCACGAACCTGAAAATGCCGACTCCATTTCCATCAAACTCTAGAGGCTTCAGCCTCATCTCTACAGTCTCATTTTTACTTAAGTAAAGCTTTACTTCTGGGAATGTATAGAGATACTTTAGTCTTCACAGGACTGAGCAGTCTGACACAATCAAAATTAAACTCTATTCATTGAATTTGCAAATAACAGTCTATGAAACATGAAGCAATGCACGCAGAACAAGTCTGTGTTTTGGAATATGAACAAATGTGTTAAATTATTACGCAAAAATCAGAGAGCAAAGAACATTTTATAAAAGAAGCCAGACAATACATGTTATCCAACAGAATTTTTTTAAGAAATGCCAAAATAATTCAAAATTCATCAATGTTCTTCCAAAGAAGAAGAAAGCAACTATTAAGTAGCAATAGATGTATCTTCTGAAAGACTAAAAGAGCATAAGAGAGCTTTCAAACGCCAGAATTAGGGAGGAAGTGGGAGGAAGGGAATAGGAAGTGATCAGCCAGGAATATATATACATAGTCTGTTTGATGTTGTGAGGGAGGTGGAAATTCTGCAGGTGGTGGTGGCACTAAAATCCTAGGGACTGAGTGGAACAAAATGACATCTTAAAAAATATCAGAGGAAAAGGATATGGGGAAAGTTCAACAATGATAATAAAGGACAAAATGACAATGCACATGGTAAAGTTATTGGATTATTAAGATTTTGTGTATGACAATTTTATCAAGTATCAAAAATGAAACAAGACAGCAAAAAATGGAAATGATGCTTAAAAGAGGAAACTTGCAAAGCTTCAAAATATGTAAGCAACCAAGGCTAAAGAAGAGTCATTTAGCATATCAAAGGAACTAATTTACAAGACTAACGTTAAACAGACTTTTATTTTAAGTCAGGCACCTGAAGGAGAAGAGAGGAATAAAATGTCAGTTTAAAAAAAATAGTTAAGAAGTCTAGCTAAATAGGTTCAGAGAAATAAATTCAGAGAAGCTGAAATGGTATGAATATGGTATCAACTCAAATTTCTAAACATAAATCCTTCAAACAACCTGATTTCTTTGATAGAGAGAACCACAGGGAGAAGGGGATATGGATCAGGTAGATCTATCCTAATTCCAGCCAAGCATTTGATACAGCAGGAATAATTCCCTATTGTGTCCCATCCTTTTGATACTACTGTATTGATTTGCAAGGTCAAAAAGTAGGCAGGAATGGCCTGAAGCACCCGCCAGGCATCGAGGTGGGAAGTAACAGAACAGGTTTTGTTGTGGTGCCGTAGGAATATCAGAGTGCTGTTGTAATCATTTTTTTCCGCAAGTTAGAGACAGGGCAGTTCCCTGGTGCTGTTGAGAACGTGGGCAGCACAAACATGACCCAAAATGCTAACTTGGAGATTTTCTAATCATACGTTGACAATCCTGAGCTGGTTCTGGACCTTTTTTTTTTTCCTCCCTTGAACAGAAACAACTTCATTTGCACTGGAATGCACACAACTGGATCAAATGAAAAATTTGTGGGCAATTGATAGTTTCTATTTTAGAAAAAGCAATAAACCTTCCTATTCCTAGTACCTAGGGAAGAGCTCTATTGAGGCTGTGCTTTTAACAGCTAAGGGAAATGTTGGATAAAGATGAGGAATACCCAGGAGGTTAATAAAAACTGGTGACAAGGTTATCAGGGAAGACAGAAATTCAACCTGGAAAGCCTGAAAATGGAGGCAGAAAATAAGCTGAGGTGGAATATGGTGAGAAAAGAGAAGTAGCTGGAAAGTAGCTGCACCGAAGTAGGCAGGAAGTGATAGAAACAAGTCCAGTTAAACCCCAAGTTAAACGCAAAACTGAAGCAAAACAGAGACGTTCACGCAGGGTTTGGGGAACCTGAAACAACACAACCTCTTGCGAAGAGCTAGCAAGAGCCTACTGGAAATATTTCAGTTTCACTTTCTCAGTTCTTCACATTCCTATTCTACTGGGTTTGCAATTTTTTCTTTTTAGTATTTAGTTTACCTGAATTCTCCAGTTCTGTTTGGGTCGCTGAACAACTATCACAAGCGAAAAGGGAACAAAGTAACTGTGCATAGGAGAGAACTACAAAGGGAAGGGGAAATGGAGGCTTAGGCTGAATGACGTAAAAGTACGTCAGTTACAGAATTTACCGAATTTATCCAGTGAACTGGACAAACAGAGACCCATATTTGCAAGATTAAAGTTCAAATATAACTTAATTTAGTAAATTAAAAAACAGAATTAAAGAAACAGCCATTAGAAGATTCAAATTATAGAAAGCTAGGCTTAGCCTTAAAGACAGAAGACACGACAGCAGATGCTAAAACACTGCAAAACCCAGCCTGCAAAGACCTTCTCTCACATTGGCCCAGCAGCCAGTTCAGTAACTTTTAACTGTTGCTTCATGGGCTCATTTCAGATATTTCTGTGCTCCGTTTGTGTCTGGTAGGAAAATCAGAGTGCCACCTGGCCAAAAGCGGGCACCATAGCTAGATTAAACTCTGCAGAAGCAGGCCATGAAACTAGGGCTCCACAACAAAGCTGCACCGAAGCCTCCATCGCTGCACACTGATGCTCAAAGCATGAGTCATTTGCAGGTCTCAGCTGCTCTGCTATGGGAAGGGGCAGCAGGGCCAGGCAGTTTACTGCATGAGAGCATTTTAACCCAAGACACCTGGAGAAATGCCAGGGTCATGGCAAGGCTGTTGCCTGGGCTGACGACTGCCCCTCTGAGAGTCCTCAATGAGTAATGCTGAAACAGAAAGGCCAGGGAGGACCCCGAGATGAACACTACTGCTCTAAGGCTACGTCAATTTCCTCCATCACCCTCCGACTGGTTTTCTGTTTACAGTGATGTGTGAAGGTTCTCTTCTGAGCTGGAACTTCCTTTTTTCCAAAGAAAATTGGGATGCTAATAGGAAAACATACTTCTCCCTGGGCAGGGCTTACCTGATCTTACACACACTACTGAATGAACACCGCACAGAAATGAACCCTTTGCCAACGAGTCTGGAGAGACTACGGAACAACGACAAAACGTCGCAAGGTTTGACGGGGTCGCTCGGGCTGCCTGCAGTTGCTGAGCAGGGACACAAACTCCACGGAGCGGCGGAGTCTCGCTGGTGCATTCCTGATTTCTATTATTGCTTCTCCACTGCCACCTGGTACTGTAGCAGTACATTCCAATCAGTACAATTTGTATCTGCAAAAAAAATGTCTGCTGTGCCACAATACTCTGCATTTCTGCTGCTCCCTGTCTGGAAACCGGAAAAATGTATGTTGGGACTGATAATGCCTATAACTAGCACAGTTCATTTTTGTTCCGGAAAGAGTCACAGCGTATTTGCAAATGAATATTCCTGATTCAAATGCGATAGAAGAAGTTTTTCCATGGGTATTTTTATGCTTTTCTTCAATTGAATAAGACAAGTTTTACAATTCTAGACAGCACTCCAGGCCTGTGTAGCTTTTTCAAATATTAATTATAATACTGAAAATGTCAGAGGGATGAATTAAAATCAAATCATTCTGTCAAGTACATAGATATAAGGCACGCTAGAGGCCTAAGTTATTCTTAGTGCAAAATGCAAACTCAGTTGAGAAAAAACTATTTTATCAGGGACAAATTTGACCATTATAGAGACTGATAGAACACTACAGAGCAGCTCCATAAAGCTGTTTTGGCATCAGGAATTTATGGTGAACAAGAGGAAGTTCATTTTCTCACAGCTTTTAAAAATGATCTCATAAGCCAAACATTACTGAACTATTTACTAACCCTGGTTATAACAAGTCTTTACTTCTGCTTACTTCTAAGTTCTACAATAAACTGTGTGGATATAGTTATACAAATACAACAAAATGATTCTCCTTTAACGCAGCTATGTTAAAACAAAACTGTCATTAAAACATTGTCTTAAGATCCTGAGTGCAATCCCTTGTGCTGGGCTGGCTTCTTAGGAATTGTGCTCCATTGGAGCCAACTCCCAGCAAATGTCATTGACACCATCTTCATCACAGATTCCACACTACACATCTCTGTGGTGATTATTGTGGCATTTCTCCTAGAAGGATGGAAGGAAAAAGCTCTAGAAACCTAATCTGCCGGTCTCATTAGCTCCCTAAAGATGCTGACACGTTTTCAGCTTGCTCAAGTGTCTTTAGACATGAAACGAGCTCTGCAGAGCTGGTCTAAGCATTTTACTTACTGCTTGTTTTAATCCATTGTAGTAATTAACTAGGTCCCAAAATAATTTATATCCTCCATATCCATCACACAGGCTTCTTTTCTTGCAGTTTTACATGTATTTGTTCGGGAAATACGAAATCCAAACACGTGCACATAAACGGGACGAGTCATTCCAGAATTCCTCGCTCACAGGGCATGAGTTTAATGGCCGTGGGCACACAAGGTTTCATACCTGTCCTCTGTTGTTCTTGCACATCAAACTTGGCATGCAGCTTCTTAGCTAGTCCAGCAAGTCTGACCAAAGGAATACAACTCACTTTGTCAGTGAGATAGGGCGATATAAACAAAGATACACAGTCTAGGGAAGAGAGCGCTGTACGCAAATTCCTTCTTCTCTTTTTATGCTTACTGGGAGTCCATTAATGCAAAATCATCTTGTATCTAGAATATGAATGAAACATATCTCCTAATTTCTAGAATTTCGAGCTAAAATTTAATCTATTTTAGGGGCAATCCTGACAGTTCACAGCCTGGATTCATGACATGAAAATCGCTGGTTGGATAATGCTGCTCCTTGGACTCAGGCTTGCTTCAGGATTTCCACATTACTTCAGGGTCTGCAGGGCAGAAATCACATGTCAAAGCATTTCTTCATGGCACAAGCAGCTCTGGAAGACTGTTTCACTGAGAACGAGCTAGAGTCTACTAATAATTTGTAAATATTATAAATATTTATGATAGTTTTCTATTCTACTAGAATAGCAGCATGCATTTTCTGACTAGCTCTTCTTAGGCACCTTCCTCCTGTATTAATATATGGAGTTACTGTTGAGAATACCAATCTACAGAATATATGTTTTGTGGTAAATCCTGCATCAGAGTGCATGAAATAATTTTATTCTGAATATATTACTTTTTAAAATCCCTAATGTGAAGTGATTTTTGAAAGGACTACAGGGACAGAAAAAAAATCTCAGTTATTACTTTGCAGCATTTTCTTCTGCATTTGCAAAGCAACATTGGAAAAAGCAGCTGCAAAATACAACTGAGATTTTCGAGAAAGAACATGTATCTGTCAGCAACAATCACAGTCTTCCAAACAGCAACTTCAATTTCTAATCCCATTTGGAAAATAAAATTACTCAAAAAAAGTGATCATCTGGAACTACAGATATTTTACAGTGCACAAGCAGCATAATTTGGAATTTGCTAGTAAGACAGAAAGAACCAGTGTTTCTTCTCAGAAGCACAGGAGTCTCCTTTCATACAAGCCAAAGGACAACCTCAGTTTCAGCACTAAAGACTGTAGAGAGGCTTTCAGTGATCGACATCAGTGTGATCACATCAGCACTTCTTGTGATGCACAGCAAATAGTGCTTGCTTGATATTCACCTGTTCTGGATTAAATATAGTTTATAGAGGACAGGATCAGTATTTCAGCATCCAGTTACTAAATTTATTTTAGTAAAACACTGTTTTCTATATAGAGAAAAAAATTGAGAATACAATTCTAGAAAGAATGGAAGCCTGCTATACCAAATGGCAAACAGAGTCACCATCGCTGCCCAGCAGGTAATAACAGGCACCAAGACAAAACGTGAGCTTGAACTGCAGCTCAGGGCGCACACGACACCCAGGGCCTTGTGCCACTCGCTGTCCAAGGGACTGCTTGGCTATGCTACCAAAGCAAAGCAACTCTAATCAGAGAGAGAGTTTACTCGATAAATTTCTAAATAGTATTTAAATTCTCTTGCTTCAGCCAGTGTTCAGCTTCCTACCAAAAGCTTAGGGACTATCTTAAAAGAGATCGTTTTGCAAACAAACCAAAATAGCAGTTATCTACCCAAGCCCAACCGCAGCACTATGAGGATACCCATCTGCTCAAGGTATCGCTCCAAGGAATCCTGACTAAGATCCCTTAGTGCTGCAGATCACACCGAGCCCAAGAGCAGGAATCATCTGTTGAGTTTCAGACATCTGTTACAAACCTCTTTGCCAGGCTTTTATATATCCTGCTCAAAATCTGCACTGTCCAGCATCACTCCCTGGAGCCATCTTGGTCACCTTGCATATAAAATACCTACTGTGCCTGCTGGGAAGCAAATTCATAGCGAAAAAACCCAAAATTTATGACTTGGCTCTGATTTAAAACACAGAACTAACTTACAAAATTACAATTAAAAATGTTCTTAGCATTATAAAAAGTCATTTTTTAAAAAATAATATTATTATTTACATTATTCTCACTAGCATAAACAAGCATCTTCATTAATCTCACATAAATATCAGACAGCCTGTGTGAAGCCAACTCCTCTTAAAAACAAGAAAATTCAATTTTGAGTTCTCTCAATTGACTTTTCCTTCTCCATAAGTTACTTGAGTAACATCCACAAAATAAAAAGGCATTAATTGTACATCTTTTAAACTAAACCTGTGAACAAGCCAAGAGGAAGAAAATCAAACTTAGGTCTTAGGTGATAAACAGCACCACCCATTTAAAAGTTCACCTTCCACCAAAATTTCATGAAATTTTGGAGTTATTCTAGGTTATTATATACAACATCCATTAACAATACGCTTGAAGATCCCTTGGCAAACTGATCCCTATTTCTAAAGAGTTTATCTGGGCTTCTTCAGGTTTCAAGTGGAACCAGAATGAACCAATCCATACCCTTGTCTACCTTTTGAGTATGACATCCTGCAAGCAAATTTAAAATATTTCACAAGGTTAAAAGGAAGAACTGAAGGAGTCGTATTGCAAGGAAAAAAAATAAGAAAAAAAACAGAAGGAGAAAAAATATCATCAGTGCAGAGAGAAAAATGCAAATGGAAATGAAGTATGTACATCTTCAGTTGTGTTTGAGTCCTGCTCTGCATGCAGCCCTCTTCACTTCCTGCCTCTGAGGAATGAAGAACTAAAGGCTCTCACAATTAAGGAAAGGCTATGCCTTCAACCCTGTAGATGCTTTATATTCTCTCCTTTTCATCCAAACTAGACATTAGCAACACTGGAAGTAAATAATTTTCTCCTTGTGGACAGAAAATATTACAGAGGTTCTTAGTAGAGAGAAGAATCAGGGATTTAACGAGTATTTATCAGTGCTAGTTCTACACAGGGGACTTTGCATCCTTTGCTAACATATGTCAGCAGAAACTTTATGATTTTAGTTCCCAGATTGATGAATCTGAAGCACAAAGTAAGAATAGAGAGTAAACCAGACAGCATTTATATGACTCAAACAATAGCATTTCAGCAGAATTCATAACAAGAAAACAAGGAAAAATGTTCTGGTGAAAGAGCGAGTTGTGACAAGAATGGATTTGCGTTGCACTGTGTTCCTAACACCATGCGAACAGCGGGCTTGCTGCGAGAACGGAGGGGTGTTCAGTGATCAGCGTCTCTCGTCCGAGCAAGCTCATCAAGCAGGCAAGATACTGCTTGTAACCTCACAGAGTCAAGTCAGAAAGCAAAACATAGATGTATTTGCGTTTACCTCATATATGATAAAGGAACTGTCCAAGAGAGGAATCCCATAGGACAGGACCATGCTTTTACCCCACTGAGCAGAAGTCTGGCCCCCCCTTTAGACAGCATGGATTGCTCAGTCGCATTGCACCATGCAGCAACTAGCACGCCATGGGGAATCAAAGTTGCAGTGAGAACAACAGTCTATTTGATGAAAAAGTACCAGGAAGGACTGCACAAATTTTGAAGCGTTATTCAGCCTGAAAAGTCATTTAGCACCTTGCAGCAAGGAAGCCCCGTTCATGCCACGGTCCTGGCTGCCCTGCCACCAGAGCGGACACTCCGTCTCTCGCGAAGGCCTCAACGTAGCTGACGTCTCTTTTCAGAGCTTACCCACCAGGGCTGGGGGCTCAGCACTGTCTCAAAAATTAGTAGAATCGGAAGACACAGCAATTGCTGATAAATACACAGTTCGTTTCCAAATTGTTTCCCGAGTTGTTTTTCAAACTTTGAGAATCAGGAGAGGTTTCTACCAAATCAGGCACTTGGCCAAGACTGCCTTGCTGAGAGATCTGCTGTCCAGGTCCAAACGAGCCGCCTCTGCACACGGCAAGCAAGCGCGAGCAGCCCCCTAGGAGCAGAGCGCGCCCACGAGCTGACGAGGACACGGCTTGGGTTGTGCCTGCACGACACCTCGTACGACACACCACGAGACCCGAGCGCCGGCGGCCGCCACGCTGCTGCCTCAGCACCCGCCAGGGCGCCGCGACGCTTTAGGAACCTACTCGCAGCTCGGAGGCAGTGCCCAAAGGCCACGGCAGGAACGCATTGCCAACACGCATGAGAACTGCAACCGTTAAGAAAACATCAAGGCATCAGGCTTAAGTAATAGCAGTTCTAAAAATGCAGTCTTCGCTATTCTGTAAAGCTTCCAGAATTGACTAAGCACAGTGCAAAAATATCATGAAATCTCATATATTTGTAGTATCCATGTAATTACTGTACAGAGGCCAGGTGGGTTTGGAAACTCTGCAAACTCCACCTCAACAGACCTGTACTGAAATTAGTTCAACCATTTAAACAAACTTTAAAACTTATGCTTATTATACTTACTGAAAAGCTGTCATGCGCCACTGAAATATGATATTGTATATTAAAGTACATTTTCTGGGAAATGATACTGCAAATGAATAGTGAAAGAAACAACACAGAAGTGTTACACAGTTGAAGGCATTATTTGGTAAGATACAAGTAACACAAGCAAGACAGACGTGTCCGTGGCCTAAGTCTTTCTTAGGGACTCTCAGGCCTGGTGACCAGGCATTTCTTTAAACTTATATTATCACCAAAGCGCTCTAAACTACAGGCAAAAACTTCCAAGCTGTTTCTCCTGAGCCCATGTTACAGAAGGATTTTGCATGTAAACTCCAGCAATGAAAAAAGAATAAGATTTTCTTTCTCAATTTAAAAATAATTTGCTTAAATTTGCTTACAGTGCAGCTGGTCCCACAGCTCACCAAGGGTTGTTTTAAGAAGTCTTTTTTATATACATACTTAGAGAGATATATATATACACACACATATATACACACACAGCATTTTGTGATTTAAGGCAAAAGTATAGACGAGCAGTTGGAAGAGTCTTAGAGTCTTCCGTGCATTATCTATGACTTAAAGGATCTTATGGATCCTACATAGACTTTTTCACCATCAGTGTCAGCTTGACTCTCCTCTTCACAAAGTTTAATGCATTTAAAAGGAAAGCAATATGAAACACTGAGAAGGTATTTTTTCCTTTTGTAAAGATAGAAAATATTTTATTTTGCCATGAAAATATTTCACACGATATTTTCACATAATTCTGGTAGGAAAAATTGTTATCATTAAAATTTTGTTGCATTTAATAACATGTAGTCTTACAGCTCAGAATCATAGGTATAGCTTTTTTTAAAGCAGCCTTTTTTTTTTTTTTGCATTGAATTGAGAGGGCCTTTTTCTAACGCTTTGCAACTACTCTGCCCAAGGAACATTTACAGGATTTCAGAAGCTGGAGTTGTCCCCTGCACATCCTCCTGGAGAGAGAGGAACAGCTCCTAGCTCATTTTCCCACTTCTCTATCATTACGGCACAGCTGCTCAAGGGAAACCTTCCGGCTGATTTTCCCAGCGGGGGCTACAGGCAGCAGCCTCGTGCGTGCCGCCCGGTTGAGAGCCCTCGCGGGGCTCCGCCAACGTGAAGCCAATGAAAAGGTTTTAGGCTCTCTCAATGTGCACGGGGACAATCAGCGGCTGCCTGCGACTGGAAGGACAGAAGCGTATTTACTAAGCTGGAAAGGAGTGGAAACAAGGTCTTCCCTTTTTGAAAAACACACATAAGTAATATGAATCATTTTGAATTTTAGCATGAAATTTCACTAGCTCCCTTCACTGCTACTGGAACTGGGTGAGGAGAATCTCACATTTTCTAGTGCAAGAAATATGTTTTCCTGGGTGAGATGTCTGGAAGACTCAGAACTGAAATCCTGCAAAATTCAAAACAAGACACTGTGTTTCAGGCTTTTTAAACCCCAGACCATCATAATCAAAACTTTAGAAAACCACACATCCCAGCTTGAACAGAACAAAGGATACATCTCTAGGTTAAAATTTCCAGGTAATAACCCAGCAATATTTCTAGGAATAGATGACTCTCTTCTAATGTAGCTAATGCATGTGTCCAAGATGACAGACTTGGGTTCAGGTGCTCAGTTCCATCGATTATTTTATATAAAAGCAGAACCAGGTCACTGAAGAGGCAAGGCCATCACTCTGGAGGGACTAGAGGACAAATCCAGCCTGCAAAATAAGTTTGATTCTAACCAGAGATTCGCTTGGGTAAATGCCCCAAATTATTGCTGGCCAAGGAGAAGCTTTGCCTGAAAGGAGCTTTTCCTCCCAGCATCTTTTGGGGCTGCACTCCTGGGACAGGGATCCAGCGCATGGATCACAAGGCCCAGCTCACCTGCGCTGCAGTCACCGGGGCCAGCACCCTCCCCGCAGGACAGCGTTTCCATCCCTCTCCTGCCAGGGAAAGGGCTGGAAGGAAGAGGAGCTCCTGCCTCGCACAGCACAGGCTAAGGGCTCCGCCAGCTCCTGTGCACAGCGAAACAGGGACTCTCCTGCCTTGCTACCCCTAGGGCCAGCTACACCTCATCTCTTTAGTGCAAATACGAGCAGAAAAGAAATCATACTGTTTTACATCTTCCCCTGTCTTCTATTCGCCCTTGTTTCAATCTGCAGGGCTTCAAGGGGGTTTCCTTCCTTTATAAAATCCTGATAAATACATTAGTTTTACACAGTGGTGTCCCAAGCCAGCCCATGGCTGCAGACAGATCTGCTTCATTTGCTTCAATTTCTAAGCACGTGGATCAGGCATTCACTCCAGCTTAGTAATCCATACCAGCCTTCCCAAGGCCTTCTCTCCTGCAAAGAAGCCATTTCTCCAATAGCTAAAAGAAGGAGAGGCACTTGATTCCTAAAACACATCCCAAACAGTTTATCCAGCTACCTATAGGCAGCTTTGAGAGTTTTGTAGAAAACTGGGTTTTTGTATCATTCATCTTAGGACTCTATAATCATCCAGGAAGAGACACCCACCAGTATCACACTTTACAAAAAAAAGTAATAGGGAATTTTAGTTTTGTTTCTTATTTCTCCCTCCATTTCACATAAAATAATAATAGCAACCGAAAGGCCCCCAGAAGAACCTATGCAGCATTTTCTCCTAACTTGAGTAACACTGCAGTGTTTCCTAGAGCAAAGTAGTGAAGGAAACAAGTGATAAAGAAGCTACTCTGAATTCTGCAGTACCCATTAGTACAATGTTAGGTTTTGTACCATGGCCTCCTCTTACTATGGGATACCCTCACCTGGTATCACCTGTGTTTTTCATTCCTGTGTGCTAAACAGCATACAACTAAAAAGAGTATGGATACTGGGATGATTTTTAGGTGGGTGGAAAAAAAAGGATTTTCTTTCTCTTGCCAAAGCGAACGGAAATACATTTTTCAAGAGCTACAAAATCCTTTAGGATGACATGGATGTTTATACGTATAAAGTAGCCGGTACACAGTGAGTGTTGGCAGAACACAAACAACAAATGGAAATTATTCAAACATGTTGGATTAGCCAGTCTCCCGCATTGCCACATCCCCCAGCATTTTCCGCAGCGCACGGCATGCATGAAGGACCTACTGCACATGCTTCAGATGTTACTGGCACACCCCAGGCTTTAGATGAAAGAAACTATATACAAAAAACACCTATATCTACATTTTATAAAAAACTGACGGTCAGTGTGGCAAGCTTTCCCTTCCTCTTGCTCAGGGAGGATACTCCTGATAACAGCTGACATTTAGGAAAGCTGCTTATGACACTGAGAACAGAGATACCAATGTGTGCGCATCTTGTACATGTGTCACAACATGCAGAACAACATCTCCATTTTCCAGCTACAGATCTGCAGATCTCCAGGATCCCCAGTAACGTGACAGCAGTTCTGCTGATATAGCTCACAAATAGAAGAGCAGGAATAATCTGCTCAAAAACCTTGTCGTATTGACATTATTTTCAGAACACACTTGCTGAGGATGAGCCAGAGGGGTGGCTTTTGGATACGGACTTCTGGCCATACATTTTATCCTCCAAGCACTCTGCCTTCGAGACATCCCTGCTGCTCTCCACAAGGCTGCCCAGCTCCAAACAACAAGCGCTTTACAAATATACCAAAGAATGTCTACATTCCAGATGTCACTTCCTAACGGCAGCCACAGTAACATACTTGAATACCTCCCATCAAAGGGAAGAACCAGAGCACAGCAATGTGTCCGTGGCACTTTCCCCTTGCTTTAAGGCCTGTCTGATACTTGGGATGCGCTCCATGAAGTTTCAGATGTGCAATGGATGGGTTGCATCTGCTCTAGCCATACCCTCTATAACAATTCTCTACCTTAAAATCAGATATCTAAACTGCTTAATTCAAAATGCTGATATTTCACTATAAAAAATTACAATGAGATGAAGGGGAAACAAAGCACCATCAATCTTTTTGTCATAAAAATTGCATGAGAAAGATTAAAATTAACTGTGTTTTGAAGAGTATAATGTCACAGTGCTCTTCAAATACATTATTTATGAGACATGCAGCTGTTTTCATTTAGCTTGAAGTAAGGCAGAAAGAGCTTTGCAAAGAAAAAAGATACAGGCCTTTGTGTTCTACAGCCTCAGTTCTTGAGCAACCTTAAAGGATCTTAAAGCTCAGGTGGTATTTTACCCTAAAGGTCAACCACCTTTAGCAGCAGAGCCACCAGTGTTGAGGGGTTCTGTTATTTTTCTATTGAAAACCATCTTCTTATGCTGAAATCTGAAAAAACTATTTCTAATAGATACAGAATTATTTATAATGAGATCCAAAAGCTTACAGTGTCTATTTAACAAATCTTTTTTGACTCATTTCTTTTATGAAACAGAAGCATTAATATATTTAATAAGACACAGATTAAGAAACATTAAGGGGCAAAGTAATTACCAGGCAAGACAATTGAGGAAAATGATTTTGCTAATTTAGCCTGCCCCGACTTGGATACCGTTCCAGAATTTGCAACTTATCAGCAACCTTGAGGTCACTTAGGATGACATTTCGAGATGTGACATTTTGAGATAAATATATTGGCCTTTAACTGTCTCCCCCTCTGTAGTGCTGAAACACCGCAGACGCCGTCTCCGACTCGGAGAGCCCTGGTGCCGCAGCCTGCCGCTCGAGGGAGGGCATGGCACAAGCGCCAGCACTCCCGCTCACAGCTGGGCACGCTGCTACTGCTGCCCACGGAGATCCTGCTGGTCAGACCTTCTCATGTTCTGCTGCTGTCCCGCTCGTGAACGCTACAGAATAAAGTCTTTGAGAGTAGGACAAGATGAACATTATAAGAGATATCTAGATGATCAAATAGCTTTTGGTCCTCCAGGTCATCTCCAAGACTGGCCTTTTTTTTTTTTTTTCTACTTGTTTAATGATTGTAGCTTCCTTGATTTATCAACCTATTGTCTTAGAAGATCAAGGAGAAGGCAAAAAAGAAAGAAAAAGAAAAACTAGTCCTGTTTCAAAGTAGATACTGTTCCTAACATGACTCTGTCATCTACTCTTCAATGTTCCTAGAAACATCTCTAGGAATTATATTTGGTTAATTCATATATTCTTCGCCACTGAACAAATAATATTAACAAAAATGATTTATATGGCAAGTTTGAGATGTACTAAAAGCTAAAGGATAAAACAATAAATTTGCCTTTTACTTTGAATGAAGTCTCTAACAAGTTGGTCCAAATCTATTTCCCTCAATATCTAGTAGCAATAACAATATAAGACTGAAATTTCTAGGTTACAAGTTTGACTATCAAGTGATAAATGGTAATGGATTATTTGAGAAGCTAAAGAGGAAATTTTAGAATGAACAAACAATACAAACTGGTAAAATTAGCATGGCTTATTTGTAGCATTGAACACCACCCCAAAGACACGCAGAGGAAGATTTGAGTTCTTCCACATGGAAGTGGTGTAGAAAATCCAGTGAACAAAACCCAGTAACACATAGGAGGAATTCACAGATCTTTAACACCTCAGAATCCATGAAAACTATAGCATGCTAAGAGTTGAGACTAACAAGAATTTTCAGATACTGGTCTTATTTCTAAGATTTTATAAATGAACAAAGAAATTAATATTAATCTTATTTTAGTTTCTCCAACTTTTAATCATACAGTAATAAAGAGTCATCTTTAAATATGCATAATGTGCCTTTTTTCTGTTTTTAAGAAAAAGGAAGTAGCCTCTGGTCTTTGTGATTAGTACTCCACGTGCTTCCAGGCTAGTGAAACAAGTATTGCTGCACCAGATATAACAAAGCATCCTCATCTTCAGGAATAAATATATATATACACATATACACACACACACACACTAAGGCAACATAGCTCTTCTGCAATCTGATTACATAAAGTGACCTACTTCTGCAAGCTTTCAATATGGAGTTTCTCTTTCAGTGAAGCCTTTACTCATGTCAAAGGTATCAAAACCTGCAAATTAGATACAGAAATTGGATCCCATGCTTTTTTTCTTCATCACTGTTAGTACCTCCTCTCTCCACGCACACCCCAGCAGCTCACAGGAATGACTAGGCAGCATGATAGCACCACTCAGAAATGGACACAATGCTGGGCTGAGAACGGGGTAGATCACAAGAACTGATTGCATTGCTTTGCAGATTCAACCCCTTTCCAATAAAGTATTCTGATATCTTATTTCTATCTTCAATATTTCTATTGAGAATGGAGCAATTTATTCTACTTCAGTTTGGTTTTGCTCCAACAATCAGCCTGTTAAGCAAAACATCCCAAAAAAGATTCTCAATTGCTCTGGTTAAATAACTGATCATTGAAATAAAATACTCTATTATGCAATAAAGCTAGTGAAAATGAAAATGACTTACAGAACAGAAAAGTATCAAAGACACCCGTCTATAAGATAAGCATGACATCATATTACAAAGAAAAACAGGAAGATAGATTTTGAGCATATTAAAGCTTTCTTCCTATGGGAAGCGACTGCGGTGGAAATTGAAATGCTCTCTGGGAATAGTCAAGGAAAGTATTAAAAAAAAGAAAAAGCAGTTCTTCAAATTTTGCAGTGTCTCTGGGAAGAAATAGCCAATGTCCTTACCTTCTCTTTTTGTAAAGAAATATCCGGAGTGTTGTAAAACAAATCTAATAGAACCCAAAACGAATGGTGGGGGAGCCAAGTGCGGCCATTGCACGAAATGCTTTGATGTCTTGCTTGTACTTAACACAATTTAGCACATTCTTCTGGGAACACAGGCAGAATCCAGGCACAATATGATGAATAATCTAGGACTCTGAAACCTCTCCCCTAAAGTACTTAGGAGTGTTACTGAGTAGTTTTCAAATCAGAGAAGCACTTTAAGAATTGAGCTGTGAGAAAGCACTGCAGAAGGCATTTGACAGAGTGTCTCCATTGCTGTTAAACACCATGAATCATCACTACTGTCAGTTAACATTAACATTTATTTGAACACTGCATTAGCTGCACTAGAGAATAACTTTGCTAGTGAGACTGGATTTCAGGAGGCTGATGCTCCAGAATGGATATTAATTAAACATAAGACGCCATCACCTTAGACTTCACTGCATACGTTTTCCGCCTATGAACCCCACCTACAGTGTGTCAGGTGAAACCTGATGTCCATGGGGCTCAGCCGATGGAGCCGCAAGAGCCAGGGCAGAATCAGATGAGCTGCAGAACTTCAGAAAGACGCGCCGTAGCTCTGCCTCAGCACAGAGCTCAGCCACAGCATGCGCAAACCTGTGCAACAGCTCGCTCACTTTCACGGTGACACTCGTGCTCAGGAAGTGCCTGGTTGGCTCACCTACGGACAGGCAGGCGCTTCTCACCCTTGGAGCACCCTGTGACCCCGGGCAGGGAAGCACCGCGGTGCCGGAGGACACGCGGATGCGGTAGGCGACGCACCCAGTCGCACCCCACAGACCTGGCCTCTCCCTCGCACCAGGGCTGGTGCCGGCCCGGGGCAACCAATCTGCTGAGGAAAGGAGGCAGTGGGCAGGCATATCCCTAAGTTTTGTATAGCTCGCTCTTGGTGCTCCTCAAAACGGTATTTCAATACTACCGCTTCTTTCCACGTGGAAGGTGACTGAGCAGAGACTAAAGGTTTACTGCTGTGGCACAGTAGGCAAAGAGACACCGTACTCTGCATATTGTAAACTGCTGAGTTCCGTGCAAGCAGAAGGCAAAGGCTCACTGGCAAACATTTCAACAGTTTATTAAAGAGTTTCTATAAAGTTTATAAACACGGCTAGTCAGTGCTGCTGGCAACCTTGATTATCTTTCAAAAAGCATATAAACAAACTCAGTTAATGTGTCCAGATCAAAATATATAACCGGGGACCAACATAAATATAACAGAAGCTGATTTCAGAAACAGTTTCCAAACACCCACACTGCCACTGCCGACTCATCCTGCGAGATAAAAGGCAGAGTGGGAGATGAGCTGAAATGAAAAGAACTGGCCCAGCTGTTCCGGCCACTCAATTCTTTATCCACACAAATAAAGACGTATGAATCGCCTCAATCCGTATTTGGGCAGGGTAACAGCATTTTCTTTAAAGCTCTGTACCAAGTCTTTCAAAAGCCAGCACACACACCTGCTCTCTCAAGAGCATTCTTTTCCCAATGAATTAATGGGATTGTTGCCGTTGACACCAAAAAGGGAGGATCTAGACAGTGAGGCTCAAAGCTATTACTACATAACACATCATCCAAAACATTACTCTTTGTATGGCATATTACAACAGTGTAGAAGCCTTCTGGGAAAGTATCAGCATGTAACGAATATGATTTAAATCACAGTCACTAAATCACAGTTACTAAGAAATACTACACAGTTCACAGTTACTGCAAATCAGCTAAACTCTGGCATGCATTTTCATGATACTACTTTTGCCGCAATTTCAAAATCTAGCTAAATTAATTTACTTATACAGAACATTCAATTTATGTTTCCATTTACTAAGTCTGAGAAGCATTCAAGCAGCTATTCAGTTTGCAGTACGCCCGAGCACTCGGTAGAAATGTCACTGGCAGAATAGAGAGAATTTTCTTCTTTAGCCTTGCCAGGGCTCCTTTCATCTGCACAGATATTCATATTAATGAATATGAGCCTGTGATTTGAGCTGCTCTCACCGAAGCAATTAAGCAAAAGCCAGACTAAACTGAACATATTTTTACATCTGCACATGGGTGTTCTATTAATATATATTTAATCATTCACTTTCGAGATGCACTTCCATTCTTCTTGCTTGAACGGTACGTTAGAGAACTATTTGAAACTATAACGCAGTCACAGCCACTTTCTGCAGTGAAGATACTAAAAACTTTCCTATCAAGTGGGATGCTTCCTCCTAGGCCATCACCTCTGCAATCATTATTTTAATGAGGTTAAACCATTATAAATTTAGTGGTGGGCTATCTACATCTTCTAAAAAGCCAGAAGCTGGCCTATGATGCAACACAGTTCCCATCCACAAAAACAAATGACTGCAAATTCCAAATTCCGGCCCTTCTCATACTTCATTCAATTGCGGTACATTCTTCTTGGCAAAAACCTTAACAAACAGGGACACTGGCTTTTCAGACACCAGTTTTGTGGCCTTCCATGAAATTAGGCTAGCAGAATCCACAGGCACAGAGAACACAACACTCACCACACCGGAGTCCTGTCTCCTGATAGGAGAGCTCATGAGGATCCGCTGTTTCCTTTTACAGAGAAACTAACGTTGAAGAGATATTAATAGATTAAGCATCGGTGGGAGATTTAATCCACTCATGTAGTTATCCTAAAGGGAACTCATCCATGATTTACAAAGTTTCTTTTCAACAAGCCTTATGAATATGCATAATAAAAAGCAAAGAAGGATTTTAAACCTCTCTAGCGGCAAGGGGATAATTAGAAATAGATTTATCACACAGAGGTTCAAAAATACTTTCACAAATATTTTTTCAACTTTCAGATTTTCACAGTTCTGAAGAGAACAACCTTGGAACAAAATAGATTCAAAGAACCAGCAGAAACTCTTAACATATGTGTAACTTAAAAAATTAAAATATTTTGAAACTTCCTTGAAGACCTATGTCCTCCTTCAGGCACTCGGTAAGACTTAAAAAAGCCCTGTAATTTCAAGATACAACATCGAGCACCACAATACAGTAGGACAAAGTTAATTTAAACTTTGTTATCTACACAAAGGTGCTGACACCCAAACTGGATTTGGAAATCTGCTATAAGACCTGCCGCAACACTTGTAGGTTGCTTATGAAAAATAATGATATGCATAATAATTTTCTACCATGCCTGGATATATATGATCCATTCTGTAAATACGGGAGCTCATGCATGTCACTAGTCAGCCATCTCCTTGGATGAGGCAGGAAAAAAAGAGGGAAAAAGCACACAGCCTTATTTAGGTAATCATGTCACGACAGGCAAATCACGAATAGCAAACACTTCGAGCAATAAACAGCGATTAGTTGCTGAGCAATACAAAATGTGAACTGATGTGCAGGTCTGCAGAAACCAAACTGAACATGAAAGAAGAGACACAAATACCATACGGGATACATGAACTGTTGTCCCACACAAATCACGTAAATGGAATCTTACTGCCACCTGTCCTTGGCAAGGCTTCAACAGAAACAGTGGGCTGGATCCTGGGCAGTCTAGGAGAGATTTGGACCATGAATAGAAGAGCAAGAAGAACATCTGGACATGCTAACACCAGGAACTGTGAGAAAAGATGTCATTAAGAGCACCGGGGGAAAATCTGGTTAGAGGATAATTAGATGCAGGGGTAAATTTTATCCTGCACATAACATTGCCACAGAGAAAAAGGAAATCGTATGTTTTGTGTGTCAACTGTAAATAACTCAGGAAGAAACAGCTCTCTGTCAGCCAGAAAAGTTTACATTGATATAAGAATTTCTTAACTGCTGCTATAGTTAAATATTGAAAGGGGTTACCTAGGGACTTTGGTAAGACCAGCTTGGGTAAATAGCTCATCTGAAGAGATTCAGACTTTGCTAATTCTGCCCTGGGGTAGGCAGCTGAGCTAATCTACCTTATATCCATCTCCAGATTCTATGTCATGATCTGCATGCAAAAAATGCAAGACTCATTTAAAGAACATAAAAATGATTATTCAAGGCACGACATTCTCAGGAATTCAAGTATCTTTATTTAAGTCTGAAAAGCAACAAATGGATACAAATACAAGGCTCTGCTCTGATGGTGGTGGACATTATAACTATATTATAACCTAGGGAGAGCAGTTTTGGATAGTAGTGCCAGGCTGCTATAAACATTCCTTACTGATGCAATTACACATCAGGGAGATGTGTAACGCAGATAAATCACAGACACGAGGGAACACAGTTGACTTGTAGAGCTGGGCTGAAGCCTCAGGCTACTCGGATACTGCCTAAATGCACACGTGTGCTATCACCTTGTGAAACACTGACCAAGTAAACTGCTTATCCACATCGATTAGTAAACACAGAGGAAGGGAACACCAGAACAATCAAACAAGCAGAAATAAAAAGCATCCAGGTCCCAGAGATAGTATTATGCTTTAGTCCTAATAAGCATTAAAACATTTTCTAGGCAGGTTGTCTGTTAATGTAACATTCTATGCAAACTTCAAACACCAGAACCTTTAAATAATTAACAGCTAGTTCTAAGTCGTAGCTTGTATTGCCCAAAGTATTGTTTGCTTTTAGACCTCATAGCTAATAGCATTTACTAATCTTGGTAGTTACTGAAATCTCATTAAAGGCATTTGAGGAAAAATGCTGTAAGCACTAGCAGTTCAGGATTTTAAAGTAGGAAATAGTTATCACTGTCTACTGTTATGAAGGATTTTACTTACTGCAGTTTTACCCAAAGCACTGTAGCCCACATTCCTGTGGCTCCTTAAAAGAGAAGTTTTATTTATTATTTAACATCTAAACTATTTAGGCACATATTTCCCTGAATAAGCATTTCTACATTCCTCCTACCTGTGACACTTGGGAAAACATTAGGGTTTGGCAAAAGTTTTCATGAAGGAGTCTGGGGTTTACAGAGGAGGAAATCTTTCTACATCGTTGCATTGCTGCTTCAAATTTTTCTTTTGGGAAATAGTTTACCGTGAAAGAATATTTGAGCAGCATAAATTCAGCAAAACTCAATACCAGCATTACATCATAACCTGGTAAATAGTTAAAAATAGCCCTGAAGCTGCAACATATAGGGGAAGATGGAAATCCGCGGGTAAAAGATAGCAGGAGAAATAGATATGTAAGTTTTAGGTTGGGAATTTGAAGAATTTGAGATATGTTAATGAACAGATTTACTTGTCAACATTTTCTGGGGAAAAAAAGACAAATAAGATTTCTGTTTTGTACCCTTCATGAAAGCTGGAATAAGACTATTTCTTTATGTTTAAAAAAAAAAAAAAAAGGTATTTTCACAGTAAATTCATACCCCTTTTGATTGAGGAAAGCTGCATACATCAGGAAACAGAAAGGTTACCATTTGGTCCCGCCAGGACCAAAGGCCACATCTGGAAATCCTAAGGCATACAAACTCTCCTTGGACTTTCCACATGCTGCTCTTCATAAAATTCCCATTTACAATGAATGAAGTATCACAAGTTGACCTGAAATTTAACTTTCATCATCATTTTGACATCATCTCTCAAAGTAAAGGGAAAGAAGAAATAGCAGTAATTTTTCCTCTGCTACAAATAAGCTCTTTCAAGGGGTTAAGTTCCTTGAAGTCTGAATGGTAAAGACCTGGAAAGGAAAAATATTTGACTAGAGATGCTCTTTGCTACAGAACATCACTTTCAACTAACATCGCTCTTCAGAGTCACTGGGAATGATAGTTGTTCCCAAAGGACTCTCTGTTTAATTACTACACAGATGCAAACGGCAAATACACTTACAGCTAATTTAGAAAACATATTAAGTATGCTTACTTACGGCATCCGTTAAACCTCATGCTCCTACTACTGTAAAGATAAATTATAAGTAGAGCACCATATCTTTGACCTTCGATACTTCGGTTCAGGGAGCTACTTAAATGCACGCTGCCTGAGGGCCATGAACAATCTCATTAATTTCAACCTGCATCCTGATTTCAGCAAGAATAACCTTTAATCCATGTGCTTATGATTAAGCAGGTATGGGTATGTATGAAGTGCAGCACATTTAGTGTCTTGCTGGAAACAAGAAATGTCTCTCCAAATAACCATAACAAGAAGTTCTTATTCTGTGTGGATGTTTGCCGTTTACTTTACACTTTTTTTTCCCCTCATAATAATGATCACTATTATAAAAGTACTCAAATAAAAAAAAAATAATTTTTTTTTCATAAATACCCAAAATACACACAATTTTCCAGGAGATCATAATGCTCTTCAGTAACCTAAAACTCATGAAAGTATTCTATGAGGAAGGAATATCTTCCAAAAAGATCACCAAGTAAATCTTTTGCATGTCAGCAACCAACTAGTATTTTTATAGAGCTTCAGCTTCCAAACTCCCTCTCACTAATTTACTTGGAATAAAGGCTGACAAATAAGAAAACTCAAAGCTGAGAGACCACGAACCAGCTTTACCCTAGACATCAATAAAAAGCAAAGCATTTTAATACACAGACATAACTTCTTGTTTTAAATAAAGCCGAGCCTATTATTTTCTCTTAGCGCCTCAGCATTGCAAAGCAGAGCAGGGGCGCGTGGTTATCCAAGGCGTGCCGAAGGAAGCCAAGCTGCGAGGCAGCCTTGCTCACACGGGGAGCCAGGGCCTTTAACCAGAGCTACTCGAGAAGATGCAGCTACCACCGAAGCTGCCAGGAGCACTGCAGCCTACAGAAGGCACAGGCATAAAGACTTTGGGGATGGACTTCCCTCCAGGGAGTTCTAAAGTCCACCTAAGCCATATTCCCATTAGAGCAAGGTAAGTACGCACGCATGGATATTACCTCTTTGGAAACCCAACGTGTTAAATTCGTGCAATACAGAAGCCTTATCTGGATGAATACATTACTGCCAACAAAACTCCGAGAAAAACACTCCTGTTTTCTTCTGGCAACAGATCAACGGTTGCCTAGAAGTGCCTTTTATATTTTTAATATGGAGAGTGATTTTTAAATTTAAAACTCATCTCTAAGGATCATTACCTCCTACAAACATCCAAAAGACAACTACAGCGATCAGGGACTTCAGTGTTTGGCTCCAAAAGCAATGAGCTCACTATAACAGAATGTTATTTTATCACCTTATATAAAATGGAACAATTTCTTTTGAATGAATATACATATATTTAAGAACATATAATTGTGTGAAAATACTTATAGATGATATATAGTGGGTTTTTTTAAATCTCCTGATGTTTTGTTTATTTTTAGGCTTCCAGATAAAACTTGAGAGTTATTACTCAATTTCTCATTTAGTGGAGTAACAGAAAATCATTTTATCATTCTAGCCACCAAATTAGTTTTATTGCAAACACAGATTTTATGCAAGAGATATATGAAATAGGGAAAAAAAATCATTTAATTAAACATAGTAATAACTGGGAGAGATGAACACTGCAAAACCATGGATTAGAGATTAAAAACTAACAAACAAAATATTCCTGGCAGAAACGCTCTCCTGAGAATAACCTGGTTCTGTAGGAAAAAAGCCACAAAGGAAAATTTTCTAATTACTCTAATAGGACATTTCCCTTTAACCACAGGACTGACGTTTTAACATCATTTTCGGATCCCCATTCAGTAATCCAAGAGGACAGGAGGAACAAGAACATACCTGCTTATTAGCGAGGTCCTGCTTTTACAGCCTAAATTAATTTTACGTTTTCCGTAGTGCTTTCAAAGAGGCAGCTGCAGAGCTCCGAGCTCTGTGCTGTAACAAAGCCCCTCTCGGACACTCACTGCAGGTGGGGCTGGTTTGCTGGCACTCACATTTTGCTCGTTAAGTATTTATGCATTTCCACCAGAATTCAAAGCATCAGAGCGTTAGGTACTACACAAAATGTTGTCTTTAATGGCTCCATAGAAAACATTATACTGCTTTCATTATACAAATTTATTGTAACTTCCTTGAACACTATCCTAAACACTATTTAATGAACTACTCTGTATTTAAAGTTGTTCTATAAAATATTCTATAGAACATAAATAGTATATTATATTTATATAAAGAATATGAAATGAAGTTTCAAACTATCATAGCCTTCTAGAGAATAAATGTAGCATTAGTTGCGCAGCAACACCTCAGTTAAGGCTGCTGGGGGGTCCATATGCCAGTGCTAGTGGTTGACACTATGCTTTTTGCTGTGACTGCTTTTACTGCAATATAGGTTTTGCTTGGATTAAGACATTAAAGGATTTCTTAGAGCCAAAGAAACAACCGACCTGATCTGCATACAACCGTGCAGCGAGCATGGCGTAGCTGCCTCGCGGGGGAGGCACGCGGCCTGATGGGGAGCTGGGCCCTACCCGCCAAGGAGGCAGCCTGTGTCTCCGGCCTCGTGCTGCACACTGAGCTTCCCTTCGCCAGGGCAGTCCCTAATATCTCAACTTCATTCAGCTGTTCCACCGATAGCACAGGCGCCTCCAACCCTCCCATCCGCACGTCTCCCATCTGAAGAGCAACTGCAGGTTTCACCCCCTTCCCTGCCTTGGCATTGGTGCTCAAGCCCACCAGGCTCACGGCCCCTCTGCATGAAGGCAGTGCAGGGCCAATTACACTACCTACAAACATGGGGACTATTCATCCTTCAGAGAGGATTCAGGAGGCCAAGGAAGAGCTATCAACAGCTTTGCTACCCTCTGCCCGCAAAATCCAGATCTCTAACTGCCATAGGGACATGGGGGAAACCCGTCCATGTCCCCTCCTCAGGTGCACACAGAGCAGCACCTCCCTGCCACGCTGTTCTCCTGGGCAGGAAACTCCAGTTACTCCCTTCTGGTAGGGACAAAAGCACCAGCATCTCAGAGCACCAAGAGCAAGTCCTCACTCCCTATCTTGCAGAAAGCTACGCCAACATATTGCTGAATTCAGCCCGAGATCCGTTTCAAAAAGCAGTGACAGCATTGAGTGCATCTCCTCACGAGGCACCTCTGGAGGAACCGGTCATGGTGACTGCACTGCGGCAGGATCAGAGCCTCAGCCCCAAGTGCTCCTGCGACCCGTTTCTTGGTGTTCCTCACACCTGCTGAAGCTTTGGGGGATTAGATATTTCTTTGCTTCATTTCCTTCCCCAATTAAGCTAATAGCAAGTTTTGCTCAGAAGTGCTGGCACAGGGTATAATTATGATGACAAAACAATTTTAGAAAGTTCCTGTAGCTGTACTATATGTGGTGAGCAAATTAGTTATCTCACAACTCAGAGTGCCCATCAAGTACAAGCACCTCCAGTAATTACCATTCTGCTCTGGCAGCGGGTTTTTCCAAATATAAAATTTTAGCATTAGGTCTTCTAATGATTAACACTGGAGGGTTACATTTGTGTTTCTTCTCTGCTTATTGCAGGAAATACCAAGTATTAAAATATTGAAAACAAATAACTACTGATAATGGCAACTCCAAAGCTCTAATAGCTTTCATTGTCCAGCTTTAATACTGCTTGAAAGACTAAGCTTTGGGACATGCTTAGTTTAGCCTTGAGACCAAAAAATAAAGTTTAAATGTTTGGCAATACTTGCATAAAAGCATGGCAAAACCCAGCGAACTAACTCGGTCACATATCCAAAGGAAAACGAAATCTGAATCTTCACACACCTTGTCTCAGAGAGAAGTCAAGTCATTAACTCTGAGTCTAACTTGAACTTTGTGCTTTTACTATTTGAAATTTTACAAAATTTGCTGCCCAGTTCTTCCTCACTAGCTTCCAGATACAGCTCTGGTGCTAAATAGGATGCATTTATGAAAGCCACTCTATTGAAAAGCTAAAATGTATATACTTGTGACAGAAAGCCTGAAATTCATGCTCAGAGGTTAAAGCTGTTTAGCATCTGTGGGCAGCATGTTCAAAGGAAGATGCAAGAGGCAGAAAGAGGGAAAATCTGCCTTTCCCACTATTCATCCTGTATTATTTTAGATATTCAGATTTTTGTATTTGCCTTGAAAATAAACATAGAAGTGGCAGCCTTAGCACAGAACTACCTGCTTAGCAGCTGACATACCTCCTTCTAAACACCAAGACGATATTATAGAGATCGGGTAAGGTCCAGAGGACTTTTCCTCAAAAAAAAAGCAACTATCTTCTTTGTGATTCAGACCCAAGTAATTTTCTGGCCTATTTTTTAATGCTTACTATGTTAGATCCAATTTATGAATACAGGAAAGCTTTAAATAAAAAGCAGATGATGAAGTGTAGTACCAGGTAAAGCCTGCGTGCCACAGGGGAAGACGAGCAAGTTACATGTGATCTCTTCAAAAGAAAAAGGAGAAAAACAGACTCAGCTCCTGGAGCTACACAGATTGAATCCCAGTCAGCCCGGGCTGCATGCGGAGGCGGCCGCCGCACAGCAGTGAAACAGTCCACGAGCCAGGAAATAGTCGGGATTCAATCAGTGGAAACCATGCTGCATCCCTGGCATTTTCAGGGCCTTTTATCAGCAAGAACAGCTGATATTTCTTAAGAAACATCGTAAGAACACGTGCTGCTTACCTTTTGTATTTAGGGCCGGCATGCAGAGGATGCTATTACTAGTAGTGAGAATTGTAAAGGCTGCAGCTGTGACGGCAATTCAGAATGCTGGGGGGGAACAATTTGGGGACAGAAAGCTTCCTTTATGCAAAAAATCAAGTTTACTTGGCCCAGGAGAATTTCCTTAACTATCAAAGAGCATTCAGAGCACATACAAAAATAAGTCACAGTAGGCCAGAAGGCATTTTGTTTCTCCTTGAGTTTATTTTCTCCTTGGAAAATCCCATTCCTGGAAGCATTTTCTTCTGAATTTCTATTGCAGTTTGGAAGATGCTAAATTCTTTCTCAACATAAGATTTCCCTTTCCTGGCCAATTATAACAATTTTTCCCCCACTGCACTTTTTTTTTTCCCTCAGCATTTCTATTCTTAGACTTCATGGCCCTGGGTAAGAATCTGGGGAGTCATCTCGTGGAAAAATACTTTGGACTTGGGCTCCCACTTCTTTTAGCTACTCTTCTTTCCAATGTCACTAAGTTCCCACCATTTGGTGAAACAGGCCCAGTGAATGTACTTCGTTTTCACATTGGTTTGCAGCTTCATGAAGAGTATTTTCAACATGAAACTGTATAATAGCTAAAACTGTTCACAAAACATTTAATACAAATTTTAAAACTATCATTAGCTTCTTTTTAATTAGTCTGCTGTATTGTTACTTTCAGTTATGGCCACACAGTGAGTAAAATCTGCAGACTAAATTCCGGATTCAGTTATACTCAAATAAACTTGGCTTAACTCTGCAAAACATAGAAGCAAAATTTGTCCCCTGTTGTTTCCAAATTCTAATCTAATGTTCTAACACTTATGCAAGCACAAGCAATTTTAGATTTCTTTCCGAATTTCTACTCTTCAAGGTACACTTCAGCATGCTCAATACTCTGGCTAGCTTTCCTTTATATAAAATATCATTATTTGTAATTTACCAAAGCTCTATTTCCCTTTTAGTTCATCACTTGGCATACAACTATTTTACAAAAAAGTGCCTTTTATTTGAAATGTTTGTCACGTGCTTGAGAATAAAAGATCAAACTAGAATTTACATACTAGTTTTATCTAGAAAGTATATTTCATCCTCTCCTCAGAGCTACCTGTTTGAAATCACTTGTATTCTCCAAGGTAAAAAAAGGCAAGAGAAAGCAAGTTACTTTTTAGCAAAAGATGAGTTTCAATGCAGAATCTTCTACTATTAATCTAGGTTGCATAGCCTGTAAAATGTGCATGTATTTCACAGTGACAGATATATCCCACTGATGAAAATCTTCTTACAGAAATGTTATGTTCCAGTGATAATTTCTGTGCCATTCTGAGCTCTGGTACTTAGCCGCAGATTGCGACCTCAGTGAGCACCTTCAAATTTATTGCCTCAGTCAACCTGCTGTAAGTTATCTAAAACCCATCACTGCATTCTATGACACACATAAAAATATTATTTATTGTTACTCTATTTTCTTCCTGAAGTTTGCAAGTCTGTTGTATTTCTACTTACAGGCTCAGTTTTCTGACACAGAACAGAAAATTCACTCTAGGTGACAAAATCGTCTACTACAAGGTTATTTTAAATAAATTGCCTATTTTTCCTTCACTGACACTTCCACTGGTCTTTGAAATGTGTTAAAAACCCATAAATAGGTCTTTGTTGTTCAAAGAAAAAATTATTTCCAAAAAAAGCTAATCACTTTTCTCTCCAGACTTAAAAAGCCCATATAAACATTTTGCACTCTCTAATGCTCCCTCTGAATCTCTCCCATTTTTTCAGTAATTTTTCAGCCACCAGACACTGCATCAGTGGTCCAAACATATAGATGTACAGGGGGCCTGTTACATTAACCTGCATGGCCAAATCGAGGCATCTCTGGAGTGAACTTTACAGTATCATGAATTTTAAACTGGCCCAAAGTCAGCACAAGCTGCATCCAGTAGAGCAAAGGAACACAGAGATCATGTAAATTATATACTGGAAATTTGACACAAGGTCTGCTGACGGCACTGCAATGGTATGTAGTAGCTACTGTAATAAATTTGGAAAGTTTTTAAAAAAAATATTCCTAGGGTGTTCTGCTTTATATATTTTAATTTAGCCTGTGGGGATGTGCAAACTGTCACCTCCATCCATCAGTAAATGTCAAGGTCTTCATCTCCAAAGGAATTGGTAGGTTAGGGTAACAAAGCTTAGCTGCACTTTGTGTGCAACTACATACATACATGTGTGTTTGCACTATAGTCCATCTTCCTTAACAAAACCTATTTTGAAAAGTAACAATAACAGTGCTGTATTTAATACCTGCAGAATTATTCTCAAACTAAATCAGGACAGAACACTTGACTAGTCGCTGATGGGAACAGCAAAGGCAGAAAATTTGCTGAATGGTAGAATAAACAGTTTCTTCTGTGAACATTTCTGACCATTTCTAGCGGTTTCATGCCTCAGCAGATGATGTGATTAGCAAACTCAACAGAAAATTCTTTACCACTGTCAAGAAAAAAACTTAATAACGAAAGGGGTCAGCACAGATCTTGTGCAACATGCCAGTATGTCTCTCCTCTCTACACCAGGGAGCTCCAAGCCTACCACTATCCTGAACACACAATTTCAGGCAACTCAACTGAAGCCGATTTAATGTCGAGGCCATTAACGCTCTGGGTTCTCTCTGCTCCTTTCTGTCACACTCCTCCATCAGCAAGCAATAGCTTCCCTCTTTCCCCCAAATACTCAATCCCTCCAAAAAAATCTAAGTGCAAAAAACCAAGAATCATCCACGAGCAGGACATGCACAACACACGCGTTAGCCTTGCAGTAGCCCTGCAAGCACCTTTCAGCGTGGCATGATCAGTTACAACAACTGCTACCTGATGCTGTTAGAACTGGCACGACTTCCTCAGCCCGTTGAATTTTCAGCCTTTTCAGACTTTGGCAGTTTAGGCTGGGTGCTCCCTCTGCATTCAGCAGCGATCACTATTAGATTAACCCTTGGGACATTTTGGGCCAGTTCTTCTCCAACTCCTGCACCCGGGTACATGCACCTGAGAATATTTTCACAGGTCTGGCTCTAAGACTCTCTGGGCACAGTCACTGCTCAAGAAACTCAACTGCTGTGTCGCCTCATGCAAGAAATGGCACTTAATTTATAAAGAGCACATGCACACCTGTACTTACCATTAGAGCCCATTTAGAGATCCTTTACACATTTACAGATTTACACATTACAGGTCCTTAACTTGCCTAACTTGTGTATTTCTTCATAACTCCTTTCTTCCACTCTCCCTATATTGCAACTATTCTGGCAGGAAACCTACTGGTAGCTTTTTGCTTATACTATTTTTTATTTTTATCTTGCTTTGTCTTTCTCCACCTCTGTAGGAGGTGGACAGAGAATAATTGCATCTCCTTCATCAAGGCAAAATCAATTACACTGTGCCACTCCAGACAGATGCCTGGTGGAATTCTTGAAGAACTCTTTTTTTTGCAAGAGTGATTTAACAGTCTCCTTTGGTAGGTTTTTACAGCACTTTGCCATTATTTCTTTTCTAACGCTTAATAAACTTCTTTTGCAACAGTTTAAGCCCCCTCCTCATTATCTGTACACAGAGAGGGAAGAGCTTAAAGCTTCTTACCTTTCACCTTTCTGAAAGCTCAAGTGCCAGACTCCAGTATTTCAGGACACCTCTATGCCATTCTTATCCATCCTGTTCATATGGGGGACAGAACAATAGGTGAAGTCTTATCAGAACGGAGCAGGAAAATTATTTCAAACAACCTCTAGATAAGAGTGTAGTTCCCGTAGGGCGTTTGCCTTTCCCAACAGCACGACCTTATTTATCCCAGTCAGCTGCAAACCCCAGCCTCTGCATGAGCCCCACCAGGCAGTGAGCTGCTCTTAGCTCCATACCTGTGCCACCAGTGATTCCTACTGACAGGTATATTTGTCCTTATTTAGTATACTCTGGTTTTTCTAGACTTGACTTCTCAGGATTATTTTTCTTTTCTAACCATCTCCTCCTATATTCAGGTTCCAGCATTAAGTATTTGACAAAGTCAGCAACTGAAGCTTGTGCTTTTCCAGCAAAAAATCTCAAAGAAAATATTACATGTCACTGAATACCAACTTTGGCAGAGCTCCCCTGTACATGACTTCAGTTTGATAGCTACTTTCTGAACAAAGTATTACAGTCAGTTACATGTATTGCAGCTAATTGCAGCTAATCCCTGTTTGCATAATTTGGTTATGAGAATATGTAAGAATGTGGTAGGACACGCTGATAATTACAGCCTGTCCTGTAACTCCACAGGTCTGTCTTTCAGACTGCTGAAGGAAATACCAGCACCTTTTATCTACACCTTCTATGTCCATACATTTTTGAAGATGACTACTGCTGTTTCTGAGATCGCTTTGACCCTGCTCATGGCTACCTTTTTCCCCACACATGGTGCAGTACTGTCCTTCCACTGCTTTTAATTTTCAGAATATCCTGCAGGAAAAATAGGATTCTCTAAAAACACTATCATATCAAACATTTAGAACCATTTATTCAAGGTTGCAAAAGTAATATACATCAATTTGATGATTCTTATAAAAACCAGCATTTATCTGGTATTTTCTTGACCAAGTAGTCAAGTTGAAAACATCTAAATTAAAATGCTTAATGACTTGGAAAAGGTAACTAGGTATTTCCCAGGGAGGAAGCTTTGGTCAACAGGGTGACCTCAGCTCTAGACCACATACAAAATAGATGGATATAAAGCAAGGAGACCAAGAAGAAGAGTTCACAAAATTTGAATTCACTTGGAGATTATAAATACTGTATCTCTATATACACAAATAGTTTGTGCTCTTCATTATAGTTCCTGAAAATAACATCTCCAGATAAAACACTGCTCCTGTTCCCATTCACTGACATCCATAAACGTCAGCATCTTCACAGCTCTTACTCTTATTATTCCCATCTTCGACAGAGAAGCTGGAGCACATTTGGAAAACTGCTTAAACGTAATACAGGAGATAATAAGAATCAAGAAAAAAAACAGATTCAAGCCAATTCTATATCAGGTACAGGCATGAATGATTCAATTTAAAAAAATAAAAATCCAGTCTGACCAGTAGCCTTTGTTCCACCTGGGCATGGAGCTAGAAAGTCAGTGTTTTATTTCTAGAAGTTTCAGTTCCTGAACCACTGAAGCAGCATGAATTCAGCCCGGGAACAGAAGGGTCAGCATCCAGAAGCCACTCTGAACAGCATCTCATATGGCTCTAGTAACAGACAGGCTCAAGAGGAGAGTGCTCCAAGTACCAATATATTCAAATTCTAAATCTCAGACAAACAGAAAAAGAGGGGGCAACGGGGGGGGGGGGGGGGGGAAGACACTTTATCTAGAGACCTCTCCAAAAGCAAAAAACCCCTTGAACACCATAGAACCTCAGGCAAGTGTTAAAAGCCTTTCTCCTGGAGATTCTTGCTATCTCTTGTCAAGAGATGCCTCAATAAATGCCTGATGCAAATGAGTGTTAGGAACACGATGATTCTTATTGGAGATTCTCCATCCAACAGATGTGCTTTCTAAAAACAGCTGACAGCTCACTGGTAATATTTAACATTTTCACATTAGCGATGCACAAATCGGATACAAAAAAACCTACGTTAAATAGGGACCCTGGGAACATGGAAGTCAAAAGCTGAAAGAGGCCTTAAATAAAAAGCTCTGAGTTGATATATAAGAAATCCTCTCTCACACCATTTTCTTGAAAATGACTAAGCTAAGAGTATGGAGAACCTCATGTTTAGAAAAATGCACTCTAAGAACCTGTGTGTTCACCAAGCTGAAAACAGACAAAAAGGCCGAGAGCCCAAGTCCGTCTCTGAGAGCAGAGGTGCAGTAAACAGGGGGCTTTGAAGGTCACAGAAGGATATTACGGCAGGCAACAGATAACTGAATTCCAGCACAGGATTAGCATCACTGGTACACCTTCAGTCTTGGCTGCTCACATACAGCTGCTCTGTTGCAAGCCACGTGTTTTGTTCTCCGATTGCTGGAATTTGTCACCTGTATTATATTTTTCATTCCAAGTTCTTTATTTTCTAAGGCACTTAGGCAAATCTCAGGAAGAATATCAGTGTTTTTAGTTACTTTATATAATAGTTTTACTGTAACTTCCACTATTATTGTATTATATTCCATAAATAACTTCCATTACTATTGTCTGATGTAATAAAGCTCTGATCAAGAGCCTGGACATGAGGCAAATACGAGGAACTAGCAGAAGCAAATTAAAACAAAAACCTTACATTCTGAAGAATGGAAATCCGAGATACTCACTACACAGACCAGTTACACGCATTTCTGTGGCAAACATAAGCTCATGCATCTCTATTTTTCTGCAACTTCCAAGGTTAACCCAACAAAAACCAATCATGCTCTGTCTTAACTGTCTGACTAGCTTTTGTCAGGTCTGTTCTCATCAGATCAACCCCAGTGAACAGGTATGAAAATTTCACATCAAAACATTTCCCACGATACCATCCCAGGAATAGGTGGCACATCAGTAAAAGACGTTCTACACTTGCAGCAGAGCCATCGCATCTGCTACCTCACAGCACTAACGAAAGTGGCTTTCAGAGGCACTAAGTTTTTGGACAGGTGAATATTTGCTAGTCAGTCAAGAAGGGGGTTTTGCGGTGGCTGCCGAGGGCAGCAGGAAGGTGCCTTCTCAGCAGCTCTCCCACGAATGCTGGCTGCCAGCGGGCACAAACGCAGGCTCAGGAGACTGCCCTGGTGTGTGCTGACACAGCTGTTTGCATGGCTGCAATATGAACTGGGACACTCAAGTGGGTACCAATACCTTTTTCTTTTTCCATTTTCTTTCCTGTTATTTATTCAAGGCAGCTAGACTCGCCGTTGCTGGACGTGGCTACCCAAACGAAGCTAGCACGGCCAAGAGGTGAATGTGCACGCGCTGAGACGGCATCGGAGCTGCTCCCGCGCCGCCTCCCTGCGCCCTGCCCGCGGCTGCAGCGGCGGCACCACCTTCCCGGTGCAAAACCGGGCTAGAAACACACTGCCTCCCTGTTCAAGAGGCATTCAGCACTTCTACAGAAAGGAGAGGACGGGGGCTTAGGGACTGGTTTTTAGTCGGTTCCAGTGATACCGTTTACTTGCAGCCTCGTGCCGTTGGAAGGTGGCAGCCTCGGGCGGAGGCCGGCCGTCAGAGGAGGGGGCACCCGGGAGCAGGGTGCTCCGCACGCTGCGGCGCCCGTCCCCGCAGGCTCGCGGGGCTCCGCACGAGCTGGCCACAGCCCCACCGCGGACCAGCTGCCCGAGCAGCGGAACGGAAACCAGCCTCACGGAGCCTCCCTATTCCAGGCAAGCCGCATCTCACACACGGAATATCTCAACCTCGCTGCGAGAGAGCACGATACCAGGAACTAAAGACAGGCATTTGCCTAGCTCTAAAGCTAATCAAATCTACCTGCTTGTTGGACATAATCAGCTCAAATTGCAACTGTTGTTAAGTCCTAATGTTACTTTCTAATGTCTTGACCAAACTCAGTTTCACAATAACATGCTCTGCTTCATGTCTCCAAGTTATCAGATTTAGAAACGCTTTTACAACACTGACCTCTTGTTTCTTTATCAATTCACCCCAGCATTATCATATTTTAAATCTTAAGCTATGTACACTCAATCCAAGGATATTGCTGTAGATAAACGCTAATTTATGAGATAAATTGGGCCTTATGAAATTGATTGTAGTGGGAGAAGTGCAAAAGGACATTGTTTGTAAATTAGTCAAGTGGAGGATATTCCCAGCACATTTTCAGCATCACTGTTTGATTAAGCTGAAAAATTCACTAGGAAGATATAAAGCTTAAAAAAAAAAAATCAAGCAAGCTTACTAATTAATGGCAAATAACCAAGTGTTTCTTTTAACAGTAGCCCCTTTTAGGCTTTAAAATACCATGAAGCAATTATTTTTATATTTTGGCAATACTCAGACCTCATTAGGACTAAGAAACCATTGCTCAAGCTGATACGAACATAAAAAAATCTCATCCTGAACTGGAGTGCCGGGGGAAAAACAAAACGTAGGATTCAGGAAACTCTCTCACAATTACCTCAATGGGGCCAGATTTTTTTTTTTTTTTTTTTTTTACTGCCTGTTTTGTCTTTTCAGTAAGAAACGAAAGGGGAAAGGCCTGCGGTACGGAGCGTGCGGAGGCGCGCAGAGCGCCCAGGAAGCGGCAGGCCCACGCAGGCGGGCAGCCGCTGCAGCGCCCAGGCTGCTCCGCTCCGTGCGCACTCCCGGGAAGGCCGGCGCGGCTCCCGGGCGCTGCTCGTTCCAGGCACACCGGCCCACGGGACCGGCTGCCTTCCCAGCGCCCTGCGGCACCGGCATGAAACCCACGGCACGAGCCTGGCCATCAGCTCCTACCTTTTCCCTCTGCCTTCTTGGAAGAGGCTGGTGCTCCCATGAACACGGCAGCCCTGATGTGCTGGGACAGGCCCTGGTGCCGTGCCCTTCCCCTGCTCTTTCAAAACAATGAAAACCACTTACAACCCTCAAGTATCTCAAAAGCAGCTTTAAAATGAGATTTGTTTTGGTAGGCACAACTTAGAGCTCAGCGTTAGTCTAATTATCCTAACATTGGATTGTTAAGCTCATTACAGAGGCGATTATTTGCTATCCCGTATGGTATTTGTTTTCATTCAGTGCACCAATATTTCAAGAAGGAAAAAAGAGTAAACGCCTTCTCCAAGATGAATGTATCAATCATTCTGCACATAAACTCTTTTAGAAGTTCCCCCAGGGAAGAAAAAAGTCTTTTATATAATCCATAAAGAGAGATAATACGAATTTTGCATATTTAAACCGTTAACAGCGCTTACATAAACAGCTAATGACAGTCAAACTCGCTCCTGCCTCCTGTGGCCAGTGAGCACGGGGCTGCGAACGCACCCGCTTTGCTGCAGGCACCTCGGCCGCCCTCCAGTCGTCTTATCTTTACTCACCACAGAAGTCGTTTTTAGAAAAGGAAAGATTTAAATCCCATTCCCGATACAAGCAATTTGCAATATGTTGCAAGGGATCATTTGCACTACAACAACACTTCAACACTGACATTTTCAAACGAAAACAGCCCTACATGAAAACTTGAAGTATAGAACAAGACCAAGACATTTTTTGGAAAAAGTATCAGTGATCAAATTAAGGACTGCCCCATAGATAGAACATTACAGCTAATACTTGTACTTTGAGAACCTCTTAAGTAAGGTATTTAGCAAAAATCTTAGTAAATTTGTTATGTTTGCATCTTAAAAGAGCCCTTAAAAATCTTCTCCTACAACTATTAGTGCTACTGTTATTGCTGATATGGCATTTCACAACAAAGCTAATTGGCTAATGAGGGAAATCTGGAAACAAAACTGTAATCTGCAGCTCTAAGTTTGCATTTAATTTCTCCTAATCTATTTTCAATACCTATAAATGATACACACACAGAACTCTTGTGAACTCATTTAATTCTGTTTTCCAGCTTTCCAACCTTGCTTGATTCTGTTTAAATCACACTTAACTAAACCCAACAAATCAGTTGCTTGTTTTCAAACACTCCCCGGCCTTGCTGCTTTCACAGAGTGACGCCACCATTTCAACCTGAGCACCCAAGGCACGGAGCAGCCCTGCCCCGGGCTGCAGTGAAACTCACCTTTCCCTGAATGGGAGACAAATTGCACGAGACCATTCCTGTTCTCCCATCCCCAAGCACGTACTCAGACCCTGAGCTGGCATTCCAGGCCCAGACTAGGTCAGTAGTGACTGTTACTCACTTTAGATCTGTGAAGAACACAAAAGGCTTCTGTGCTCGTGCCCAGGGTAGTCTAACCTACGCACCACAAGTGCTCCGGCCCACATTAGTTCTCATTTCCAGACACACACACGTTTTGTTACATTATTATACACACATACTGCTTTTATAGTAATTGCCTGTAATTATTTAAAAATGCAAACCTATTACTTGTGCACACAGTGCTCCTATTTTGCATGTACTGATACTAGCTTAGAGTGGATACACAAGTATTTGAGTGGCCAGGCAAGTAACCCCGTTTCCACCATTTGAGCAGATACCTCACTGCCTTTCGAGAAGTGCAATTTGAAACTGGAGTCTTTCAGAACACCTTGCAATAAAGCCCAAGGCAACAAGCAGACAGGGCAGTCATCAAAGCACGAGATGCCTAGAGTTACAGCAAGATAAGGCTCCTGCTAGACTGAGCTTTCAGCAGGCAGGAGCCTAAAAGTGTGATAAAATATCTGGAAGAGAAAGGAAAGAGCAGCAAAACTTGAGAACCAGTTTGATTTGATTGATTTCAGAACCAGTAACACACAGTGCAATTACTGATACACATCCCTCAGGATGAGGGCTGTGACAACTCCAGGCTTCCTGACTACAACAAAATCTTATCCATGAGAGAAAATGGATGCTCTGCCAAACTGTCAGCATCTTTCATGGGTACCTGGGCTTCTCTGGATGAAATGCTAATGTTTCAACCCTTCTACAAAAAGAATACGAAGGGGGATGAAGCACCTTGACCAAGAATATGGAGAGAAAGTTTGCAGGCTGCTTTAGAAATCAGTCAGATCTCCTAAAACAGACCAACACATAAGCCAAAAGACCAACCTTCCCGCAGATGGGTCAGAGCTTCCTGGAAAGCAGCACGCACCCCTTTCCACAAAGGCATTAACATTTAGACACACTCAGCATTTGGCTCAATCAAGTGCCAGATGAGTTTTGCCAGCTAACAGATTGGAAAGATACACCTTGGAAAGAAATATGTTCCTTATTTCTCATGTGGCAGCACACTGCATCATATTCTCCGTTAAAACTAAAGGAAAAGACAGTCTGTCAGAACATATCTGTGCTTCATGAACAAAGGACGCACAATCATCATCTTTGGAAGACAAACAAAACAAATAACGACCTGTGAAAGGCGGCATTAGAACAATCTTTTTTAAAGAAATGGAAAGATAAAATTAGAGAATGTTTCCTAGGAAGCGCTGCAACGCACTCTTTGTAGTGTTCAGTGCCAGAAGAGCTTAGGAGATCACAGCCCAAAGAAACGGAAGCGTGCACAGGCCCCGTTTGGTGTGACAGGAGCAATCCTAGCGAGGAGCTCAGCGACCCACGGCAGAGGCAACGCTGTGTGCAGACGAGGCCAAGAAGGGCCCCCATACAGGCCTGGTGACACGCTGACCTCGGGTACTTCTCACAATAGGGTTTATAGATATGTTCACACACCTCACGCCCCCACCGCACCGCGGGGAAAGCAGATGAGGAAGACCTGGACAGTGGTTGCTGGTTATGAACACGTATCTACTAAAGACAAGACACTTATGGACATCATTATCCACCCCGTTCACCCAGGTTTCAACTCTTGCAGGGATTAAACTTGACATGTCATAGGACAGCTTCGTAAGAGCTTGCAATCCACCTGCACTACTGCTGATGACCAGTAACATAATTTTTTTAAAAAAATGCATGAACATTTTCTTATGTTACCCTTCCTTTAAACTTCCATTCTCCTCCCTCCAACATAAGGGAAAGTACAGAAGTAGGTCCCTGTATCAGTCCTTTCTCCCTCTGGGAGGAAGACAGAGAAAAGCTCTTTAAAATATTCAATCAAAATGCAATTACAAAATAAAAAATGTTAAATGCTGCAGTATCCATTCCTAGTTTGTGTTAAAATGTTTTTGAAAATAATACTTTCTTAATAGTTGAAAAAGAAATACCATGCTAATGGAGGATTTACTGGTTGGGAAAAAATATCTACTTCAAGAGGAAAAAAATTACCCTCTACTTGCCTTGAAAAGGGGTTTCCTGAGTTTTAAGTATGCCCTTCTGTGATTGTGGTGCTTTTTAGCCTTTGAAACATGAAGCACGGTTGGCTTATTCTGAAATCTCAGTTTGCAACACCACCTGATGGAAGACACACATCCAGCGAACTTCCTTTCCCAAGCTCACAGTTATTTGCTCTCTGCTATGATTAGACTCCCTGAGGATACTGGAACAGCATCTTTCAAAATGAACATTTTAGTGCCCATTATATTCATGTTAATAATAGGACACAATGTTCTGGTCATCCTGCATCCCAGTGAAAAGAAAAACGTCACCACTTGCAAGGGCTATAGGTCTTTTCGCAGTCTCCTGCAAAATTCTTCCATTGTCCCCCTGAAGATGTTACACGAGACATTTTATTTTCCATGTATTCCATTAATTCTTACAATAAATGTGTTATAATAATAAATATATTTATCAAAACAATTGCCTCTAATCATCATGTTGGAGATTCAGAAGTCCTTCAAAATCAAATCTCCACTTAAGTCAGCTGGCAGTGCATAATATTATTACATCTAAGAGAATGTCCTGCTTCCTGCCATCACTCAGTCCCTTCATCAGCTACAAGAGCTATTATTGGGGCCACTGATATTATCTTTTTGCATATTTCACATGCAAAACACCAGACCATCATTTGGGTTATTTTGTCCCCTGGAGCTTTTACATTTGTTCATTTCAATAAAACTCATCTAGGATGAAAGTAAACAGCATTTACTGCTTTATGTGGACAAAACAGAACAACTGTACGAGTGAAACTGTCATAAATCAGTGTTTAGAAATAGCAAAGCAGCAGCTGGGGAGATGAGCACGCACACAGCTCCAAACAGAAGTAGGTTCTTCTTTACAGAAAGAAAATATGATTAATTATATTGAACTGATCAGCAGTCTGATCTAAATACTTCCATGCACAGCAGCAATAGTGAAGATGTTGGAATAAACTTTGAAAATACATTTTGCTTAACTATGCTGAGACACTTTAGTAACAATGAAATTTTTATGCAGATAAATTTTAGAACATCTTGTGCACAGACTTATCAGAGAAACACCCCTAGCAGGATTTTTCTCCATGGAGAAAATAGGGATGATCTTTGTTTCTTCCTACTTTGTATGCAAGCATTGAGGCAGATTTTGACAAAATTCCAACCACATCCTATTGAGTACGAGTGCAACAGGGCACTGGATGGTGCAAGGGAATTGCACCAACCAACACAGAGATCGTTTCTTCTCTCATTGTCCTATCAGCTGCAGAAGCTCCATTAACAGAAAATGCTGCATGAGGCTGTCAGATGTCACCCTGAGCCAAAAAGGGCACATCAAGAAGAAGTTGCTAATGCTTGTAACCCTTCGAGGAGTCAAACAGCAGAACGCTTCCACAAAAAGCATCAGTGGGACAGACTAATGCAATTTATCCTTCAAATACTCATATTGTGTTAAAAACTGCTGAAGATGAGGAAAGCCCACAGAACAGTGTACATGATTCAGCTTGCACTGATTATAGTTATTAGCTCCTCAGGCTACACAGCATCTGACAGACTGATGCCTTATTGCCTTACATGTTTGATACATGCTCCATAAGGCAGCATCTGTTATGCCCTGGGATGTATTGTACATAGATTTGTATTAAGGTTGCTAAGATTAATAGCACGGCTTGAGAACACAATCAACTTACCACTCAAAGCACAGGTACATTTCAGCCTGCAGCAAGAGAATGAAATCGCTTCCACATTCAAGTGCAGCCCTTAATTTCTATTTCTTTAGAGAGAAGCACATGAGAAAAACCTTATACAGATCAATCTTATCTGCTTCTTCAGCCACAAAGGATTCCAAAGCTAATTTACTTTAAAGTGAATTAGCTATTTAATATTTCACTGACTGTTGATTGTTAGTTCTGGAATATAAACTAGCAAGGAAAGCCCTTTCAGACCAAACCAAGCTTCAGTTTAAGGCACGAGAATCTAGCACTCCCAAGATAGGACAGGCAAAATTATCACAGCTGGCTAAATGTTTCCTGGATTGGTACTGCAGTCTTGCCAAAGTAAGTCTAAGAATTAATTCCAAAGGGTTTAAAATGCCCTTTTGTGCTTAGATTGTGGCTTAATTTAAATGTGGCAAATCCTGATTTAGGCCCAGTTAAATAATTAGCCCAGATACTTCTATATGAAAGACTTCTTTTCCCCCCTCCTCATTCTCCAATGGAGGTATCTATGGCTATGATCTGACAGCCAGGAGGAGGAGGAAGACAATGATGACAAGTTTTCACATACCACCTGCATTCAAAGGCTAAACTCCTTATTAGCAGTAATACATAACTCCATAATAACACCACGCAGCACTGCAGAATTAGCCATTCTCCTGTGATCAGAACACTTCAGCACACTCTTGTGAGATTACCCTGGATGTGCTGAGTTCACACTAAATCTTTTATGCCAAAATAATGATTTTTAAGAAATATTCACACCCTACACACCACATTGATTCTTGAATAGCCACTTACTTGACGTACCTGTAGCCAGTTTTATGCCTCTGTGGGCAGGAATAGGTTCAGATAATGGAGACTATGTCAAGGTATAGACCTGCCAGCGCTATGCTGCTACTGTTTGAAAATGGGACATAAAGTTTATAAGTATTTTTAAGATTTAGAATAATCATACATGGTTTCATGTCCTTCTTATTATTCCTGTCATTAGCCATTTTGATTTGAAAGCAGTTTCCAAAAGCCTCTCCAAACTGCTGTAAAACAATAGTATGCTATAAAAACGTTCAATGCACTGAGGGACAAATGCATTCAGAATCAAGCATTGTCATCACCTTCAGCCCAGTAACATGTTTTTATATATATATATATATATATATGCATAAAATATATATATATATGCATAAAAATCAATCTACTCCTACTACATTGCACACAATATCATTCTGGAGACTGTTGCAGTGAGGAAAAAGGCAAAGAGCAAATATAAACAAGAGCAATTAAAGAATAGAAGAAAGGAGACAATGTTAAGTTTGATTACAAAAGCAAGCAGCTTTCCACTCTCCATTTTACTACAGGACACAACAGGAAAATGATTAGGATGCACAGAGCTGGCAAAAAATGTCTGGTCAAAGCCAGGCACAAAGATGTCATAACCACAGGGACTGCACACCCACACGTCTGAGGAATTTTTTCATTTGCCACAGAGGAATGTACATTAGAGGTAGATTTTGCAACTGCTAGATTTTCCTCCTGAACTTCAGGATGCAATAGGACTTACTATGGGTTTGGACATCATGCTGAGGGTAGACAAATTCTCCAAAGCAGACACAGGAAAGCAAACCATATTCTACCTATCTGGTGACTGACAACAAGAACTGATAGTGGCTTTGGCCATCAGTTTGCACAGTTCTTTAAAAATTACTCCCACGAAGTATCTCATTAACTTCCTCCTTTCCCCAGTGTTCTCAAATACAAGGCAAGGCACCAACTTGCTTTAGGCTTTCCATATTTAAAAAAAAAAAAATCTGAGGATTGGTGTTTTCCACATGCCACACTAAAAAGATGTTAGCTGTATTTTTATTCTCAAAGCCCTCCTTGTCTCCTTGATATTGTTAACCTAAGTCAAAACTACTTCACTGTTGATATCACCAACAATTATTTGACCTTTAAGTGTTCAAGCTAATGACTGTCAGTGTTAAGCCCTATCTCAGGGTCGACTTCTCTCGACCCATACGTGGTCTTCACATAGATCAGTTCTTAATGGGAATTAGATCATGTCTTGGATCAAAAAGCCAAAGGTAGAGAGCTTTTAAAAAAAAAATAAAATTCACATAAAAAAAAAAAAAATCTCAGCCCGAGGCTGGGCGAAGAGCCTCAAAAGCCTAGGGCACAAGATCTTCTCCCGATCTTGAACCTTGAGAAGATGACTCGTTGGGACTCCCAGTTTCACTGCTCCCAGTCGGCTTGCCAACAGGCTGTTAAGAAGTCAGGCAAACCCTCCGTGCTCTCGTTGTGCAAGCAGCCCCACCAGGGAGGTGGATCAATGAGCCGACTGGAAACCAGGGCTATCGGCGACACATACACATTTTTACAGAACATTTAGATTTTTGATAGTTAGCATTTTTGCAATTGGAAAACACAGGCAGAAAATATTTCACCTGGCTTAATTAAATGTGCACTGATTTGAGTAACAAAGCTCACTATTATCCTTTTTCTAAATGTGAAACTCATTGAAGGTAACATTAGGAAATAAAATATCAGCCAATATTTATTTCTATCCTCCCACTGGCTCAAGCCAAAGTCAGGGGAATGCCTCCTGCAATAGTTGCCTACCATAAACAAGCAAAATCAATGGGGACATACCCAGTATTATCATAAAAAAAAAATTCCAACCCCAATAAGAACTGTATCTAAAGAAAAATTTTAAAATGCAAGCAATCCTAGAGGGATTTTATTCCAACAACATTTACTTTCAGCAGCCTTGAAAGTCTTTATAAGCAATAACATTGTTAATTACAGCCATTAATTTGCAAACTCTTTCTCAGAGGATTTTCTCCACCTTGAAAGCTCAATAGGAGAGTTGGAAATTCCCAAAGTGATAGTAAATGCAGTTTAATTGCTTTTAATGATCTAAAATTCAATATAAATTGTAGAGTACTGTAAAAATCGACTCATAGCAGCTAAATGCACCTACTCAACAGAAAAAATGCCAGTCATGAGTAAGCAGTTGATAAGTCGTGTATGCAAAGCAAACAAAAAATCCCCTTCCTCATTCTGGTTTTGGGTAAGAGGACCAATTATCAGGTAACAAAATTAGTAAATAATAATTGTGGAAACAAATTGGAAGTATCTAAAACTACTGTTTTAAATACTACCAAACAAAAGGAGCGAGAAATACATGTGTTTTCATAAAATGCTTTGCATTCTTTTTAGTAATGTATCCCTTTACAATGTGTCAGGAATTCCAAAAGCGACAGAGGTATTAAAAAGGCATTAAGAAGGTCCTCAGGTGACTCAAGACACACTGTTGGTGCTTCAAAACCAGCATTTTGAGGATTTTGCCCATGTATTGCAAAAAAAAGTTTGCTCCACACAGGTGTGTTCCTTCTATGCATTCAGTCACTACCCTGGCACACTTGTTCCACGCTGATGCTGTTACTCAAGTCTGGCCAGGTGGCCTTGCTTTCGTTCACAGTGTTGATAAGGAATGAGGGAGAAGAAAGACTTGCTTTTGAAAAGCACTTGGAAAACTGCAGGCTGCCAGTGAAGCTGTTCTTCACGGAGAAACACATTTGGTCTCTTCCTAGCAGAATTTTTAACTGATGTATGATTCAGCTTCCCTAGCTTTAGTACTAACAGTAAATCTGACATTGTGTGTTGCTAACACAGTAATTACACTTTCCACTTCATAAACCAGCATGTCGTCATCTTGAGATCTGTGCCATCTGGAGGGCCAGCTGACAGCCCCGTCACCTGGGACCCGGCAGCAGCCCGAGCTACAACTGCACGAGTCGTTCCTGCTGTGTCGTACAAGCAAGGAACAACTTTTGTCAAGCCACTTATAGTGTCTTGCATTGAGGACCGATTTAGTCAATTAACACACCTCTATAAATGTTCATTCAAACAGAAATGAATCATTCATATTCTGAACGTTTCTCATTCCAGACAGCCTTTGACTCTCCTCCTGTAGACTGCTTAGAATGAGCCTCTCTTCCAAAGTGAGGAAGGTCTAATATCCCACTCGTCCTTCGCTATTCCTGATGGCAGCTTTCAGAAGCATCTCTGCTGGCGAGGGAACAAAAGTTGCTTTGGGTGAGACAGGCCCAAACAGACTACATTTTATTCCTTAACAAAAACATCACAGGAAAACACCAATGTACCCAAAAGAGTTATATTTCAGCAAAGTCAGATTTTGGAGATGGTAGGACCTTTGCAGACAGGTTTGCAAGCCCCTTCCCTCAAAGATTCCATTTTTCATGGAGGGAGTTTTATTCCGATTCCTGAAGCAGCATTAACAGCTACCCAAGCGCCCCCATGCAACGACACAAACCCACCACACCCCCAACCAAGCTCTTGGCTCTGCCTCCACCCCAAGAAAGCAGAGCGGATTTGTACCCCCACACCGACTCCCTTCCCAACTGCGCAGTCTTCAGGTCCGCAGCAGAGAGGCAACAAACACTGCTGACAAGTTGTGAATCCTGCTCTAAGATAGTTTAAAAAGAAAAGTTAACACCGTTAACACACCTCCAACAGGATAAATCAATTATTAACTAAAAATACAGTACCAAAAATATTCAAAGCTTGTCAACAGATGCCAAAGATGTCAACGTAAATCCCACATGCTCTACAGGACCAGCTGTTGCTATGCATGTCACACTAAAAGTAACTGAATTTCTCCGTATATGGTTCAGCTGACAAAATAACACTTATTTTCTTTGGCCTTCTACTCAAGTCTGCATAAGACTATAATAAAAAAAATCCCAACATGAACAGCTTTTAATAGGCACATTCTAAGTATCAAATCTTTTTTCCAGTCCCCGATTACCCCTAATTCACAAAATAGTTTACACTGAGGGTTGATTTTGCTGTTGGTTTTAAGTGGTATATTGTGTCTAGCCAGAAGTTGGACAAGCAGAGGTCGGAAAATGCCTCTCATAACACTCTTAACCATTAGAATATTATCCCCGATCTAAAGCACACTATATTATAGGAAGTATACTATACTATATATATACATTCACACACAGCGCCACTAAACACACTTTAATACACTAGTAGTGACTAGGGAGTCACTCAAGCAACTCAGTTCAAGCCATAATAATTTACTCTTATACATTAACATCTGAGTATCTGTAATAGTTATAAAACAAATGTCCAAAATGGATCTGTCCTAGACCATTTCCAACAGATTTATGCCAGTAAAACTATTCCTACCTTTTCAAGCTTTATTGTAGACCAAATGACTGTCTCCAGCATCTCCACAAACTATGTCTATTCAAAAACCCTGCAAAATATCTCAGCCAGATTGCACAGCTTAATTAAACTTCATGAATTATCACTACTAGTTAAATATTTATGAAAGCAAGTTTTCAAAATTGTACAGGTCAGGATCTCATTACAGCAGAAATACTTTGTTGGAAAACACTGCAATATTAAACTGAGATGAGCACAAACGAACTGACAGAACTATACTTTATACAGATATACCACTCAAAAGAAATAAAGCTATGCAAATAACAGTTTAGTTCCATCTGCATGCCTGCAGCTTCAGCGGGAGTTGAGAGCACAGAAATATCGACTCACCTGGTTTCCCCTATTGAACAGAAATTAAAAACAAAGGCATCATTGTTTTCCCAGCGTAATTCACATCATTCACAACCTTATCTCTCTCTGTCTAGAAGCATAACAGCTCCCTGGAAAAAGTTGAGGCGAGACCATCTGCTGACATCTTGCATTGCTGCCTGATTTGCAGGGAGGTCTTACAGGAGCTTTCTCTTCCAGCCCCAAGATATAAGACTACCAGGCCAAGGAAAAAGAGCGACTGCTCACTCTTACTGCTTCTGCTCTGTGACCCAGGACAGGCTCTCTGCTTCACAGAGGACAACTGCAACCCCTCAACTTTGCAAACCAAGTTCCTGTATAATGCTTTTAGTTCTTACTGCAAGGGCTTTCCTCCATGGTATGTTACAGAGATGCAGGTTTCTCCAAAAAGTCATCAGTCTGAAAAGAAAACATCCCATGTCATGAGATCTGTTCTCAGATCTGCTTTCTATCCCTGGTAGAGGTATCACCGCCTCTACAAACCTTGCCAAATCAGGTAGGAAGAGTTTGGAGGAAGGGCACTCGGCAGAGGTGTTGGAGAGAAGGCTTGGCAAGCTGACCAAGTCAGTGGAAAATATTGTCCCCCAAGAATCCTGTTTTGTCCCCCACACTGTGATAATCCCTAGTCTTTATTGTCATTCAGTACCATCCCCTACTTTGGAGGCAACTACGGTTTAAATCATTCAAACACAATTATTAAACTCTTTTAACTGAGAGCTTAATTTAAAAGCAAGATGTTTTCAATCAAATAGCTATTATTCTGGAAATCATTCCCCTCAGTATGCCACTTGAATAATATGGGTGGTAGAGGGAAATATCAGATTAAAAACTAATTAGTAAACAGAAAAAGTAATTCAGGCTATTATCTTTTATGCAACTTAGGTTTTGGGTTTTTTTTTAAAAAAAGCACAGTGAGAATCAGTGAATAAGTTTGCTTTTTGATAGAGAGTTCCCTACCAAGTATAAAAGGAATTTTAAGAAAAAAAAAAAGCAATCTAACAAAGTCACTAAACAGACACCAGTCATAAAAGTATCCTTGACTATACACTGGGAATTCAGAACACCTTGCAGAGGTGATATAGAAAAATGAGCAGAGGGGGAAGAGTGGAGGGAGAATACAAGGCAAGACTACCAAGTCCACTCTTCGTCAGAGAGCAGTCATTACATTAAACATCTGATCAACGCTTAGGACAGATTAGCAAAGAATCATCAAAGAAATACAAAATCAGAAAGTCATCTTTTTTCATATATTATCTTTTGCATTGTAAAAATAGGTTTGTGTGTGTGCATGTGTGACAGGAAACCACATCAGAGCCAACTCCACAGATTGCATTAATTAAAATGGTCATTACTTCACATTAATAGACCTGCTTCAGAGAAATCACTATTTGGATAATGGATGAAAACAAGTTTAAATTGCACTGAAAGTTTATTACAGAGCTGTGATTTGCCATGGTAATTAAATTTTACAAGAAAAACTCACTATGTTTTACAACAACTATATGAAGCTGTCCAAATAAATGGTTATGTTCGTGCTCATTTATCTGCTCATTGTATTGAGTTTTCTATTTATTTAAGCAGTTATATTTAGAACCATAATTGTCAATCTTCACAAAAGGAATTTAACAGAGGATTTATTTTCTAAAAATTGATTTCTGGGAGAAGGCGAAAGTAGAGAAAAAGGGAAAACAAAATTCTTTTAATATCAAGCATCAATGCAATAATTCCAGACTTGATGGCAAAACTCCCTGGGGACTTTAGCAAAGCCAAGTTTAATTCATAATGCTGGAGTCCATTAGTAGGATTATATTGATTTCTCCAACCTTTGGCTTCTTTTAGTCCCTCTCTAAACTACAGTATAACATGAAAGAGATCTTTATAATATTAAAGGAAAACTATATGCTCTGTTAGAGCACAGCTAACTGAACACACTCATTTTCCAGTCGGTAGGCAGCAGTTCCAGGTACCTGACTGGCAGTGCTGCTCAGCATTTTGGAAACTGCCCATTCGTACGGAAGGAGGTAAGACAGTAATAAAAGCTCCACCAGGGTCAATTTTTACACGCCTTCAAACAGCCATCTAAAACAGGGGGTGGATTTAAGCAACGGTGCCATTTCTGAAAGGACTCCAGTTGTTTAATACACTAGGTGTATTTCTGAAGAATGTTATTCAAGTGCATCGCCTCCTCCATCTTGCATATTCTATTCCATAAACACATTAGTGTACAAATGCATAGTTGAAGTTACAGCCCAGTAAGGAACAGGGCAGATAGAAAGGATAAGACATGGTAACTATGCACAGGCCTTCACAGAACATTCAGCGCCCAATAGGGATCTGTGGGGACTGGTGATGGGATTGGTAAATGTCACTCATCTTAACAGTGAAAGTTTTATTCTTTATTCTCAGATTGTCAACCACAATGTGCAAAATACGTAGGAGGACTGTTTTCTCCTACTGTTATGATTATTACCACTGTCCATTATTTGGACAGCGTTAAACACTGGTTCGAAAAAGCCACATAATCCCAAGGATGCCATATAATGGCTTCAGTTCAGTCCATACTGCTCAGAGGATTGATACTCTTATTTATATAAATATATTGATCACACAGACAGATGAATACTGCTCAATTTTGTGCAAACAATTCTTGCTCATTGTATCTTCATATTATCACTGCCAACATTAACTTCTCCTGAATATCTGGCTTTACTCTTCCTGAAGAGGACTATAGCAGTGACAGTCTCTCAATTCACCTGAAAGTCCCACCTGAAGATGAAGGCAGTCATACATATTGACAGAGATACAGGTTTGACTCCTCCCTCCACCTGGATTTGTTCCCATTTTTCCCTGTCCTGGAAACACCTAGACCACTAGGCTGCACAGTTTCCTTTCAATATCAGTGCTTTGCATATATGTCTGATGGCTTTTACAAACATAGTTTAATCAGAGATGTCTTCTCTGTATGCAAGCCAAGGTCTACAAGAAAAAAAAAATCATTGGAACAGAAAGTCAAAACCCAGTGCTCTATGTCCATCCTTGCCGGGAGGCTGAGGAGCTATTCCTTCATTCTCATTCCCAGGTGCCCAGGGCATCCTCCCAGGAAAGGACACCATTTCAAGTCCCTCCCATGCCAGGTGGGCATCTTTACTGCTAGATTATTACACAAAAGAGCAGCCTGCTCAAGCACAGCTCTTTGCTGTCTTATCTTGCAAATACCCCCAAATAAGAAGTTCCACTGGGCAAGAAACAAGATGAGGAGATTTTAGCCCAGTGCAAGACATGAAAATAGATTAATTCAATTAAAATACTAGTCGAGCGACTGCCTTTGATTTCTTTTCCTTCACCCGCACAAGGATAAAGGAGTGGCGAGAGGGAGAGAAACGATGCCAGCCGTTCTGCTACAGCCCCCATCACAGGACCCCAATAGGCTTCTCCAGGGAAGCAAAACCCACCTCGGCCCACTGAGGGCCAGGGAGAGCTGCAAGCCAGGCCCCAGCACCCTGAACGTGGTGCTGCATGAGAGAACAGGCGTGGGACCACGAGCTAGAAAGCTGCAGAGGCTGCTCAAAGCAACGGCTTGCCCTCCACCAGCCAAATCACGGCCCCCCGCTTTGGTTCACTAACTCTTTAGCAAACCACATGCTTTCAAATGCAAACACGGTGAATGGTTTAGGGGAACTCTGATAAAAGTATCCAGAAGCCAAATACTTCAAGATATTATGCAGATCGCAGATGACTTGCATATTGATTGACTAATCATCTTCCTGAACAGAGCTCTCCATATACTATGATTACTCTCTTGATTGAAATTCAGCTTTGCCAACTTTCTCTATTTTAGTAAATCCACACATTTAGCTTGAATAAAGATCACAGGGCTTTTTTGTTGTGATTGCTGGGATGATTTTTTTCTTTTGAACTAAGTTTAAAAATCACACGTTGCCCAAAATCCCTATTATTTTTTATGCTTAAAATTAAACATAGTTTTATTTATGCTGGCAGCTCCTATGACACATTCACAATTTGTAAAGCATCCAAAACATTCTATTTAACAGTGAATTTCCACTTCTTACTTGCTTCTGCTTGCAGTCCAATTCCTTTATGAGGAAGAGGAGCACATTAATCTGGAATCAGCTCTCAAATTGACCTTCTCCTCTTCTTGAGCAACAATAACTTTGAAAAAATGGAAACAAAAGCTCTAAATCGAATTAACCACTAGCTCTAGCCATAGGAAATCCAGAAGGAATGTGAGTACTGAATCGCTTAGCAACTCTAGCAGATGTACCCTTGCTGATCTACCATAACTACCATGGACTGCCATTTATAAGGACAGTGTTCATCTCTCCGAGAAAAGTTCCTGTCATCATGGAGTGAGTGTTACACAAGCAGGGCACATCAAAAACATGCACAGACCTGCTGAAACATCACCATGTAAATAGCAGGGACAACAGCATCAGTCACAAATGGGTAAGAACCCACCCTGCTCCCAACCCTCAGGTTAAAAACAAACAAACAAAACTATTAGCTTAACAGTATGTCAACATATGTCAACCATGATGGGGTCTGAAGCTGCCCCTGGGTTTCACATGGGTAGACAATGCATCTACTGAGCAGAATCAACCAGGCAGCACCAATTGCAGGGCCAAAGTGAGACACATGGGAATGCACATCACCCTCATCTTGTGAAAAGTTACAGTGAGAGAAGTTGGAAAGGAGCTGCCACACCAGCAAAATGTGGAATCTATTGCAATCTTCAGAAATGAGGAGAACAAAGAGAATAAACTTTTGCAGTGCAGATCTCCTCAATGCCCCAGTGAACTAAGAAGTACAAAATATTGTGCGAACAGCAATGATAATCACATGTGGAATAGAGCCAGTTAAGAAGGCAAGCAGAATGCTAATTGTGCAGGTACACCTTGTGTGAACAAAGCGATAGACCTAGGTTTATTAGCACTTGGAATTTTACCAGAATTGTTATCCCAGAACAACTGTTTTGCTTGACACTAAAATAACTCATCCAGAATAATTACTGAGAACCCTTTTGGTGGGGGGTACATTTCCAAGTAGCTGGAGTTATATTTCAGCAAAATAGGAAATATATATTTTTTTTTTGTTGTTGTTCGGGAGGAGTGTTCAGACATGCCCACAGCACAAGATCACCATTCGATCATGCTGTTAGGCCCTCCCACAAGCAGCAGCGAGGCCCTCTGCAAGGTTTACTAACAGACACTGTCAGCAGACACACATGCTCTGTACCTGATTGCTATATGTATGTTTTGTGGAAGAGCTACAAACATCTGGATGGCTTTCCTGGTCACCCACAGCTCTACCGTATCCTTTCTGCACGGCCCCCAGGGAAACACGGACAGTACAGCATCTGTTTCACTCGTCAGCTCGCTCATCCTCCCTTACAGGGGCTGCCCAGTTTGAGTCCCATTTCAGAAGATTTGGGGTAACCTTTCGCACCAAACATTCCGTATTTGTTGTTTTTCACCTGAGGCTTCCAGACTGGAGGTTGCCACTGGGATATCTCACTATCCAGGAAAGGATACTGAGTGCCTATGGAGACAGAGTTCCCACCTGGCAGTCAGATCCAACACAGCCATCCCCTTGCAGTGCTCTCCCCACACCACAGGTCTGTGGTTCAGGGCTCTGCACCACATGAAAAACCTTCCTAATGATTTTGCCCAATTTTGGATAATTCCATTCTTCAGAATCAGTAGGGAGCCATGACTCTTATGGAAGATCACAATCTAAAAGAGCTGTAGGAGTTAGTGGAGGCATCCAGCGCTCACGTCTGCCACTGCAGTACATTTCATGGTGCAGTCACTGTGTTTTTCTGCCTTTTCAAGAGATGATTCACTTCTGAAATCAGTCAAGTTCTGCAAAAGTGAAAAGCATCGTACTCTGCAGACAGAATTAAAAAAAATAGAAAAAGATCATTCAAAGGACAAAAGCTTTGCCCACTAGCCCAGTACCCTTCTAACACGACAAGAAATCATCACAGTGTGGATGCACACCATGGCTCAAGTTGCTCAGCAACAGTTCTCAGCTGGTACTGATATTTTGCATTTGTTTAGCAGGAGAAGGGTTATTAGCTCTTATAATTCCTTGTTGAGATTACAGTAAAAGGGATTGGATTTGTCACAGATAATTAGAATAACTAATCCATTCTTACTACCTACTCACTTTTCATACAAAGAAAACACCTAGCTGATCATTGCTGGAAATTAACATAGAATTTAAGTGCTATATTTTATTAGTAAACATCCTCCCACACATCCTATAAAATATTAACAGTTGATGTATTTGATAATAGATTTTGTACAATATATTTATCCATACTGCCCATATTCATCAAGTATCAAAATAGATTTTTTTTTTTAATAGAAACATTATTAGTAAGTTAGGTGAGTTGAAAACATTCCTTTTTTCCCAGCCTGCATCAACTCACAGCCCATACAATACTCCAAGATTACAAAAGATTTTTCACATGCAGTGAAAAATTTTAAAGCTTTCCTAAGGCCAAACAATGCAATATGGAAGCACAAAACAATAATTTCAAAAGGAAAAACACCTTAAATTTAGGACGTGTTCAAAAATATTTTATTTGACAGTGAAGCTACTGAAATAATATCCATATTTAGTATTGCTACTCTCAGAGAGACTGTAAATAGTGGAGTCTGATAAAGTCTACAGATATTTATAGAAAAAAATGGCCCAGTGAAAGCCAGTGTTTTCTCCAAGTCAATCCTGGGCTTGCAGCACTATTGAAATACAGAAGAAAAAGAAGGAAGTTTTAACCTCTCTCACAATTTTCCTACAGTTTAAAGCACTAAAAATAACGTGTACTACTGAAGAAATTTATGTACCTCTAATAAAACAACAGTAATAAAGTGTGTACAGAGTAGTGCTTTGTTTTCCATCTGAAAAGAAATTTAGTGCCACACTACTCCATTTCCAAAGTAATAGCTTCACATTGCCCCCCAGCAGAAATTTTAATTCCACAACCATATTTGCAGTTATGTTCTCCCTGGCGGCTTCCAATGTTCTCTGAAGACAACCTATTAAGCAACATAAGCAGTGAGGCTACAGTCACCTCTGAAAATAGAGAGCTACCAGCAACAAATCGATTGGCAAAGAACACCCCAGGGCTAGAATTACTCTGAGTGGTCCCACTTGAGTAACAAAGAGAAACACCAACTAGCTTTAGGCTTACTCTACGGTCCAAAACTTCTCCATTTTCTAGAAAAAAAAAAAAAGGAGTAAGACTTTCACTATTGGCATTTGAAAGACACACTCACTGGAGGTGAATACTGAACCTTAGTAGTTCAATACAGAGTCAAAGTATTGCTGCCAAGCAGGTAGGAATAGCCACATTCTCTACCACTATCTTTGCGTGGTAACAGCTAACCACGGCCTCCAAACGGGAGGCAGGGCTGTATAAAACAAGTTGAGATTGCACAGTAAAGCTGACTGAACCTTAAAAAGACAGGGACAGAGGCAGTAGAGAAAGAATTTGATTTTGGACTCTCTATTCTGAGAAAGCTTAACTTGTACTACATTAAGAAGTGAAACTAAAAGCATGTTGGAAAAGTCCTTGAGCAAAGCCACCTCTAGCAGGTGGCTGTGCCATCCTAGCCACCCTAGTTCTGCCATCTCCTGAGCTAGTTATTGTTTCTCTCTTTAAAAACAGCTGAGAGCTTGATTAAAGTGGAATTTCATGGGAGAGGAAAAAAAAAGAGAAGCCCTAATTCTGTAGTTCTCTGTTGTAGAAAGGTCCTTGATGAAGTTACCCAAGATAAAAGCTTCTAGTCCCTTGAGCCTTCTGTGAGGCACCCACCTCAGTGGAGCACCCGACACTACCACCAAAAGGACTCTGCTTCTGCTCTGCCACACGCTGCAAGGCAGAGGCAGCTCCTGGCTCAGGCGGTTCTGGGGCTCTGCAAAGACACTGCATTGCTCTCACACAAAGCAGCCCTTAGCACTACACGCATAGTGGGTGGCAGGACTCGGGAGGACACACATAGCGAGTGGCAGTATGTTGGGACAGCCACATTTTCCTAATCATCTCGAGCATGTTCTACAGCAGCTGTGATTATAAGCAACAGTTCTCCCTTGGGTCAAGTCCCAACACTCCTCAATATACAGGTGTTCATAATCAGTTACACAGAGAGCTGACATCTCATTTCCACAGGTGGTGTAAGAACCTACCAAGAAAAGAAAGTTTTATCCTCTCTGATGACATCTTTTCCCCTTAAATCCACGGAGTTGCTGTGGTTGAACAGTTTAGCCCACGATGCACATTCCCAGGTAATGAATGCTGAAAGGTCAAACTGCCAGGAACATGTGTAATTACTCTAAATGGAGCTCCCCTGTGTAAGGTAGCTTATTGCCATGATACTTCACTTCCAACTGTTAATTAAGCAGGTCGTTAGACACACACACACACTTAACAGTGAGCGATTAATGTACTACCATTACTCCTCTATCTATTGCTGCTCCAACTGCACCGAACTTGCCTTTCTCTGTTCCTGCATTTACTCCATCATCTGACTTTCTGTGACTGATGACAAAAGCAATAAAAGGAGCAAAACTCATGAACAAATCTCAGAATGTCGATTTATAATTAAGAGTTTTGAGATTATCTGAGCAGAAATGTAAGCCCGTTCAAAAACTGACAGAACCAGATGACATGCCCTCTTCTGTCTTTATGCTGCTCTTACCATACATGAATATATTTATTGGAAGTAGGTCAACAGGCAGACAGGTTATTTCAGGCTTCAGGGCCACGCTGAATGTCTGGGACACTGGTAAGGGCCAGCTGGCTGTCCTCCTTGTCTACTGCTGTATTTTCCCATGTAGTTCCCCCTTTACAGAGTGGAGGAAAAAGTACTGCATGTTCACTGCCCGATCGACTCCCCTCCTCTGCTGCCCTCCAAAGCAGTGAACTATGAGGGAATTGGGACCAGTGCCACTGCACTGACACTACCCGATGCTGTCACGCAGTGAACGGTGCCCCGAAGAATTGAGGACATGGCTGTCTAAAATAGAAGGGACTTGGAAGTAACACATGCACAGCATACCTACATCTGAGACTTCAAACGCAAGCATTTACTTCGTGCAGACTGCAGAGCTGCACTTACTCTGCAGTTTTTCCCTCCAGGTTGAACACAGATGTTTTAGAGATGCAACCTTGAACACATGTTAAGTAATTTTTGCTGTAGTTTTCACAAGTTTTTCTACATGAAGACTACTTTCTTAATAAAAGTGAACTGCCTATGTCATTGCAGCTGCAGAACTGTTCTAAACAAGGCACAGCATAGCCCCAACTAGGAAAACAAGAGGATGTTTTGTTCTTAAGTGCTCTAACACAGAAAGGTGAGCTACTATTTTTCTTGAAAAATCAATGACTAAAGAATAGAAACAAAGACTATAGTCTTTTCCATTCCAACTTTAAAGTCTGAATGAGAATAGTACAAAAATTCTTCCCGCAACAAATCTACTATTCTACAACTCCCTTTGAAGGGACTGGCTTAAGCCAGCTGCTTTCACATCTGTGAGCGAGACCTGCTTATCTGTATCAGGCTTTCCTCAAAAATCACACTTATCAAACAGATTAGGAGAAAAACCATCTGGGCATGCAAGACATGCCTTTGTGGTACATAGCAAGTGATTCTTTAGGTATAATGATGTAAGATTTCAATAAGATCCCTTCTAAACAAAATTATTACTGATATACATCTTTTTAAATGTAAGCTAATCTGAGTTAATGCTTTTCACCTGCAGAGACAACTAAATAAGGAGCAGGCCAGTTCATTCTCACAAATAAAATATTGAAGCTGGGATGGAGATTAATCAAGCACAAATCAAAAAAAAAGCTGGACAAAGTGAATGTTCCTATTTAGAACAGCTGTTTTATTTTTCTCTAGCCTGTTTCTCACAGCACTTCAACCACTGCTTCTCTCCCCTCAGCCCTCCCCCAGCAACAGCAGAAATTCAGGATTTATAGGTCCCCTGGCACAGGTAAAGCAAGCAGCAGACAGACATTTGAGCAAGCACAACTCTGAGCAGACAACCAGAATTTGTTTCATGGGGATTAACTCTCAAGCCTTTCCTAAGCCTGTGCCTGGTTTTCCTCCCTTGGCTACCATTTCCTTTCCTGAACCACCAAAGCACATCTTCTCTCTCTGCTGATATCCTGCTGAGCTTTCTATTCTGATATTTTACACTGGCTTATCTCAGTTTTTGTATATTTTAGGGCTTCCCAAAGAGTAACATGAAGACCCAGTATTGTTTGATGTAAATATAATATTCTAGAAATGTACCAGGAAAACAGCAGCAGTTAGTGTGAGGCTTTGCAACCAGCTACAACACAAGCAACCCAGGACACAAGAATCATTGGTAGTATGTGCTTTTCTTCAACCCAGAGCAACCCAGCAAAATAACTGAGAAAACATCACTCAACTTTCTGTGGATTTTTCCTTGCATTTTAGTGTTTTAGAAAAGTACCTGTATAATAACGAGTAGATGGTTCAGAGGCATGACTGAGGTAAAGAACTTTGAGGTCTCAGTCTCTTACATACATGATCTGAAATCATAATTGGAATTATTTTACTTGCAGAATTACTTTACCAAGCTATAATAAGGTATTTGGTCCAGAATTACCAGTTACAAGAGCAATCAGGCACATTAAATGAGACATGATTTAGAAGTGCCCAGGTAATACCCTGGTGAAGCGTAATGTTTGACATGTCCAGAAAGTAAACCACCAAACTTCCATGTCTACCACCACAAGCCACCTGTGACGCATCGCCTTTCCTCCTCCTCACACCATGAGCAAATTCCCTGCATGCTTTCCATAGTATAAACTATCCAAGCATAATCACAAGTGCTATTTGATGATATTACAGTTCTATCTCCGTAGAGAAAAATCACAGTAGAGTAGAAAATCACTTAGGATAATTCATCTTATTTAGGCAACACAGGTTAACTTTAATTAATAATTAATCCCCTAAGATCTTTCCTTCTGTTCCATGAATAGATCATCCATCATCATTTATGAATCTTCACTTGAATAAATCAGAGCCTAATTACAAGCTAGAGTGAAATATGCCAGAATATTTTTCGGTGCTGTTTAATAAAAAGGCAGATTCTCAAGTTAAAACAGTTCATTGTTTTGCATTTAAATTTCAAGTAACTCCTGGTATTATATGTAAAGTGTAAAGCTGACCGTCTTCCACATGAGTATGCTCTTGCCTTATTCCAGGCCTGTTACTTGGAGAGAGCTTTAAATTTGAACGCCATTTCTAAAGACTAACCAAATTATACAATATTATGGTAGAGTACATGTGAACAGACCTGCTTTTTTAGCCAGTACTGAATATTAGTGGATAACTACTTTTGCTATGATGCTTACGCCAAGGTGATATAACTCTTCACTTTCATATTTTCATTCTATGAACTACCATAATCAACATGGGTTGCCTTTTTCCTGAAACAGAAAAGGTAAAGGCCTCAGCCAGCAACTTGAAAGTCAGTTTTTTCATTGATGTCAGTAGGTACTGGATCAAGCATCTTCTAGGAGGTCTGGCTAGAAGACTACTCCTTGCACTCAGTAAAGGGAGTTGCTGCCCTAAGTTAATCTATATGGGACATTATGCACAAAGGTTCTATTTTCCTTGGAATCCATAAGCATTTAATAGGACACGGCAACTTCCATGCTGAAAAGCTCTTTTGTAATCAAGGTACGTGACTCTTCACAAAGGTAGAAAAAAAAAGGGAGCTTCCTGAGCAATCAGTTAGGTTTTAGCCTTCAGAACACAGTTTGCTGAATATTTCTTCTCAGAAGCTGTTTTTGACTCGGTCTTCTCCTTTTCTCCTGAAGCATCCCAGTGTGTCCTGCTGAATCTACTCTGAATATTGGCTTAAGCAGATTTACCCTCTTGCTATAGTGTAGCACAAGATTGTTGGAGGGAATAAATCTGCAGGCTACAGCCCTCCCCTACACACACTTCCCCCCACTCAAATTCTTTATATAGATTTATTTTCCCACAAAAGTTCTGAAAGCCATTTGGGAGAGTGGGGAGGTTGGCATGGTTGAAAGGGCTGCAATGGTTGAACCATTTGCTCAGGTGTGCAAATCTTATTTCTCACTGGTTATTTTAAGCAAAACAAATATTTTGGTTTTGCTTTCATGCCTTCATGTATGGGATAGAGAAGCATTTGGCAAAGAATATTTGTCAGGATAACAACAAATGTTACTTGATCTTTTTGTATCTCCCAAGTCTTAAACGTTAAGCTCTCATCTGATGTCACAAGTAGATAATGAATATCCCAAGTGCACTTCCCGTCACTAAAATGTTCTGCGCCGTCAAGCCTAACTGACCAGAGGTTACACCTTGACACTTTCCAGACAATTACAATAATCTGACACTTTAAGATATCCAAGGTGACAAATATGCTGTATTTCAGCATCAATTGTTTTAAGAATTGAGATTTAAAGGCAAGAGTCAAAAAGCTTCCTGTGTCAAAATAGCTATTAACGGCAGGTTGATAGCACTGTTAGTTTGAAAATCATCTCAGGACACAATAGATTACAGCTTTGTATTTGCGCACACTCAGATTTTGCCATATAGTAAAGAAATCTGCTCTTTTGCCCAGCCTGAGCGCGAGAGGCGATTGCAGAGGTGCCTCTGCATGCCGACACCTTCCCAAAAGAAGTCACACAGCCACTATTCTCTCTTGAGAGGGAGCAGGCCTAGGCTTCTATGTTTGCAGTAATAAGAATGGCCTCTATTTCTGAAAGAAAACACCAGGTTTTGGTAAAAACCTGGTAGAAAATTAACTGCTATAAGGATGCCAAGGAAGGAACATACCAAGCCTTTATTAAGGTAAACTGCTCACCGTATGCAATACTACTCCTACTTTTCATGCTATGTTTTGTCATCCATCAAGTGATAAATACATTCGCAAACTGTATTCTGAACTAGCAAAGCAAATAGATGACTAGCTCTGTCACATGCTTAGGAAAGTTTAATCCATCTTCCCCCCCCCAACAGAAGTGGTTTTTGCCCCACTAGTGTGCAGAAGGGCATCACCCTCCACCTCCTTAGTACCTTAGGGGAGTTAAGGAAATAAGACTTTGACCTCCATACCCAGATGATTTTTCTTCGCATTAAAACACTGACTTGTACCTGTTCATATTACAGTTCTACTAGACTGAAACTCTATGGATTTCTCTGCACTAAAATAACTTATATAGCAACATCCTATTATCTCAGAGTGATTGCTTAGTTATGCAGGTTTGGCACTAACGCTTTGCTCAACTCCATATTCTTCCACTGAATCATTTTGCAGCCTCTTCCCAGGCTTCACTGCTTGTAATTAGCTATTTTGCTCTTTTCCCTCAAAGGGATGGAGAGTTATATTAAAGAGTTAACAGTGACTGCAAGAGTGAGATTTAAAATAATGAGGTGTGTAGGAGGGAGCTGAAGGGAACGGGAGTCTGGAACAGCAATGTGACAAATGAATAAGGAGATATCTGTGCAACTGATACTTTATAACTTATTAAAAATAAGTACTAGACATGAACTTATTTTTAATGCTATCTTTATAGGTATGTACAAACATGGAGGTTCTTGTGTTGTGCAGCTGTTACAACTTATTTATCAAGTTACAAAGCCCATTTCAAAAGCACTTCAGAATAAGCTAAAAAGAACAAAACAAAAAAGTGTTCACACATGATGGTAATCGTTATGCAAGTTGGCTCTTGATGCTATTATCTCCTACACAAGCAGAGGTGGTAGCATTTTCTGGTAAGGTTAGCAATGGAGAAAACTGACAAAGCGGCAAAATACCCAAATTCTTGCATGCCAAGTATCATGCACAGGTGTCAGCAATATCCTTTCACTGTAATCTCTGGAAAGTCTATTAGCAGCAGGGGATAACATTCAGGAGGAGCACTGTCCTGGACTAACAGGACTGGTCTCGGGTGATGCTGGTTTCAATTTAATTTTTTTGGCTATTGTTGCTTCTCTCATTAGGAAGAATGAGAACAAAGCTTAGCAAAACTGCAAGCCTATCAGCCTTTTCAGTAAGGTCAGGCCATTGTCTTAGAAATAGCCCATATTAGCGTATTTTTGGTAAAAACAAAATTCAAGAAAGAACACACCCACCACACTGTGGAGAGCACATAAAACCAGAGATTACCAGCTGAGTCAGAGCTCCATTTGCAGCACTACATTTTCAACCTGTAGGTCCTGCAGAAGAAAGTGAAACACAGCAACCTTTTTGCATGACAAAAGGACAAGTAATTACATAAAGAGGTGCCTCCAGGGTTCCACCTTACCACAGCATAAATCATTTCACTTTGTACTTAAATTTCACAGCGAAACAGCATAAAATTTACATAGGATGGCAATAACTCATCATTTCTGTCACAGAAATAGGAAAAGGCTCATGAGAGAGCTAGGGGAGTCTAAGCAGATCTTGGGAGAAAGGTACTAAAGTCACAACAACTTGCTTATTTCAAGGAGAATACTCAGAAAAGGAGTTGTGAAATTTTTAGCAACACTAAAAAGGCCTAGAACTCTGCTATTGCCCCTCGGTTTTGCCTCTTATGCATGACTCATTCTTAAAATATTCTTCAAATATTAGATATTATATAGAATATTAAAATAGATATATATTCTGTAGAGCATAGAATATATAAATATTTAATATAGAATATTTAAATATTCTAAGTACACCATTATGAAAATTCAGCCAGCTTTTATGTCAGCCAAAAGCTGAGCCAAACCGATAAATAACAACCACCACCTTGGTGTGCCTAACAGTCCCATATCTTCTCAGGGCAATGAAGCAATGGATTTTAAGGGTTGGTTGCAGACTGACTGAACACAAGATTGTAAATAACATGCTGTACAGCAAAGACCGGATATAGATCAGAGAAGACAGCACAGGAATCCTGGGCCAAGAGAAAATTGAACTATCACATTATAAATAGACGTTATTTGGCTACAGGAGATGCACTTACTCAACAGGGTTATGACAGTAAGTCATTTAATCAGCACACAAGCCAAGATAACATGTTCTGTTATACGAAACACCCTCCCCAGAAAGCTAGATGGATATGACTGTGTATCCCTCTGCTACAGGATTTCCAAAAGCCAAAGGCTTCCAAGCAAATGCCTCTTGCTTGCAACAGGCAGCCAAGACACACATACATACAGCAGCCCCAAGGTTAAACCCAGCAGCAAATAGCAGGACATGGTTCTGGTGAGATGGGCAGCCAAGAAAGGGAGCTCTAGACACTCAAACCTAGCGGGTCTTCCTTGCTCCTCATGGTGCAATGCCCATGGCTCAGCCTATTTGCTTCTTTATTGCCCCATTGCTTTCTCCTAAGGCATGGAAAGCAGTAAGCAGAAATCCCTGAGGATATAGCTATTTATGACCTGAAAGACAAAGAATCTTCCAGTTTTCCTCACTCATTATTAGAGGACTGAAATCGCCCTTAGCTTACAAGACAAAAGTTTTCCACAGGAGACCAAATCCTAACTCTGTAAAGATCAAATTTAATATTAGAGAAATCATTTCAGAAACCACTCTTGTGCAAAACTACTAACTGCTCTAGTCATAATACCAGCTCTATTGAGAAGTGGCTTTGACTCTAGTAGTTTTTAATGATGCAGCTAAAACTAGAATTTTTCAAATTAGTTAACTTGAAGCATTATATCAGCGTACAAGATAATAAAGTTCACCTTTAATTATTTATATTATTACATTAAATTACAGTTGGTTAGTGTTGCTACCATTAGGTACCATAAGGTACCTTCAGATTAACAGAGCACAAAGGAAAATTTAAGTTTTTGCCTGATGGACAGAGCAGGAACATAAATAAATAATACAACCTTTTTCTGGTCATCATTTCTCAGTTCAATTTTACAAGAATGACAGATATTTGATGAAAAATTTCAGGGACGTCACTGAGCAATCCCAGCTCAAACCGTAACCACCCCAGTCTCTCTGCACAAAGACACAAGGCTGCTAAAAGAGAAAAGAATCACGTTGGTGGCTCCTCCACCATTCTGTAGTTATAGAAATCCCATAATATTTCATATATCCAGCATCTGCTGCAGTCTCATTTTCCTTATTATTAACTATGACATATGTGGACTTAATATAGATGATGGGAATTTCTTGAGATTGTAGCAAAGCAGTTCTAAAAAGGCAATTTAGGAAGAGAATATAATCAAAGAAATCACACTCAATTTCTGACCAGCACACACATTATGCAAACACACATTACTCATATTTCATGCACAAATAGAACAATATATATAAAAGAGCAAAAACTGTTATTTAAAGTATAAAACTTGAGTACTTCACTGGTTCTGTATTAACAGACTGTCCTGCTCATAGCATTTAAGTAGTTTCTTCATTAGAAAGCACAGTACAAATGCATCCCACTTTTTACATTTCAAACTGATTTCTTATTCAGAGAAATTTAAATTAATTCTCATGTTCAACTTTCACTTCCCCCCCATATACCTTCCTTAGTACACCAAAGTGACACCTTTACCAAATGGGAAATTGCAAAAATAAAAAGCATTAAAATCAGACTGTTTTTTCAAAAAAGAGAAGCAATTGAGCTAACTGGATCATGTAACACACTGAGGACATAATGCTTCAGGAAGTTTGATAAAAAAGGTTTTGTGGAGAAAATACAGAAATTAGCATGTTTCAATCTGGCACCTATTAAATATTGCCTATTTTATTTTCAAACTTCTCCATCAATATGCTGTGATCCTGGCAAGCATTCATATGAACAGGGCAGAGGACGTGCTTTTGACGCAAGGGGAGAGAAAGGGGATGACTGTGTAAGTTTATAAAAAGGTCTACCTAATTATGTGCAAAACCAGAAACAGCCAGTTCTATTTTTACAATAAAAATAAACTTGTCTCATAAATATACTTGGATAATCACAATATCTATCCTAAATCCAGGATAATCGGTTTTATTGTTTGGCTGTACTTCTAAACCTTAATTAATCATAACACTGAAATTAGGGGCTATTAAAACACCTACCTAATCACTATGAAGTGGTTTTATTTTTCCATTATGAAATGACTAGAGCCGCCTTTGGTGGAAAAAATGTCTCACTTGCTGTTACGAAACTCAAATTATGGTTTTCAAATGACTCAAACATTTGCCATCAACACCATTCCATGGTTTGATACTTATTGACCAATGACTTCTGTATCTTTTTAAAAATAAAAGAATATAAAGCTGTTCCTCACAAGATCTATTAGTTCTTATGAGATCTTTCATTAATTTTTCTCTCTTGTAAGAAGGTTTAAAGTCAAAAGACAGTTGGCCAGAAAAATAAGTCTGTTAGGGGACAAGTTAGTAGTTTACATTTTTTCAACAGTGTTTCAGAATGAGAAGTAGAGTTTTTGGAAAGAAAGATGCAGAGGGGGATCGAAAAGGGGGAAAAAAAGCCAAAGTTCCTGAGCTGTATGGCCTGTGTCCGGAGAAGCACAAGCCGGCTAGCGGAGGCATCATCTGCTCTCCCACCCATCTGCCTCTGTAGCTCAGGACACACGTCCCAGCGCTTGTGCAGCAGGGAGCTCTAGATCAAAGCTAGAAGGAAACACATGTTTCTACATGATTTTTTTAAATGACATTTTCTAAAGTGATTCCCAGACAACTCAATAGATCCTTTACGCATGCCTCTTGCTTCTCATTTATGTAGAATTTTTCAGATACATTCTCTCATTATTGCTTTTATACCGCTACCATTAGGAAAGAGAAAATAACACAGAAGAACTTCAATCTTATGTTACACACTTCACACCTGTAATTGTTACAAAAGTCACCTCTCCTTAGCTACCTGTAAAATACCTTCTTTATTGAGATTCTGAATGAATAAATATGTTCAAAAGAACGTTTTTGTCACTTGTTAATTTATACCACTGATAACAGTGGTGGAAAGCAAGAACACAGCTTCAAGATGAAAGAGCAATCCCTTGTCAACAGAAAAAGCTCAGCTGCACCAAGGTGATAACACAGCACAAGGGAAGACTGTTTATTCTGATTTATCTTACACAGGTCAGGCAGCACACAGCGGGAAGCATTCTGCAGCACCACTGCAACACCCGGCAAGATACAAAACCCCATCATCCGTAACCACCATTCCTCATCTACCATCTCCCTTCATGTTAAAAATCATTCTGAAACAAGTTCTGGGATAGAAATGATGCATCTTTACTATAGGCTTGCCCAGTTGCTGTAAAATGCTACTTGAACACCTAGAACACAGCAGTAGGACTGTAAGTTGGTCCCACGGGGACAGGCCTGAACAAAGTCCTCTGGTGCTCTTCTAAACTACTCCCATTAGCACTGCACCACATCCAAGGGATTAACTGAAACCTCTTTTGGAAGGAGATGTGCCACTGTCAGTCATCTCAGAACTGGTGCCACCCTGTTTCTTGGAGCAGAGACCATCCACAATTTCCAAGAAAACTGAATCAGTAGTAATATTTGTACGGGTAGTTCACTGAACACCTACCTATTAGGTCTTCATGGAGTCAGAAAGCACCGTGCAGTCACCATCTAAAGCAGCATTTTCACATACCAACATCTACTTCTGTCCCTGCAAGAGGAAAAAAAAAAAAAAGAAGTAGGAGCTACCACAAAAATTCTTAATGTTTTCATTGTCATCAACTGAAACTGGCACCTTGTTGATGCCCAGAGTGACAGGCTTCAAAATATAATCCCCCACTTTTCTTTTTAAAATAACCTGCAGTCTGAAAATGTACAAAGAAATTCCAGTAAAGCAAATTCATCTTTCAGGAGTCATTAACTGAACAGAAGCAGTGTTAGTTATTACCCCTCTCTTGAAACATCAATTTAAAACATGAATCACTTGAAAAATTGAACACTGAGGAGCCCTTCTTCCATCTCATTTGCCCGTAACCCGAGGAGCTGGAACAGACATGTCAGTAAAGCTCTTCTCACCAAGAAGCAAGTGTATCATTACTGCAGTCACTCTGGGAAAAGTCTACACTAGAAAAAGCTCCTCCAAAGCCTCTGTATGCATCCCTGACCGAGCATTAGCACGCAAGGACTATAAGAACAGGTTTAACTTTTCCGTAACTACTTTAGCCATTGGAAAGAACAGATCGAAGTTCCCGAGTAGCTTCATCCTCTCTACCATACAGGGTGACAGACCTAAAATTGCTTTCTCATTAGTCCACCCTCACCCCATATAAAGCCTCTGGTTTTGTCTTTTTCTTTTTTTTCTTGCATACTTCATTTGGGTTTACTCCTCCTAAAAAAGTCTGAAAGAAGATGCCAAAAAGACTCAAGTTGTGCAACAGAGGTCAGGGGGAATAACACATCACATGGAAATAGTGGTATCTTTTCCCATAATAATGTTCTAGTTCAAGTTGTTTAAGGATAAAGTACATTTATTGCTGAAAGCTGAAAGTTATTTGAGTTATAGGAGACATAATGGGGGGATGATATCCACTGATATCCCTGAAATACAGGGGATATCTATTGAAAAGAAATTCTTTTTGAAATATTGCAGTATCATATATATGTATATATTTTTAAAGACTGTCATATGGCTAGCTAAAAGTCTGAAAATTTCTTTCTGCTTGCTGATCTTTGTAGGAGACTCCTTCTTCTAACAGTGGGAAACTTAGGCTCAGCCTGGCTGCACTCTGTCCTTACACACAGTGTAAGTCGGGGTCCAAGGGCCAAGCTAATCCCTGCTGGCCTCTGCTGCCTTTTGCCCATTCCCTTCCTGAAGGGGTAAGATTGTATAGGCTCTCTCAGAGAAGATGAGGTGTTTTTCCATTATTAAAAGCGCAGAGTAGCTGAATGTTAACAGCTGTCCACCGTACCCAAGGCACTAGAAAACGCAACAGAAACACACAGACATGAAGCAGGATGAAGTGCCTCCTGTCAGGCGGCCCTGCGAGCCCTCCCGTCCCACTCGTGGCTCGCAGAAACCTCCGCAAAGGCAGCAACGCTCACAGACACACAGTTAGTGCCCTTGCTAACGTTCCTCTGTGCGGCTACTCGGCTCCATCCTCCAGCTCAACGCCAGGCTGCAACCACCTTAAGCACTTCCAGCAAGCCAAGCCCACGGCTGCTTCCCAAAGAAATCCCATTAGCATTTCACACACACATTATGTTTACACAGACCCGACAGCCTCCTGCAGTCGCAGATGCGCCCTAAACGCTCAGCGTCTGCACCCGGAGCCCTCCAGCCTCCCCGGACCAGCGGGCAGGACTTGGTGCCAGCCGGGCCCAGCCAAGGCTGATCGGTGACGGCCTCCGCGTAGCGCTGCCGACGGGACACCATGGGGACGGGCTCAGCGGCTTCTCTCCAAGGCTACCTCCTCCCAGGCTCATACGTAGCCCTAATCCCCCCTCCCAATGGGAACACACACAAACGGGGTTGGATATTTAGCAAACACCTTGTGTTGTCACAGCTGCACTTGCACTTCATACACAGCAGCAATTTACCAGACAGTTTCCTGTAAGTACATAGGATTCTCGTCCTCTCCACCTTCTAAAAGCTCTTTTCCCTGAAAAGTTTAGTAAGACAGTATTAATAAACAAAAATTAAACCTGCCCCAGGATGTTTACTACTCTCCTAGGATGCCAAGTTAAGCAGTACTCAAGTTAAATAAAAAAAAAAAAAAAACACACCATATTTTCCTCTCAGCTCCACTCCCCTTGGGCAGCGTTAGAGCATTTGTAGTGCCCTTCTCCCTCACCCCATGGAGGGACACGCGTACTCAATGACAGTCACAGCCTCTCTGCGGATTCCCACGGTGCAACCAGTCCTCTTTGCACTCCCATCCTGTTACCTCCGCCCCCATCTCGAGGTCTCCATGACCCCTCAGGACCCCACAGGTCTCCAGCTCACCCTGTGCAGGTGCCTGCAGGAGGCTCCCCCCTCACCTCGCTGCCCAGCACCTGCACCCAGTGCTCAAGTGAGGCCGTGCTGGGTCTTCTGAGCACAAAACGCACTAAAACCGGGCGCTGGGAAGCTGGCAGCACACGCTGCCTCATTCAGGCCCCAGGGCCTGTCACACCACCCCAGCCAATCTACCGGCATCAGCACCCAACGCCACCCAAACCAGCACACAGCCTCTTTGGCTGACCCACCTCTCTGAGCACAACACAGGGGCAGGCAGAGCTTCCTCCTACTCCCTCTCCTACTTCCACTTCAGTTCTTAGCTGTTCTCCCCCTGCCCCAAATTAATTTCTTCTGTCAATTCTCTCATAAAATGCCACAAGAAGGGTGTCTTTCACACAAGTCTCACGCACTTCAGCTAACAGCTTGGTATTTCAGCCTGCCACGCTTCTTTGTTGCTGCTCCCCTCTCCGGCTGCTTGCAGTAAAAGCCAAGGAAACCACCGAATTAAAAGGTTTGGTAGAAATTGTAACAAACCCCCTGAAGTCACCTACAGACCCCTCAATTCAAAGTCATTTTACACAGCAGGTTCCAGTGCATCCTTCCAAAAGCAAAACACCTGCTTTAGGCCTGTTGCAGCATTTCCCCACGCTACGCCAGGCCTGTCACGAGCGGCCAGACGAGCGGCATCCCCTCTCAAGCTCTGCACGCAGCCCCAGCACGGCCCCAGGGGCTGGACAAGGCTAAGGCGCTGAAAGCTTGATCCACCAAAGCGCATCAACCCCGAGTGCCCTTCTGGGCTCCACGCGTGTCGTTCAACAGGCAACGACACCAGCAGCTCTATCAGAAACGGGGACTCCTGCCTCAAGTCTTCATGTTACGTTAGAGGTGCAACGTGTAGGATCCAAGTTGCAAAGGCTCCTTTTCTACCAGAAGGATTTTTAAATTAAGTTGAAATTATTACAGCAGCAATAAAAACAGACATGAGAGCTGACCGGCTGATCCCAATCCCTCCCTTCTCATTTCAGTAAGTGCCCATTCTTTTTTATCGTGTACCTCACAAAATGCACATCCCAGGGCTCCGTAAGCATTAAGCCATAGCAGATCCAGTTCACACCTGTGGGCCGCAAGAGGTGTGGATGCAACGAGCTCCAGGCTGTGCTTTGGTCCTTGCTGTCCTCGCCCTATGGGCAGCATTAGGGATGAAAGCAAGGGGATGCGGCACACCAAGTGTGCCAAAAGCGTTGGGGACCAAGCGGCCACTGAGCTCCCCACCCTGCACAAACAGTGACCTCCGCCTCGCAATCCAGGTGGAGCTTTGCTGAGCTAGGGAACAGCTGGTTGTCGAGGTTCACAGCCAGAGCACTGACGCCCCCGGCACCGCGTGCGAGACTGCAGCCCTTCCAGTGCCAGCAGGTCCTGCAAAGACTCCAGCCCGGCCACCTTCGCAAGGGATTATTTTAAACAGCAGCAGCGTGCAAAGCCTCATTCGCTTCCATTCTTTTTCTCTGTGGGATTACTGGATCAGTGAGGAGAGGGGGCAGGAAAGAAAAGCTATGCTTGCTTATTATAGAAGCAAACAAGTTCAGTACAGTACAGATATAATTATTTTTATCATGCCCAGGCATATCAAAAAGCTACCAATAATTGAATCAAATCTCATATTCCAAAAATAACCTAATTTTACAGCAGAGAACTAATCTTGGCCATCTCCACGCAGATCCTCTGTAATATACATAATGAAACACTGCTTGTTTTATTGGGTTGGCCATACGTAATAGTCATCAGTTACAGATTTTGTCTTTTGAGCTTTAAGTAGCTTTAAGATTTAAATAGTGATGCATACACAGGAAAGGAGGCCCAGTACCTCCTGGCTGTACTTGCAGCCTTGAGACTTGAAGGGTTTGTTAAATCATGGGCAATGTTCTGCTGCCTGAAAGGCCTGGAGCACCCAGGTTCAATAGATAGAAGCTTTCACAGCTGCCTTTTCACTTTAGTCTAGAATCAGATTGAAATCTGAATCCAAAGTAGGAAGACTTAGACATTATTTGAGCAGTATACAATGAGCACTTTAAATTGCTTAATATTCTGAACTGAAACACTACAAACTTGTTTATTCTACATGTGATAGTGCAGGGAAAGTAAAATATTGTTTAATTTGAGAAAGGCTGCAACACATCATTTTCACATCAAGCTATAACACACATGAATTTCATTTGAATTGTCGGCTTAAACCAGTTTTCACTTTAAAATCATGTAAAAAAAAATCCTCAGAGTTTTGCTTAATAGTTAAATTCATCTTTTCATATAGGAACAGCATTATAATGTTTAACTACACAGTTATGTTAAAATTCCCTTAAAATCCAAACTCTTGCAATTGTGAAAATAGAGAAATCAACATGTAAAATTTAATGGAGTTCCTAACTGAGTAATCCCTCCCATGAGAAAAGCATTGGTTTTTAGTTCCCCTCTCGTGCTGCAGAAAGGGATATCCTTTAGAGCAGCTCACTCCAGTTGTTATGCAAGCCGAGCACTCTTTGAAGTGAAATAAAGTTCCCCAAAATGTGAGCTAAATAAAGATCAGAGAACCTGAAAAGTCTTGGGCATTTTTATCTGTTTCTGCACCAGAAAAGATAAAGCCAACATCAGAAGTCACTTCACTAACCTCCCAGACTAATAACAGAAACATTTTACAGATGAGAATCCTGACTGCAAGGAAAAACATTAACCTCTCGAGGAAAAAAAAAAAAAAAGATTTAATAAAAGATATAATGCAAACAAGGAGCACAGCAATGATAACCTGTATTACAAGAGGCAGTCGGCTTCCACCTGCCACACGACTGGAGCTGCACAGATGCGGTGCCGTAGTCAGAGCCGGCGGTGCTGCTCGGCACTGCAGAGCTCCACCAGCACCCGCTCCTGGAGCTCATCCCCTGCCACGCTGCCCCCCACCCCGCAGGGCAAGCACCACACATCCCTCCTCCCCCCCCCCTGCAAACCTGTGCCCACAGGAGCTGCTGCCTTCAGCTCCAATTAATACCTCTGCAATCAAACATCACAGCTGTAATTAATTTACCTTACTAAATAACTCTGTTTAGAGGCTGTAAGTACTAACAGAGCCTAGGTTCCTCCCAGTATGGAGGATGATATTACACTAGCCTCCAGATGCTTGGGGGGCAAAGAGGGGGAATCATGTTTTGTAGCTAAATACCTTGATGTTATTTTCAGTGTAAGGCACTATTTGAGCTAGCATATGCACTTGCCAATGGCAGTGAAATGCATTTACCTCACTAAAATAGCTGAGAAGCTGTCTTATTACCAATATACTGTTTAGTCAAGTATTAGCAATTTCAGTCGTTAGCTTCACGTGAATTACAATGCAGTGACTTTCATCGGTGCAGGTTATCTGAGGAGGAATGAGATCACGCTGCAGCCTCCTCCTTTCTCCCCAACTGCTTGTTTCCATGAAACCTGTAGCGCTGTAAGAACTTTAGGGAGTCTGCCAGACATCTAAATCTGTCTGCAGATGGCCAATGGATTCAGGAGTTAAGATGAGGACACGCTCGCATAGTGCGATGTGTAAATCTTCTATCCTTACGAAGCCGAGTCAAAGCACTCCCAGGCTACTGTATCGGTTTGCTGGCATCCTAACTTAGCAGCAGCAGCTGCTCTTTGCTGTGGCTGAATCCCAGAGCACAGCAAAAGCCAAGGGGGACTTCAGCAGGACCACGGCAGCCCACGTGGTAAACGTGTGACCCGCACATCTGCTCTGCAGGGGACGGAGGTGGCTGCCACAGGGCCCATACCCTCCTCCGAGCCCCCTCCCTCCTGCTGGGCCGCCGCGCAGGCCGGCAGACGAGCGCTCCAGTTCCGAGCCTAAAGGAGGCCTGGGAAGGTCCCTCGGAGCTTGAGACAGAGGCAAACCTTGCCGTGCCCGGGGCTGTAAAAAGCAGCAGCAGCAGCAGGACTGAAACCTGTCAGTAAAACGAACTATTTTCATTTTAACTCATGTATTTGAATCAGAATCTAAAGGCATCACCCCAGGGGTGAGGCGCTCTTGAATTAACTCACTACCACTGCAGGCCCGTTTCCCTAGAAAAGCTTCCAAAAGTAATTACTAATCATTGCAGCGCACAGGTAGTAAATATGGGCTAGGCAAACCATCTCTCAGCCTGGAAGAATAGGCCTTGGCCATGGTTTAGATGGAACTCCTATAACCAACCTCCCCATAGGGCTTTTTCCATTCTCTCTGTACCTTAGTCTAAAAAAAACCAAAAAACAAAAAAAAAACCCACAAAAAAACCCTTGCTGTTAATTTGGGGAGAGGCAGAAAGAAAGGGAGCCTATAGGATGCTTCAGTGCCTCCTCTTGTCGTTTGGCCATTTCCGTATCGCTGACCCACTCCAGCCCTCTCGAGAGCAGAAAGCTCCCGGTGAAGCGTTCAAATGCATTAAAGCTCTTTCAGAGACACACAAAGACAGGCTGTCCGAATATCAAAATCTCACAGTGACATCTGAAGCCAAAGAAAGCAGCGCTAAATGAAGGTGGTAAATTTACCAGAGCCTTGTTAAAACCTCACAGCTTTGTTCCTCTTTACAGGGGAGATTTGTCCAGCTGATTTGTACTCAAATGGACTGTTTTTAGCCAGAATGAAACCTCAGGCTTTTATATAAAAATTAAAAAATTATAGTTGCACAAAAACTTCTCAAAGGAAGCCAGAATCAATTGAGATAAAGAAATGCAGACATTCCTATCTGTGTGTTTCATCCTTTCCCAGGACACTAAAGCCTGATTTATTTAGTAAAATAGTCCTGGACTGGCTCTGCTTTCTTTTAGCTGAAAGGGATGGGTTTGGCCGGGCCCTGAGACCACCCTCACATGAGGCCGCTGCTCCTCCTGTCACTATCCACCACGGCCTCTGATTTTGTAATTCTAGCCTTCTGTTTCCTTGGCTTTGCTAGAAACGCTCCCAAATAAAAGTAATCTCCTTTCAATCAAACAAAATGTTCTGTGCAGAATTCTGCAGAGCTTTCTGCTTGTTTACTCCAGAATCAAGGAACTCAAAATCAGAGTTGATGCAATCTCAGTCTTCAAGTTTCCCTCCCCTCCGAGTTCGGCCATCAAATTATAACCACATTAATAATTATATTAATCTTGCTACTTTGGTGCAAATCCAGTGAGACATTTGCAGTGAACGTTCAGCCCGGTTAAAACCACTCTGCATATTCCTTTTGCAGAAACTGAGGCAAATATCTGCTTGAACCAGGGCTTAAATTGAAAAAATGGGTGAGCTTCAGGACTGGATTAAGCCATATCAGAAACAAGTTGTAAGAAAAAGGAGGGAAGAAGGCAATTATATCTTTCTTTCTGTAAGAAGTGGAAAGCTATTTATAATTAATGGTTACAAAAGCTCTTGAAATTTCTTTGAAAAGACAGATATGCTAATTGCAGACTGCCTTAAACGGGGAAGACTTTATATAGATGGTTTCTAATGTAGTCGCTGACACAGAGAACAAGCTGATTTACATGAGGAGTAACCTCTTTTAGTAATACTTGCCAAAAGTATTTGGGTTTGTTGCGAAATTAAGTCCTGGTGGATGTTAGCCCTGGTCACCCCTTGACCGCAGGAGGGGGGAGGCCTTCCACCTTTCCCGAGCTGCCTCCACAAGCCAAGACCGTTGCTGCTCAGGCACTCCCAACACCATCTTGGCTCCATCTGCACCTCGGCTCTCAATAAAAAGCGATGCTTCTCGGGAGAGCCTTAGCGTCCAGCTCCTACTGCAATTGTTAACGCAGCTAGGCCTTTAATTTCTAGCCAAAATAAATTATACAGATAATAGCTGTAGATAGTGGCAATTTAAACCCGTTTCTGGTTTGTACGAGAGAGATCCAGAAGCCTTGGGAGAACAGAAGTGTGGATTAGGCAGGGAAGCCATGCATGGAAACTGTTGCTGCTCGGAAACTGTGAGAAGTTCAGGACAGATGGATGCTGAGTAATTATAGCATGATAGAAGTTAGATGAGTTTCGTTACTACTCATTCATCTTCCTGCCAACGCAGGGTACCCCCCTGTAGTACAATTAGCCACTTCAAATGCAGACTGGAAAGCAAGGTCAAGGCCAGTCTGGCATTAATTCCTTGTAAAACCAGTCCTAAGAGCTGGAAACAGCAGAATTGTAGAAATGGCAGTAATTGCTTAATTATACAATGTACTCTTGCTCCAATAAAGCAAATTGCTTTATTTTCTTAATCACTTTTTCCCAGGTCTGCCTTTCTCGCTCTCTCTTCTCTTTTTTTTTTAATGCCCTTTGCTATTTGTAGAGGACAAGTTCTTTGAATGGCTCACATAGATTTAGCTCTTTTGAGCTCTTCAAAATTAGACACTGATATTCAGTACAATGTCCCAAACTAGTCACTGTCAAGGTAACAAGCTAATATTTCCCCGGGTGTCGATGCGGCACCGTTTCAAGTTCAGCTCAAAATTCCACTTTCCTTTCTTACTGCCATTCAGGACTTGCTGAAATAGGATTACTTCAAAATACTTTTGCATCATAATATCCAGTTACTAGTTTCTCACTAGTTAAAAAGTTCTGCTATTGCCATAATGTACTAGGGATCTCTGGTCTCCAACGTGAGTCTTGCTACATCGTCCATGGGATCTTCCCCATTTCCAGTGGACCAAAACGTCCCTCCTCGGTGCTGTGGCCGCTCTTCAGCACCTGATCTTCTGCGTGGCCAGACACTTTGCTATCAACAAGTCTTTGAGACATATTACCAAAGCACCTTTCCGTATATATATACACGTGAAAGGCATGTGCCTGATACACCGCTAACTCCCTCAGTTCAGCAACTCTCTGCTGCTGCCTGCTGCTACCCCTTGAACTGTGGCTTGGGCCTGCAGGTATCCTGAAAACCCTACAGGTGCTTCAACAGAGGACTTTTAGCCTGGTGTGGTTTAGATTTCAAAAAAAGAAAACTGATCAGCGGATGAGGATGCATCTGGATGTACCTGGTTTTCACAGACAGTGTGCTGTCTACCTCAGCCTCAGAGACAGTTTTACAGCGTATCATCTGCTTCACGTAAGCCAGTAGCTTCTTAGCCTGTCAGAAATATTAACTTTATTACCAGTTTCAGCACCAAGTCCTTTCTAGCATCCATTTAGAGTTCCTGCCCATTATTCCAACTCTCCTCCCATAACTCCTGTAACACTAAACACGTAACTGGTCATCAAACACCAGGAAGGCCACCAAAAATTAACATAAAAAAAAAGCATATTGCTTCTTTACATTAAATTATTATTGAAAATCTGTTGCAAGTTAATTCAGATATCTAGATGGAGATGTACAAAGAAATAAAAGCCAGAGATAGAATGTAAGGTTTGCTTGTCAAGAAGGAGAAAAGGCACAGTTTATAGGCAGGTCACCTCATAGGTATCCATGCCAAAGTTCCTTCTGCCATCTTTCAAGGTATCTAGTACATGTCATATTTGGGAGTCATTTAGCACCTAGAAATTGTTGATCAAGTTGAAAATGGCAATTGCCATTATCGCGATCCCTCCCACGTAGACGCACAAAAAGTGCACAGCACAACCAGGTCAAACAATTCCTGACTCACACAAGTGCCCTCTGTTCCCTTTTATCACCTCTGGGCTCTACCACAAGTGGATCTGCTTGCTAAGCCCCCAGGGAACCACTTCATGTGCCCCAACATTCACAGCCAGCAGAATATTAACCGCAGTATCTTAAACCTCAGGTGTGACCGCTCCAGGTTTACGCTGTTTTAAAGAGGACACTACAAGGACTTGTAAGCGTCCTCAGTGAGGCTGCTATGTGCCTCCCACTGCAGGGGACAACTGTGCTCAGATTACACAGTAAAAGAGATCACCTCCTGATCAAGAGAGTTTCTATGATCACTCACAGATTGCATTTAGAGCTATGTTTCCCTGGAGAGCTTGGAATCTCATAATTAAAAACATATAAAGATAATTTTTTTTTTTTCCCATAAATCTCATAACAAGCAGCAAATATGCATCTCCAGAGAAAATACATGTAAGCTTCTTCTGAGACTGTAAAGACTGCACTAAAGCAAAAGTTACTTTGTTCCATTAGAAATGACACCTGGGTCCATCTGAGTGCCCCTTCCAGTGGGCCGAGCTCCTCGTGCCCCGGGGGCTTTGTGAGTGCCGCCGCACCGTGGGGCAAGACGCTGCCTTGGGGATGAGCTCCCTGCTGCCCAGTGCAGCCCCGGCTCACTGCAGGGCTGGACATGGGACCCTGTTATTCAGAGAAGATGGGCCTGTCCCCAGTGCAGGTACCAGCGTGTGCGGTCTCCATGGGGAGAGGTGCTCGTCTTGCCCCGGGCAGCCGCTGCACCCACACAAACCCTCCCTCCCTTCTGCACTCCTGCAGCTTCACTGCACCCTTGTTGTCGGGCCCTCGGCTGCTCCAGTCCCGCTTGCTCAACCCACTCGTTCTTGTTTCGGTTTCCTGCAGTTCCCCTTGGGGTCTGCTGGATAATGGCACTTGCAAAAGAAACGGGAGAAAAGCAAGAGAAGAGACTGGAGAGACCCAGGACTCCCATGTCCGCTAGCAATGAGACACCTCAGCCACCCGACCCCATCCAGCGGCGCGGCCGGGCAGAGGCTGAATCCCGCGTCCAAGCAGCAAAGCAGGAACTGGCTGAGCAGCCATTAAAGAACTGGATGCACCATCTGTCCAGAAAGAGACAGCTGCAGCTTTGAGGAATGAAGCACTGCTTGTCCTAAGAGCAACCAAAGCACCTGGAGCAAGAAAAAGAAGTCTCAGTTAGCATGGGGTCCCCCGGAATATTTTAAAAGGGGGAAGATTAGTGCACTCTGGCAGGATGACGGTACTGCCAAGAATGCAGAAAGGGGGAAAAGTCTGGCAGAAAAGGGGACATCCTGCAGCTGAATAAGGGAGGGAGCCTCATTTCTGATTTAATCCTCAGGTCAGCAGACCAGACCTCTTCTATTTTGGATGTTTTATTTACATTTTACCCTAATCCAGGCCTGAGTTAAGAGCACTTTCAACATAACTGAATAATGAGATCCCATCCATGGATCATTTAAATTTGCAAAATAAACAGAAAAACGTTCAACTTTTCAGGTCAAGTTAAGGTTTATAAGCAAAGGAAGTACCACTTAATTAGGCAAAATTGTATACAAGAAAGAATTAAGCAAACCTCTAGATGCATAAGACCTCCTTGATCACTTAAGGAGCATCAGAGCTGCTGCAGATTCAGAGCATGGCAGAGAGTGAATTTTGCTGTTTGAAAATGAGAAGAAGCCATATGGTCCACAAACAGGTCTGATTTTTACATGTATGACCATCAGTATAAAAAATGAAATACATGTACTTACAGATCTCATTCTGTAGATACCAATTTAATTCATCACATCTAGAAAAAAAAAAAAAAAAAACCCAAAACCCACAAGACTCAAAGCAGTTTCCAGATCTCCAAGGAGCTAACACAGTGCAGAGACTGGAGACAGGTGGAGCTGGGGCATCCTGGTGGCCAGGAGAAACACAGACGTGTTCTCAGACTGGGTTAACCGAAGGGGAGTGCAGAAAACGAGCACGGATCTGGAGAATGGGGCCGCTCAGGAGAGGCTGGACATCAGAGGACATGAGAGGCCATCTCTTAATATGCAACAGTAGGTCAGTAAGACCAGTACAAATGCGGAAAGGCTACGCCTGGATAGTTTCCAAAGCTTTAAAGAAAAAAAATGCATTACACAGCAGCAACAAAGGACATTTTTCGAAGCCAGTTTCTTAAAAGGTTGGCTGCAGCTATGGTGGAAGCTAAAAAAAAAAAAAATCACTCTGCCCCTTCTGGAGCTATGCTGCTTTTCTGTGCTTGTGTTGTATTCTTCTTACCGAGTTCATACCTGGAACATCCGTGAAAGCTGCTGATCCCATTTCAGGAAAATTACCACACTGACATTAGAAACTCTTCTTCCTTTGGGCAGTTTAAATTATACAATCTCACATTGCTACTCTCAGGTTCAGATCTTTCCTAGTTTCCTTTATGCAGTTGCAGGGGGTAAATTCACAGCTTTCATTGAGATAATGATGATTTCACAAATGCAGATTTCTTCCAGCCTGGTTGTTGCTCTCGGTGGCTGCCCAGGGAGGAGCAGAGGCCGCTTTGCTGCTGAGAATGCCACCACATCTGTGACCAAGGCAAGGGTGACACTGGTTTGGGGGACAGAGTTGTAGGACAGCTTTCTGTCAGAAAGATTGTAGGGCAAGAGATGGTGCAGGATGCTAGAAATGTAGTTCCATTTAATTTTAATCCTTTAAGCAGGAGCACTATGGAACAATGCAGAGACTAAGCACTCACAGATACAAAAAAAAAGTCCAAAACGTCTTTAAAATAACTGAAGTAGGTTAATCTTTTTGCTTCTGCAAAGGAGATGCCCTCCCAGCTTGCTTGCGCTTCACCCTCCACGAGGCATGTTCCCAACATAACGACAAAGTCTCTTCTTTCCACTTGAAAGTCCTTTGGGTGCCTAACTCTGAAACCTAGGGGTGAAAAGCAAATCTGCTAGGCGTGGAAAGAAAAGTGATCTTTTTTTATCTGAAAATTTCCACAATCCCAGTGTGCCAGTGTGATAATCCAAGTACATAACATTCCACAGTGCCATAGTTCTGAGCATATTTTTGGTTTTCTCTGTCATGAGCTGTTCCAAGTCTTTTGTAAATAGTTTTACTGTTACATAAGCTCACACGTCAAGTGTATTTTAGTTGATACAAGGAGCAACAACAAAGAGAATTATGTCAAAGTAGGATAACACAAAAGGTGGCTTTGAAAATCTCTGCACACAATTTAATTCATTGCTTTCCATAAGATAACTTATTTCATTCTCAGTCATTTGAATAATTGAATATTGATGTTAAAAAATTACTATTTGGTGACTCATTGCATCTGGAAGTTAGATTTTTTTTCTGATTTTGATTTAAGTGTTAGAATTTTGTTAACTAATGGAGCTTACAAAATCTGAAAATTTCATGTTAGAAAGAAAAAGGTACCATTAGACTTTTTACTAGGGATGAAATCTTTATCAGAAAAAAGTTAGAAACAAAAAAATACCTATTTTGATTCCCACCTAGGCTGGAAGAAAAGCAGTGAAGTGAATTAGTGTTATGCAAGATAGCGATCAGCTCATTCCAAATGTAGTTAGCAGAACCTCCAATTGCTCTTTTACTTTAGATGATATTTTATTGAACTATAAAAACAAAATACTGATAAAGAGTATAACCTTTAATAGAGAACAAAATGGATAGAGGAAAAGTTGCCTCTTTTCCAAAACCTGCGGTGCATTAAAAACCTTCTGCAACTCCAACTTTTTTTCTATGTCCTTCTACCTCTCACATGCATGTTGAGACCCTCTCTCGACTCCACTGCTGCAGCATCTTACCAAGCAGCTCATCCTCTCCTGCGGTCCAGGGGGCTGCCTGAGGCTGGCCCTGCCCTCCTGGATGGTGCTGGAGCTGCTCGTACAAACTTAAGTCCCACACCCCTAAGTATGAAAGAGAAAGGGCCTAGGAAAACGCTGCGATTCCAGAGCGGTTCTGAGCATTTTCCCCAAAGGTTTAGACGAGATATGTCTAAATGACTTTCACTAGGACTTGCATATCTAAAATAATCGTCAAATCAATGCCACCACCAAACACACACAGTATATAGTGTATTTACCAGGTTTCAGGACCTCTCTCCTTAAAGCTTGAACTTTCCATCTCTGCAGCACATTTGGAATTCTTCTCTATTTTATCACTCCCTTCCCGCTGTGAGTTCCCATTGAACAAACCAAGACATGAGATGATTTCTGCTGTGATGCTACTTGGCACTCTCGCTGGGGAGAGGGTCCTACTGCTGCCCTGCTCTTCGTATGTCATTTACAGAGGATGGCAGAGAAGTAGGTCAGGACATGGCAGTGTCAGATACCTGGGATCAGCTTGCCTGTATCCCTATGGGAGCATGACTGTTGGTGCTGCAGCACATTGCAGCTCAGCGTGGCTGGAGGGGAAGCGCTCCAGGGGAGAGGGGAACAGCACGGGTAACCTCCTGAATCCAGAGATGCAGCTACATAAGGGAAGGGAAACCTTTCCGAGGTGAAGCACGCTCCCCTTCCAGCGAGAGGAAGGCAATGCTGCGGCACAGAAGCCACGAAGCAGCCGGGCTGCGAGACGAGCGGTCCCGTCGAGCTCGCTGAATACCGAGTCAGAGCCGGTATTTATGGGATTTTTGAGCAGACCCTTGTCACGTCCCTGAAGTTCTGTGCCCAACTTTTCAGGCACCAGAAGCTATGGCAGGTCACATAGCCCCCCAATGGCCCTTCCACCAGGAGGGTCCTGGTGCCTGGGCTCAGTGGAGTCCAAGGCCCCATGTGTAGCAGCAGATCCGGTTCCAAACCCAGGAGTAGCTGAACTCAGCAGTCTGCAGACAGCTCGCCCTGCATGGTGCTCAGCAGCACTGTCAGGAAAATCACTCCAGGAACGGATGCTTCAGTGTTATTCCATCAGCTCTTCGGGAACCTTTATCTTACTAGTTTCCTCAAATATCACTACTGCAGATTTTCTTTTATAAAACCTCTTAATACAAGAACCGACCCTTTTTGGCAACACTCCTGTAATATGCATTATGAAAAGTCATCTAAAGACTCAGCTTCTGCTTCCAATATCAGACTGTCAGGTAGGCCCCGATCTTCCCCCAGGTTCCTGTTGGTAGCAGCACACTTGCTGAGGCAATTGTAAAACTACTAGAATAGTCAAAAATCAGATGCAGTTGCATCCTCCCATCAAGCTACAAAACAGGCATCAGATTTCAAATGGAATGATCAAACTTGCATAGAAATACTATCTGGGAAATAAAACTGTAAAAATTACACACATGGTAGCAATTTGTAAATGCTAAGAAAGAAACAAGTGAAATGATGGCACTTAAAATATCTTTTAAGCTCTGCTGTTGTATGTAACAGTAAATGTGACATCTGAAAGGGAAAACAAATGGAAAGAATGAAAGCAGGTGAGAGATACCAATAGATTATGAAATTCTCAAAGGCTATAGGTGGACAGTGTTTGATACAATAGCCTTTAATGTAGCATTCTTGGCATGTCTGAAATCTCATGATTAGAATAGTCTTTCCCCACCCACCCCACCCTGCAACTTCATCTCATTTTCTACATTGCTTTAAGCATCCATGGCATCTACCCTTTAGCTTCCCATGATTATCTGCAAGGCATTAGAAAATATTATTTCCTAGTAGCTAGAACATTAAAGCCACACAAAGATTAGAAAAGTTATTCTGCATGGGATTTTGAATTCTTTTCCCAAGCAAAAGCAGAATTTCCAAATTCACTTATGAAATAAGCTTTTGAATCAAGCAGAATATTTTCAATATACACGATAAATATAGCTTGTATATATAGATATGTTTTACTGAAATATAGATTTCTGCCTCCCACTACACAGAGATGCTTAAGTTACAAAATACTTAATACGTTGGCAATATCTATTAATAGATAACTGATAAAGGAAGAAATTTATCTATTGCATTAACAGATAGAGTCAACTCATAAATGAAATTCAAGCTCAAGGTTTTCTTTGAAAGGCTGTCATGAGAGCCTAGGAGATTGACTGTACCTACTATTTCATATTTTATTACTCATACTACTCTCTAGACTGACTACCAAATTTAATTTAACAGGAAGAGGAATTTAACAGGAAGAAGAATTTATTTTCTTTATACAAGATTACCACCCAGGACACATCCTGCTCCGACCTCTGTTCCAGCTACAGAAGTCCAGCAGCCACTTGCAAGTTCTGGCCTTTGGCCTTCACTGGGTACAAAATTATTTGACATTCTTAGGAACTTGGCTTAACCACTGCCTGTGGGTATAAGCACTTCAGCATTTTCTTCTTCCATAAGCAGTATTTAACAGTCAATCTTACCAAATCTTTCTAATCATATAATTTTCAGTAAAGACTAAAAGAAATTGTGGAATTTCATATTTAGATAATACATTTTAGCTGGTTAAGTATCTCTGAATCAAGGCATATCCACAGCATCTTGACATAATGACTATCCACAAAATAGATTGCTTCTCCAATTTTTGAATTATTCATTGAACCACTGAAAGGAAACAAAGCTTCATTCCTAGCCCCTATAAAGGGGGCTCAGTGCTTAAAAATCTGTGTACCTGATGATATAACATTTCATAAGGAGAGCAGAAGCTTAAACAGGTTTGCTGGAAAAATATTCTTTCTCCCTGCTGTCTTCTTATCACAGCTAAAGAGAAACAGAAATTCTGTAAACAGAGAGAAGCTGGAATATGTCAGAATAAAACATTTCCTAAAGTGTTTGTTTTCCCTCCTAAAAGGAACGGATTTACTTCCCAGAAGGAATGCAACAACTTGCATAAACCTCATATTAATGATAGCAGGCCAGGGCTGAGGAGATTTAGCCCTGCCAGGAAAGAGGTAAGTGACATTTTCAAATGCCTGGGAGCACAGAGGTGTCTCTGCAAAGCAGGTTTCCTCAGGAGCTCAGTTCACCGCCTTTGCTTCAGCACCAGCCACATTCAGAGAGTCAGATTGCTTCAAAGGCTCTTTCCCACAAAGGCTTTCCGCTTACGGAGGCGGCGTGCTCCTCCTGCGGGGAGCAATGGCACGCGCTTTTTCATCCTTTCTCCAAAGGTCTTTCCTTCATCAACATCTTAAGACTGAAATACAAAGCTACAGATAAAGCATGTCCAACTTGGCACAGATCATAATGCCAGAGGTTTTGTAAGAGAAAAGAAAAGCATCAGTCCGTGCAACAGTCTCAGCTATCACTTAAAACTGTTGCCACAAGTAGCCACAAACCCTTCTTCCAGCAAAGAAATTTGAGAATTTGTGATTGCAATCAAGACAAGAATAGAAGACTATTGTTAACACTTGCTTGAAATACATTCAGTACAAGTTTCCAGAATAGAACACTGACTTTAATTAACCTCTGTTCAAAAACCAAACAGCAATACCCTTAACCTACAGATATAAAGGTTTAAAAACATTCAAATTCAACTTTATTAGAAAACTTACTCTCCCTTAAATAAGTTGATCTCAATTTTTTTGAGTGCCTCTAGTTCTGCCTACAAACTCATAAATAAAAGCATCTTAGCTACAAGAGAAAACATATATAGACTCCTGAAGATGTTAGCACATAGCAGCACATGAACGGATGCAGTAGAAATCAATACATACAAAAATATTTTGTTTCAGTCTTGAAAATTGTTAGCAGATAAGTTCAGTTAACAGTCTATAATTTTAATCAGCTTATGATGGAAACCCATTTGATGACAATAAAATTAAGAAAAACAATAGGTAAGGCCAAGTATGGCTGGTTCTGCAGTCAGCACTTCAATATACATAACTATCAGAAGAGGAGTGAGGGGCTAGCCTTGATCTAGGTGGCAGCCAGCAATCTTTTGCTGCAGCTGTTCTGTTTGCTTGCTCTTACTCTTGTTTAGACTAGACGGTCTCAAAGGCAAAGGCCTTCGCTATGTGCCTGCTAATAGCTCCCAACAGACAGACAGGCATACAGCAGGAGCTGTTGCAGCTTCTGGGGAGGAAAGACATTCTGCAAACTGTGGAGTTTGGTGGCAAAATGGTGTCATTTCTGCAAGCCACACAGCTGGCAGCAAGAAGTTCTGTAAAATGAAAATAGTCAGAATTGACTTAAAGGGATGTCCCACCAGCTTCCCATTACAAACATGCTGCTTGCCTAGCACCTGCACTAAATGTGCGTAAGGCTCTTACTTATATCAGTATGTTATCCCTGGGCATCTCTCAAGCTTGCATGTTTTGCTTTACAAGCAAAGGCAGGCTTTATTTGAAGGTGTGCAGTGAAAGCCTAACCCTGCTCCAACAGAAACAAGCAGCAAAGTTCCTACCAACTTAATCAGAAAGATTTAGAGCAAAACTAAAATTCCTCCTTCTCAGTGAAATCCTGCTGTGGGAAACTGCACCAAGAGGTTTTACAAGTCTCTTTTAAAAGTTGATTAGAATTGCTTTGCAGTCCTGAACACGGCACTAAAGTCTGCCCAGCTGCAAAATGAGTACTGAGTTAAGCACAGGTTTAAGTTCTTATATTATGGTTGAATACCATCATATGTTACAATTAAAGAAGACAGAGCTTTCAGTTACTCATTCTGTCTGCTCAAACGTTGAATTTTCTGAGTACGTCCAAAACAGAAGAAATTTGAAACAGCACTTTTCCGAAAGCAATGGGTACCAGCATAGGAAGTGATGATCAGGGGGCTGCCCAGTTTTTGATAAGCTAGTTCAGGCAAGATTATTTGGGCTATATAATTTTCAGTTAAATCAAGTGGATATTTCTACAAGAAATGTAGATGGCTGAGAATTGCTGAACTCCACACAAGTGAAACATCAGCAGTATGTTTCCAAATGCAGCAGGGGTAAGAATTTAAGAAATAGGAATATAAAACATTGAAAACACTCCGTGAATTAAGAACTGCAAAAAGCACCTCCAGAATTGATGAAGAGCACAAAGTCTAGAGTGCCTGAGACGCTCACCACAAACAGCAGCTAGTTGCCCAGGAATGATAGCCAATGTACTTAACTACCATCAACAGTGACAATCAGTGTCCCTTCCCCTGCTTCAGGGGACACTTAGTTCTTCATTGGGGGCAAGTCCCCTTGAATATTACTGAGAACTTCAGCTACTCAGACTCATTTGTTTGCAATGAAATGGGACCCAAGAAAGACTAATTTGTACATTAAGGACACAACCCCATTGCAGATGTGCAAGGGCAGCCTCACTGCAACAGGACAGAGGACATGAAGGGCTACATATTTGCAAGAAAAGAGACTCCAGCAAGGCCTCCTACAAAACTTGTTAGAAAGTGTGGCCAAGTGTGATGAAAAGTGCATTAATCTAGAAGGAGGCAAAGTGCTCCTGTCTTCTGGCACCTCCCAACGGAAATTATGTTCGAGCTTCGAGATGGGACAAGAAGGGCCTCAGCGCCATCTCCTGGGCACCTTGCTCTCACTGGCAAGATTCATACTAGGTCGTGCTTGGTTGAAGTAATTCGATTTTTCTTTCACAGCACTATCAAGTTTCAAGAACACTGAGCTACTTGCACTGTCTATAGGAAATGATCTTAATTATCTAAGTGATATCTACTCATAACCTAGGAAGCTCTGAGGAAAACAGGGGAGAATTCATGTCCACACCACTCAATTCTTCCCAACATCAGCAAAAAAGATGAAAACGATGGGATGACTCATTTCCCAGGCTGCTGAAGTGTGGGCTCAACCTCCAAGAACTGCAGGAAGCACAAAAATCATAAGCTGACTGATGCAAAGGGAACATGATTTACTTCTGTATGCATTAAAAACTACAATCATAGAGTTTGGTAACCAAACCTACACTTACAAAGCAAATTAATTCAGTGCAGTTGTTGGAAACATAAAGGCTAGCCTAGAGACTGAAAAAATAAAATAGTGAAAAGCAGGCAAAAAATGTAGTTGTTCTAATGTCCTGTTAGTGACCGTACCAAAACAAGCATTGACTTCCTTTCTCATACAGCCTACAAATAACTTTGGAAAACTGATGAAATTTAATTAGTAAATAAAAGATTTTAAAGAGTCTGCAGTATTGAAATCTGAAGTAAGGCAATATTTATGAATCGTATAGAAGGTAAGCTGATGGATTCTAGTCTGCTGCAGAGTAACTTGAAAATAAACTGCAATTTAACAGAGCGATTCACTAAAATAAACCCTCTCAAAGGTTTGTCACTTGCTATTTTTCTACCCATAAAATTTCTCAGAAGCATCATTTTTTTTTGAACTATGAAATTTTATACTTGGGAGGGAAAGTAACACACACTATCAATCAGCCATTAAATAGGAACACCAAATGGTTGAAGATATTTCTATCACTTTCCATACATTTGGAATCAATAAAGAAATCATACTGAGGAAAAAATGAAGTCATTCAGCACCCTTTCTATCCTGCATTTACCTTGCAAATGGTTTTCTTCTAAACAGAGCCATAAACCCATTTGATGATTTAATGATAAGCAATCAAACTGTCATTCAAGACAGCACGCTGGCATATGGATTTCACTGCAGGCACATGCAAGGTTATTCACAATGGAAGGAACAATCTGGCTAAATAGGCACATGCTGATGTGTGCTAAAATTAACTGAAACTACTCAGAAAAACAAGTTAGGGGTCAAGATGAACAGCTGATGAACAAGATCTGATTGTACAAACGAAACAGACAAGGCTAGGAGACAGATAAAAATAAATATAGGAAGTTATTATATAAACTATTATATGGTTTTACCTGTCAGATGGACCATCTCCAGTGTGACACAAGTAAAATGAGTAACTGTGTCCTACCTCAGGTAAGGATTCTCACTGCTGTGCTCTTCTGTGGACTTGGAAGAGACTGGTCTGAGTAACTGGACTACAGAAAGCAGAAACAAATCTGTAAAGGGACACCGGTTTCCTAGCACAAAGTCCTTCTTTAACAGCAATTAACAACAATACGTTAACTTTATTTAGGCAGCAGAACAATCTGACCAGCTCTCAGCTTCCACTTTCTCTTAGGAGGAAAGGAAGTAGAAATGGTGGAGAAGGAGATTTGAAGTGAGGTAAAAAAACCCACCCAAGTTCATTTATACATATAGAATGAAGTGCAAGAAAATGAAACTAAAGCTTCACCAATCACTTTCAGCTTTTCCAAATCAGGCTCACTTGACCACCTTCCAGTGGTCAGTTAAAACTACACAAATGTCTGAAAACATGTCAGATTTCTTCCTATACTACCAATTCCTCAATTTTCTGTCTGCACATTTAAGTTTAAATGTACAGTGATTTGACGTCTAAGATTTCAATGTCTGCTCATTTCCCCCCCCTCTTGAGATTGGAAGTGCATTGGCTATTGAAATCACTTCACATAAGTATAATTATCATGTACAATGTAAAAACAATGAACATTTCAAAACATACCATTCTCCCAAAATATTCAGACACAGGCTTTCTTGAATTATATTTTAGCTTTAATGGAATCAGAATTTGAAACCATCAGAAACAATCTGTACAACTATACACAGGGTGAAGAGCATGATGCAATATCTATGCTTTCCTATGTACAATCAGCTGAAATAAGACAAATAATGTATGTCTGACTAGGAAAATATAGACATGTTGTTACATAATTATTTAGCCATTTTTGATCGTAGGCGTCGCTTGATGATTAGGTGGTCGCTTTCCTTTTCTTTCTGTTCTATAAAAATCTGAAAGATATTTCAATAGTTACTCAGTTTGTCCTCAGAAATGTCTGACTTACAACATTGCATATTAAGCAGTCACTCTAGTAGACACTTCCAGACACATTAAAAACATGACTTTTCCCATAAGCTGTTTGCAGAATACAAGTTATCCATTACCTTTTAAATGAAGGTCATAGGATGCAAAGAACACTTCCAGTGCACAGCATAAAATTAGTTCATGAATTAAGTGAACAGTTCTGAGAATATATCAAATTTAGCTTATGTAGTGTCCAAAATTGTTAGGAAAAAGCAGATCTGAAAGTTACTCTTTCAACTCTTAAGTCATTTGCATTGAATTTTAAAATTTAAATTAATTAAAAATTTAAACTTTAGCTTAAATTCTTGACTTGCCCAGGATTTAGTCTCACTTATTTTGCCTTTCACACCTGTGCTTCTCAGTTCTTTTGGTCTGCATTTACGTCTTGTCTGGCTCCTGTCTCCTATACTCATATAACTTAGATGAAAAAGTTCAAGTGGATATCTTAGCAGAGGCAAAAGCTTGCCATATATAGGGAACAGAAGAAAGCTTTTAACAGCGATGTAGTTTCAACAGAGCAAAAGTCCTCTCACCACTATACCTATTCACATAAAACTGCACTTCAGTTACTCCCCATCCTATCAGAAGCGGGCTTAGGCAGAAAAAGGTAGTTCAGGCACACCAAGAAATCTGTCTGAACAGTGCTGTGAACAACATGGATGTATCCATGTCCTAAAGTGATCCTAAAGACCATTTAGGAATAAATGGAGTTTGGGACTACCTTAGATATTCGCTTCCTTTGCAAAAGTAATTGTGTGTGCAGAATTTCATCGTTAGTGTTTCAAACATGCAGTCCCCACTCAATGGTTGGCTTTGAGTCTTTATTTCTATTTTCCATTAACTTAAATGAATACTACCTGCTGGAACAACAAATAAATTGATTCACCTACTGTAGTATAGGAAAAAGCACCATATACCTTGCCTATAATACTATGCATCCAATTTTAGAAAAATATAAGAGCAAGGTCAAGACCAGAAATAATGGCTAGACAGAAATCCAGAAATAAGGCCGTATTTTTAACTCCTTTCTCAAATTGGGGACCTTCGGTTGTAATTCTGCTCTACAAGTTCATTTTAAGCCAAAATTGCAGAAGTGCTTCTTAACTTACATTACACCAAACAGTAACCTGTAATCACTTACTGAAGAAGCAGGGATATCTAGAGGAGCAGAAATGTCAGTTGAATACAGCTTTCTCTTGGCTCGTTTTGACTTGATCTCATTTTCTTTGAGGCTTTCAGGTTCTGCAGGCTTAGGAGAGCTTATCGTTGCAATCAATTTCTTTGCTAGAAGGAAAGAATTATTATAGACCAGTATCTTACTGTCTTCTGAGCCCCCAAACCAACTAATGAAATTAAACTTTTGTTTTTAATAACACTTGTTTCAACAAATGTTCAGTGTTTAAATAACGAATTCTCTTATCTCATCTGGTTTACCTCTTTCATTTAACCAAAACCTTAGAATTAAGCTCCCTGCAGTCAACATCTCCTTTCATGTTTTGCCAGATAGAACATAACAAGGTCCAGTTCATACATTTCATGAACAACAGACGTGGTCTTTAGCTACATATAAATTATTACAATAGCTATATATTTGTTTGCAAAACCCTGCAGAAAACATGGAGATGAAAGAAACTTTGTACAAACCTTTTGAATGAATAATAGTAGGAGAACCTTGAAAAAAATCTCCAATTTTTTGTAGAGTCCCCTCCTTCTTTCTAAGTGACTTTGTACTTGAAGTAGATTCTTGCTTTCTTAATGAGTATTCTTTTTTAAACGAAAGTGTGGTAGGCATCTAAACAGAAAAGAGAGATTATTATTCAGAGTAGAAATTTGGCTCTCTTCAAGTTGAATTCAGTTTTGTTACCTAAATATTTTTAAGTTGTTATTCTGATTTTTGCTGTTGACATCTATGTGCATTCTACTAATCACATGACAACAGTGATGTAAAGAATCTCATTTCACATTAAGAAGGAGAGGGAAAGTCTTTAAAAATTTGACAGATTCAAGTAATATATATGAACAGAATCTTTAAAAAAAGGATCCCAAGATGTGCAGTATTTCATTACACAAACTCTTCTCCTTATAAATAAAAAGGAGAATTAACAACAGGAAGATCTACTACCTACTCACTGAATTTGTGCAAGACACTGCTAAGATTTAAAGACATCCTAGTTTTGCACATAAGGATAACTGCCCTAGCTTTACAATATCATACTCCCTAATAACACGGTCAAACTTGTCTTCATAGCTATGTAACATGCCACTTCCACTTCAATCATCATATATAATTGCTAGTATATATTCTTCTCAAATACATACTTAATATCTTTAATTAGTTTAGAGTTTAAAGGGAAAATGTCGTGTTTAAGAACTCCATCTAACTACACGGATAAAATACTACCGAGTTCTCACACGTTTGCTACTTTCACGTATCCATTTTTAAAGAAAAAGCCTAACAAGTTACAAATAGAGCACAAAATCAAACCGTTTTCTTGTTGCTTGTAGAAGGTGAATTAGCAATGGTAGATTTTGCATTTTTCTTGTTTTCATTTTTCACAAAGTCCTAAGAAAACAAATATATGACAAATATTAACATTGCTATTATTGTTTTGGAAAGAATAATGATTTACAGCATAGAAGCTATATATGACGAACAGTAGAGAGCTGTTGATTGGTACTGGATAAAGGAAGCTATCCAATTCTGGCTCAAATGCCAAACAGTCTTGTGAGAGACAGGAAATCCAAAATAACTGCAGGTAAACCATTTTGACATTTGCTGTTTTCTTCTCTCTCCATTTGCCATGCTTTCAGCTTAGAGCTATTTGACAAGCAAACACACAAGTTGAAAGTCACTCAGTCAATCTACATACAGCTTCAGATTTACAGTGACAACTATAAGAGCAGGTTGGCAGCACAGCAGTATCTTACATTGACAGCCTAATAATGGTGCTATCTTGGGATGTGATGTCACTCTGTGTATGTAACAAACTTTTCATTCAAGATCTGTGTGAAGCAAGATTGCCCCTTGGTAATGCCATCAAGGGAAATATTCAAGTACATGAGATAAATATAGACAGTCAGTACTTGGGAGATTATTTGTGTCTATAGCTTTTTCCATCAAAGTGAGAGATTTCCAAAAGCCATCACAGTACAAGTCTCCAATTGACACCAATAATTGCCAAAGACAAAATAAACAATCGTACATCCTATGGAATTAGTTCTTGATCTCACAGATCAAAGCTGCAGACAGAAGCAAATGGTACCAGAAAGAACACCACATAGAAGGCAGCAAGAAAGTACATGCCAGAGACAGGAGGCCAAAGCCTGGATGAATTCAAGTCCCTGGTCATATTCAGCACAGACCAGAGATCCACCAATTCCAGGGAAAAAGAGATTTTATGTTTAAAATATATATACAATATATTTATTTTATATATAATAAAAACATACATAAGACATATTCTTAGTGGTCATAGTGAGGACCTCATAGGAAAATAAAAAATCCAGTTATTACAGTAATACATTAAAAACTGCACAAAAGACGTGGTTGCTTTAGGTCATACCTCATCCATCTCTTCACTCTTCCTTTTCCTTCTTGGTTTGAGCATTTTAACTGTTACTGGCAAGGCGCTGCCCTGATGCTTCACCTCTATCTTATTGGGCTGTAGAGGTGTGAACTGGATTTCCATCTCTGGCTTTGGGAACCGACTAGTTCTTCCATTTTCTGTGGACACTTCAGAAGAATCAAGGGCAATGTCTGAATGGCCCTGCAAGCAACAGAATCTCTAAGCAACCAACCTTTAAAGTAAGCCTCATGAAAACAAACAAGGTGGGGGAAACATACATAAAGCAAGTATTCCATTTGCCAGCTATTAGCTTAAGGAAGACGTAAGTTACTTCAATTACAGCAGAGTTTAAGATTTTCTAAGGCTATTTCTACTTAAATTAAACAGAAAGTAATATTCTTGAGCATGAACTCACAACGCACACAACACACAACTTCACTTTTCAAGCTGAACTCAACCTGGTGCTTTGTCTCCCAGCAAATTCAAGGACAGAGCTAGCCATGCTTTTTACTGCTAAAATTGACACGATCATCAAGTGGCAGAATTGACGTGATTTTCTGCTCAGCATTGCTGCTCCTCAGGATCTGGGCAGGAGGTAGTTTGACAAATTCAACTCTTCAGACTATTTTTAGAGAGTTTATCATTTCCCTTCTACAGTATGGATATTAATTATGTACATAACACAGTCTAGTTGTCAGACTAAAAGCAAAGGTCAACCTGCAAGACACTTCGATATCACCATCTTGGCTCTGAAGATGGAGAAGCAGCTTTCAGGTAGCATCACAAAGTGAACAAGCTAAAAATCTCCTCTTGTTCCAGCTGACAACCAGAAGAACTACCTGGTAAGGGTGGGATGGGAAGGTCAGTTTGCACAGCTCTTCCCCGGTAGCACTCGCTGTCCATCATCCCCATAACCCTGCCAGCATTAAGAGCTGGACTTTCCCTGGTTCCTGCTTCTCCGTGGCAGCTGTGCAGCTGCTGGCAACAGCACACAGAATTCATTGGCTGTTTCGACATAGGGCTCAAGAGAGACTAGTGCTCTTGGAGAGGGGGCAAGTGGCTGCCTCCACTGCTGGTAGGGTCCCAAACAAATGAGCTGTTGTTGCTTCTTGGTCTGGTTCACCTTGGCAGGCCCGAGACCTTCCTCCTCAAACCATGAACGCTAAAGCAAAGTCCAAGGCTGTCGCCCTCTTCAGCAGGATCTGCTGGGTGTTTGAGCAGGGGTGTCACACTGTAGCCCTAAGGACTAGAGTTGGTCAGTACAAATATTTTTAAAATTATGCTATTGCATAAAAGAGTTTGTATTTCCGAAGTTAAGAACTGTTAGAGCCTTAGTCAACAACACTGCACAGAGGAATCCTGCAGAAAAAAATAATCTGTTATTTGCCCATTTAAATGGCTTTCTAAGTACTTTTTCGGGTAATGTGACTCAGACATCTTTATCTATCAAAAACCACATAACTACAGGAAATAACTAGATTTAAAGTTTATACCAACCTCAGTTTCACTTAATGAAGAGGCACTGCTAGGACATCGAAGTAACAAATGATTCTCTTTAACTTCATCATATCTTACTGGAATATTTTGTCCAGCTTTATGGCTACTCTTGCTCTGTTTTTCCACAGACTGTAAATATTTTAAATGAATAATGATTATGCTAGGTTGTAAACCTCAAAATATTTTGAGTGTTCTACAGTTTTCAATATAAAAGCTTCAGCACATAAGGCTAATTAACATCTGGGCTGAAAGTCAACAAATTAAGACTGTAGTCGCATTTATTGGAGACACAACCACTGGTGAAGTGAGGCTGTATCAGGTCTCCCCAGTGGTCCAGCTAGCTCACTATTCCGCCTCCAGAAATAGCAGAGATGCTTTATTAAACACAAACATAACTACTTTATATAGTCTGTTTTCTTCATGCTCCCCAGTGCCACATTATAGGTGTCACAGGTACAAATTCATTGAATCCTTTCAGTGCCCGTTTAAGAACGTTTATGGGTTTCTCTGTGTTAATTTGTCTAGTACCTGTTGATGTTACCTGCTTCTGTCTCCCCCAGAAGGATCACTAGCTGCTGTCAAATGAGTACTACCTTTTTAACTATCTCCCCTTAGCTTGAACTGAGTTCCTGAAGGATTTAGTGGAGGACAGTCATGCCTTCAGCTTATCCATAACCTCCATGATTTTGTAAGCCTCAGTCATACCTCTCCAGCACCCTTAACCTCTCACAAATTGAGGAGTGACAGCTTTTTAGTCTCCTCTTTTAAGGTCGGAGTGACATCTCCTTGATAGTTTTAGTTCTTATTATTTCTTGTTCTTATTTGAAACAAGTAGCACACAAAGGCCCAGTCAGAATCACCAGGCTCAGTACAACTGGAAGCCTTTTACTCCTTGTTCAGGAAGAACACAGAGTTAATGTTGTCTTCTCACAACCTTTTTCTTAAAAAAAAAAAAAAAAAANAAAAAAGAGAGAATGCAAGGTATCATGTTTCTTAATTACATTTCTTTCTTTTTACCTATAGTATGATAAATGTTCAAGCTGAAATTCCTTAATATTTGAATAATTAAACTAAAGGTGAGAGAGAAAAATGCCAAATGGAAAATAAAGTACTATATTAAAAAGACTTTTCTTTTTAACTTTTTGAAGTGTCCCCAAAATAGACACCAATGAGACAGAAAAACAAAATATTAGCAACATGTTACATCTGTAGATGATATTTTCTAGTCATAAATATACCTCTTTGTTGCAAGCAGACTGATCCGTTGTATTCTGTTCTTTTTTGGGTGATGCTACTTCGGCGAAAGACTGAAGCTTATTTTGGTGAAGACCTTGTTTTAAATCTCTTATAATGTCATCTTTGTCTGCCAACTCTTTTCTTAGCTCCTCTATCACAGCCTCATTACCCTAAAAAATTAAAAATGGCACAATTTTAAGACTTATTAGGAAAAGGGAATTAAAGGGCATACAAGCACTACTCCAACACTTCAGTAGCATGCTTCAGAAGTGCATACTAAGCAAACAAACTATCCAAAAAAATCCCTTTTGTTTATGGGGCCCTTGTGGAAAAGGTGGCAGTCATGCAAAAGCATGGGAAGACGCAGCATAAGATTTGTTTTACTCTGCTTAGGTACTTCCATCTTCCTCTAGCAACAGGTTCTCCTCTCAATCATTCATGATCTCCTTGGCAGTGAAAAAAGACAGCAGTTGGGCTATTTGTTGATATTGTGAGCATCTGTCCCAAAAGACGATCAATCCAGAGCAACCACAAAAGAGTAACTATCTCAGTCTTCTACTTAGAAGTTGTGTTATTTGACCAACTAAATTTTTTGAAACATCATTCGCTATACAAATTAAGTTTTGTAGACTTTTTAAAACTAGCAAATATTTTCAGCATGATAATATTTAAGAAGAAAACAAGTGCAAAGTGGGAAAAGCAAGAGTTTTGCAACATTAATGGATAATAAAAATCAGAGCTGACCTTTCCTGAATCCTTTAATGCAGCCTGTTTCAGTTCTGCTATTTCATTATCCTTTTGAGTGATGCTAGAAGCCAGAGTCCTGAGCTGTATTTCTAAAGCTTCTACTAATTTATCTCTTTCCTCACGCCATTGTTGAAGGTTATTGTCCTTTTCTACCAGCTGTGCATTAAGCTTTTCCTAAAAGGAGAAAATATAGGTTAGAATTAGACACTCTTCCCTACATAATTGATCTGAACTGTGCTGATTATTTAGTTTCATATAGTTAGTGTTATATTATGGCTTTAAAAAAGCCACTAGTCAACCTGAAAGTTAAAGCCCACAGACTGTGTCAATTCAGAGGAAAAACTAGTAATCTAATTTCATCAAGAACATGCAAAAGAAAATCATGCTTCATGCAACAAGCCTGTATGTAAAATAAACTCTGCAAAGCAAAGAATTTGCATCAAAAATCTCTACACCCATTTCCTTGTCTTACATTCTACTACTAACAAAATGTTGGGCCAAGTCAGAGACAGAGCAAAAGCAGTATTTGCATTCCCCTGTACTGAATGCAAATCTAGAAATTCACTACCAACTATTTCTAGATACAGAGTTTTATTTTATGAACCTCTGCAATCATCAATTTCATGTTTAAGATGCTAAAACCATGACAAGTCCTGAAAAGTCAAGACACACACCTCACTATTAAATCTCAACTACACTCAGCAAAATCAGTGGCATTTTGATCAGGCATGTTGTATGAAGCATGTGGGAAAAGACTAGATCTTTTGCCAATTTCTGCCTGCCTTTTTTTGTTAAAAAAAAAAAAGAGAGAAAAAAAAGACTTTAAAGAGGCTTTCCACTTATAGTCTCTTATTTCTGCATCAGTTGAAACAAGATTTGTTTCCTAAAACGTATTTTCTTGGTTTCTTTAAGTTTTTCCTGGTAGGTTCCTTAGCAGTGTTTTAGACACAAGGCCATGAAATAGAAAGATTCCTGCAAAATTCAGACCTGTTATCTCCTATTACATGCTTCTTTGAGACCCTTACTGTTTTATTTTCCATCAGATCTCATTTGAACTCACGGGAGAAAGTTAGAGTACCTTTGATTTTGACAAATGCTACTTGGTCTCAAGTACTTGTATGATTGTTAGCGCTTCACGTGAGACGACTTTTACACCAGACTAACACAACAGGACTTTCTAAGACCTCCCACAAGATGACTGCAGAAGTCTATCAACTACTGCTTACAATTTCTGCTTGTTGCTTTACGTGACATTCTCGGTCTTCAGCAAATTTTCTCATTTCTCTGTTGCGATGATTTTCAGCTTCTTTTACTTGATTTATGAGTCCCATTTTTTCTTCAAGCCACTTCTTTCTGTCAGTTTGATACTTTTCCTCATACTCCTATTTTAAATAAACCAGAAAGAAAACCATAGGGAGAAATTAAGCTGAAGTAATTTTAAATGATGGATTACCACTAACAGACTTATTTCAAAGGGAGAAAATACTAGCCCAGGTTTACTCTTGCATATTCTGAAGTGCAAATTTTTCATTTACTCTTCTCAATTATTGAAAGTACATAAAAAGAACACTTGAACTTCCTAGTCTCTAATGCTGCCTGATAGATATCACTTCAATCCACAGCATCTTCACCTCCTTTTTCCCTTTGCCGCTTCCACCAACCAAACCTTTTGTCAGATATGCTCCCACATAAGGCAGATGGCACATTGGAGACATCTCCTCAGACCAACAGGGTGGAATTCCCAGTCAAAAAGCCCAGGATCTTGAGAGTTAGATTTAGTTACATGAGTGTCTGACAGAAAACAGGTTTCAGACATCTTCTAAAGTCATAATTGTTTTGGGTTAGTGTTGCTTTCTTGCATATATAGAACAAATGAATTATGCAAGTATACCATATTTATTGTATAGGTATATTGTGAAAATTAATATTATAGAGACTCTGTTCTGTAGCATCTGCTTTAGTCATTAGAAACATTAAAAAGTTGTGCAGGAAAATAGAAGCACAAAAAAACATTCCACTAACAGAACATACTTGTCCAGTGTGTAACCACACAGAAAGTCTTAGTGACAGAACCATTCTTCAATGAATGAAAGAATGGAATTGGTTTGGACAACTGTACAGAGGAGTCCAGCTGTGGCAGCACTGTCCACACTAGCATTACATGAGAATGCTTTCCATTTTATCTAAAGGGGTGTCAGTGATAAAATTCCCCATATACTACCAGTGAGGTTGTATCCAGACCTTGCTGCATAGCTGCACAGCACCTTGTAGAGCAAGTTTCTTGTACCATTTTCAGTGTTTTATACTATGCCCTAATTCTCAGATGCAACAGCAGAAGGTAGATTCAATCTCCTCTTAAATTGAAGAAATGGATTTAAACTGATTATTAAGTCATCACATTTTACCTTCAGCTTTTCTTGCAGCTTTGATTCCTCAGTATTTGCATTTATGCTTTTCTCTTCTTTATATATCTTCTGTAGTTGGTCACTATTGTTCTGGTTCATCATCTCTCTATACTTTTGCTTCCATTCTTCCAATTCTATTCATTGTACAAAATTAGATTACATAGTGCATAGTTCAAATACACACACACATACCACTGTCTTCTAAGATCACTTAGATTTATCACTATAACCACAAATGGTATGCTGAAATCATTCAATGTATTGATGTACTGCAAAAATGCCTAAATATATTTGACAATTAAGAAAGCAGTTTTCAAACATACTTGGCATCAAAACACAATGTTAAAACCACAGCTCTGACTCTCTGTTCCTTTAAAGAAATAATTTACCTGAAACTAATCTGTTAGTCTCTTCTAATTTAGCTTCAAGCGCTTGCTCTTGTTCAGTCTGAGTTTGTTCCTGTTCTTCTAGTGTCATCCGCATGTCTTCAATTATTTTTTCTTTTGTACAGAGATCTAAATATTTGAAAAAAAAGTGCAATTAACCCATCTTTTCCTAGTCCCCAGGGTTCTTTCCTAAAATAGCCTCACTATAAATATTTCTCACATGCCCCAGTTAAGAGCTTTTCCACTGAAATACCTTTTTCCAAAATTCTTTAACAGTTCTCATCAACACGACTCAGGAGTTTCAGTGTTACTTAGGTCACACTATTGCTTGTATTTTCTGAGCAGGTCATCATTACTAAACTATTACATTTCTCTCATGTAGCTCTTGCCACACTGGATTTTGTTAAAATACTTTTAAAAACAAGATTCTGAAATCTTGTTTCTGAAAAAGAAAATACAGAAAATTCTTACTTCCTTGGTCCTTTTATTTCTTATTCTGAACCTATTTCTTCGCTTTTAAATGTACCTGGTAATTTTAAGTCAATAAATACCTGGTTCCCAACTCTAACATTTTAACGTCAACACTGAAGTTTCCTCAAACAACTTGTAAAGAACAAATACTACAGGACTCTTCAATATACTTAAAAACACAGCTTATTATTATATTGCCCACTAAGAACAGAAGTGTCTCTTGCTGACCTTCACGTAGTTTCTCATTCTGTATGGAGAGTTCTTCCAGTTTCTTACTATTCAGCTGCTCCTAAACACCACATTGGAAGTAAATTTAGAGAAAATATATATAGAGAAAGCAAGTACACATACCAGATGTATCAGTATCAGTCTCAAAAAAATAATTCTGGCTTTTAGTAAATAATAAACAGAACACTTGAAAGAATCACTTAAAAGATTCTATGTGTATATATACACACACACATATATGCTACGCATATGCTATAGAAGTCCATTACCTAGCAAGTGAAAAAAAGAGTTTTCAACATTGACATTTTCAGATTCAGGGCATTTTCAGGTACAGAGCAAGCATTTACTAGACAGACTGTTCTATTTAACTTAACAAAATCCTGCAATGAGAAGTTCTAACATCTTTTATCCATGAAAATTGATTTCAGCCTCCTAGTCTCACTTTATTCCAATTTCTGTAGGCTTCTTCAATTTGCTTGAAAAAAATCTTACCTCAGTAACAGATTGATTAAAAAAGAAAATAAAATTAAAAGATCTATAATACCTTTTTAAGTTGCTGGATTGTGCGCTGTTTGATATCCAACTCTTCACCAAGTTGTTTTTTATTGTTCTCAAGTTCATTAACTTTGTTCCGCAGAGATTTCTCCTCTGAACGCATTGTGCACACCTGCAAAGAGCCCCAAAAGAGGGCAAAGAAGCTAACTCACAGCTCACCATAACATGCTTAAAGACTCTTTAAGCTAAGCAACCTAATATTTAAATTTAAAAGCTATTGCATGCAAAGATATCGGTTAAATTATTTCAGGGGTTGAAATTCTGTACTGAATGTCCTGTGCATTTTTTCAAAGGAAAGTATTTAACGTTAAATCAGTTATAATACTGGCAGAAAAAAACCAACAAATTTTAACACCTGCCCATTTAAAATGAATTTTTTCTAAAATACGACCTCATCTACTCCTTACTTCCTCTCAGTGAGAGGAGGGTTAACTGTGGAATGCTGACTACAACAAGGACAACAATGTCAATAGCTGCTGGAGAGCAAAGAATGAATAACACATTTTTAAACTTAAATTTTCAAGCCCAAACACTTGCAATCTTACTGAATTTGAGTTGATTAAATCCTTAGTCAAGTTTAAAGAACTGTTGTTTTTTAATAACTAAATACCAAGAATTCAAGTTGTTAAATGTAATTACATTCCTTCATTGCTTTATTTCTTCTTCCCAAGTCTAATAAAAAACAAAGCTTATGTTTATTTATGTATGTGTGGGCTTTTAAAATTTACATATGTATATATATACATATACACGTATGCTTTTAAATCTGGAAGCTAGCTCTTTTCCTCTTCTGGCAACTCATCAACACTTCTTCCTCAAGATCAGCATTTTCCACAAGTTTGAAGTCAACTCATATAGTAAAAATATAAGACTATTATTACTATTATCATGATTACAATCAAGTCCCTTCTTCGTAGTTAGCTTAATCATTGCTTCATAGAGCTTTTCCAAGAAAATCACTTTCCCCACTTTCAATATTTGTATTGATCCGCATTTTAACATCTAATATTCTCATTAGCTTATAGCTTCAACAGCCTTTTTATTTAAGGTTCACTATTATGCCAAATACATGTCTTTAAATAGCCCTAGTACAAAACATTTCTAGCACCCACAGTTTGAAAAAGCTGGTCTGCCTAACAGGCTCCTAAGCAAAATATTGTAGAACAAACATCTAGATTTATTTACGGACCTCCTTTTGTACTTGTTCAATTTGTTTCTTGGCATCAGAAAATTTCTCTTTCAAATCTGTATACTCTTCATCTTTCCTCTGAAGATCTTCTTTCAGACTCTGTATTAGGGCAGAACTCCCAGAGAGCTCTTTGCTCAACCTTGTATGACAAAATAAGAGATAAAAACATTACAACGCTATAGATCTCAGAAAGGAATAGCATATATAGGTTAACACAAATTCTACCTACTGATTCTTAATCATTCTCTCAGATATGACTGAGTTTATTTTTTTTTTCTTACTTGATCTTCTCAAAATTCTGAATTCTGTTTCATTTCCAACCACCATAAAGAGAAAAAAAAAGGCAGGAAAAACAAGCAAGGAAACAAAAAACACACACAGACAAAAACAAAATACAAAAAGCACCGAAGACCAACAGGGTAACAAGGTTAATTTCAAGTAGATTTCAATTGGACATCAAGCCCCAGCTAGGATTTTTAAGTGCCAAAAAGGCAAAATAAAAAACACAGCACTGCAAAAAACACTGCTCTCAGTTGCAAGCACTACAAGGTAATAGTTACCTTTTACTTTTAAGTGACAGCCATATTACTCTATATATTTTTATATGTGTGTGTGTATATATATATATACACACACACACACATAATCAAAGGAAACTATTTTAAAAAAAAGAACTTTAAAACTAGATAGAAATGTGTTTCATATGTTTTACAACTGACAATAAAAGACCAAAATCAGATTTCGCCCTAGGTCCTATATGTGGAAAACCTGGTAAATCTTTAGAAGCATAAGGCATGGCATTCCCTGACCTTCATGTTAAATTGGATTTTAGAGGTCACACAGACCCCTGGATATATATTGGGCATTAAAGAAACAATAAAAAGGACAAGTACTACACAACATTTTAAAACCACTTGTGTATGACTGCAATTTATCTGCAGCATAATCTCTAATGTATCTAATCTCCAACTTAAAACTGCAGTAGAAGGGGTTGGTGATAGTTCTACCTTCTTACTTCCATTACCCTTTCAAGTCCTTATAGCAGACTTGACATGAACAGCGACTACCAGTTCTTAAGAGTAGAAGTTCAGTATTGTGTACTTGATGAAAATGTTGCCTGGCTTATATATATATATATACACACATATATATACACATATATATATGAGGAGGATATAAAATTGGATTGTAAACCCTTTTTGGAGATCTGCACAACATAAAAGCCTTAGAAATTTTTTATTTCCTTGTATGCTCTTCTTTCATTCCTAAAATAGTTGCATGTATTTCCAATGTATATTTCTGGAAGCCTATATGAACAAGTAGAAGAAAATGAAAAGCAAGCACAACAAACAAATAGCGGTTTCAAGGAGTGTTATCAAAACTACTTAAAGAAGTAGTTTAGATAAGAGTGTTGACAAGCACAGAAACATGTTATATGAAAGTAATCTTCACAGAAGGTCCTTTTATCCAGGTCACTTCTCAGGAGGACCAAGTTATATCAGTGTTTACTTACAGTTCTATGGATTGTGCCTGCTCTTTATCATTTTTCTCTTTTTCCTGAAGAGAATGTTTCGTCTTCTCCAAGTTGTTCTTCAACTGCACAGCTTGATCTTTAAGGTTTATTTCCTGATCGGTTAGTTCTTTCAACTTCTTTTCCAAATTAGCACATTCCTCTTGCAGGACTACTACAGTACTTTCTAGATTTAAAATTATAGATTCTTTTTCCTTAAGTACTTGCTCCAACTTTGTCCTGTTGTCATCTTTAGTTCTAAAAGCCTCCAAGAGACATTCCAGCTCTTTTATTTTTTCTATGTAGCTGGCAGCTTCTTTTTCATACTGTGAAATTGCTCTATGATGCTCAGCAGCCCATTTTTCAGAAATCTCTGATATTTTTTGGATTTGCTCTTGCAATTGGTTCACTTGGTTCACAAGAGCTTCTTCCTTTAGAGACAGGCTAGCTTGATTTGTAAATTCACTTAGCTTTATTTTTAGTTGATTATTATCATTTTCACTGTCAGCAAGACTCTTGTTTAAGTTTTCTACTTGTTGAAGCAGTTCTTGAATTTGTTGACTTTTCTGTGAGGAAGCCCTAATAATTTTTTTGCATTCTTCCCAAATGTTTTCAATGCTGCAATGAAAAGAGCTGTCCCGTCTCAAGTCTTCTGCAGAAGCTGCTTGGGACTGCATATATAAAGGACCAGCTTGAGATCTCTCTGGTTCATCTTTTTGAGATTCTAAGACATCCTTTAGATTAACCAAATCAACATCCATAGGATGAGACTCTAAGCAATATTTACATAAATCATCTATTTTGGACTGCATTGTTTTTATTTGTGACACTTTAGCATTTAAATTTTGGTTAGCACATTCTACCTGCTTATGTAAGAGAACAATCTTTTCCTCCTGTTCCTTATTTATAGCTTCCCGTTTTCTCAGTTCAGATACAATTTCTTGATAGCTATCTCGACACTGTTGAAGTTCCTCCCTCAGACCAGATGTTCTTTCTTCAGAGGCAGAGAGATCAAAGCCCAAGTTTGTCACCTGTCTAACAAGCTCTTCTTTTTCAGTCTTTTCTCTTCTGTATTGTTCTTCCAGTGCAGCTAACTGAGATTCCAAGGTTTCAGTTCTTCCCTTCATTGCAGTTATTTCCGCATTGTTCTCTGAAGTATTTTGTTTCATGTGCTTTGTTCTCTCTTGCTCCAGCAAGTCATCTTCCCAACATTCTTTAATAGCTCCTAAAAAGATACAGCTTAGGTTAAGTCAATACTTTAGATTACTAATAATTATTATGCAGCGTAGAATGGAGTCACACTTTACAGGGTAAAAGTTCACACCATCATGTTTTGTAGTCTCAAGTGGTGAAGGCGCTTTGAGCAGAGTAGTAAACGCCTCCAGATCTTTCAGATGTAGCTTATAGCAAAAGGCTTTCAGTAGCTTTAAAAGAAGAGTTTGCCACGGCTCTGTTCAAATTTCACTTTGCATTGACAGTGGAAAAGGCAGTTTAACAAAAAATATATATAGTAACACTCATTAGCTAAATCTACAGTTATATCTTATTCTGTTTATTCATTTTAAATATAGAGTTATTATTGAGGGGGAGAATATTTTTGAGAAGTTTTTCACACTCATTATTTACTTTACTTCCAAACTCCCCAAATAACATACATCCTATGTCTCCTTATTAGGTTTCTCTTTAATCCCAAGGCTATTACAACCACATATTTTCTGGAAACACCGAGCACTAACTACAGCAAGACGGAGCTTGGCAATCTCCTCGTGTAGGCAGCACGGAGCAGAGATGCACATGCAGTACATAGCAACAGCCTCTCAACAGAGCCAACATTTCACAAGCAGCTATTGATTACCCATATTTGATCACGAAAAAGCAGTCATGTTAATAGGTTAGCAAGAGTGGTTTTGTTCTTAATTTACATTATTTTATTTGTTTCTAAAAGTGACCAAGTTTCACAGTATTCTCTACATATCTTTTCTCCCTAATACTTCTGCTGTTGTTCTTCTAATTGGACCTATTAAACTGTCATTTACGGTCAGACACTGAAACAGCTTTTATAAGTATTATTTGTGGAATAAAACTGTATTTCCAAATCAAAAGACCAAGAACTTAATTTTTGGAGACAGCTTTCTGTGCACCCTCTATCTCATCAAATACTACAGATTCCTCATATTAGACCTAAGTCCTGAGACACTTCAGCTTTTCCTTTAGGAAAGTTTATAATAATTTAGTGATCTAACGTTAAAAAAAACCCAGTAGTATCAGAGCCTAGCCAAAGCACCCATGGTGAGAAGGAAAAGATCATTTGTAAGAGGGTTTAGAATCAACATAAATACTTCATATTGACAGCAATAGTCATGCAGCAAAACAGGATAGCATATGGCATTGAGTCCAGACGCTTTTTAATGTGGAAAATCTTGAGAAACAAATCCAAAAGCCACACCCAAAACATGGCAAGAAATTTTAGAACTTGAAGGGTCTAAAACATGAATTTCAGGCCAAGATAACTTATGTTCTCTGAATAGTCTTTGCCTATACATCATTGGAATGTAACTTCTATGAGAAAACTACCAATATAGCTGGTTGCTGTTATATTGCACTATTGCACTATATAAAAAAGAATAAGTAAACTCATTATAGAATAAGTTTTGCTATAACAGAACATCTCATCTAATACTTCAAAGTTTGACACCTCATGCTTTCAATAGCCTGAAATGAGAGAAACAGGTATTTAACTTCACAGCATAACCTGTGCTTTCCAGTAGAAACATCTCAATGCTAAGCAGCAGAGTTACCCTTTCTAATTTGTTGCTTAATAAAAAGCAGTCCTGTTTCTGACTTTATAATTGGCTTCTGGCATAATATCATAGCCAATTCACTACCATCTAGTATATTCAAGGGTCTACCATCAGCTTTTTTTTTTTTTTTTTTGCTCCTGTAACATTTCTTCAAGAACTATTAAATGATTATGCCAGAATGCAATACTCATCCCAAAGATGTTAGAGGGGGGAAAAAAAAAAAAAAAAAAAAAAAAAACATGACTAGTAGAGAGAGAGAAGTTTCTCCCAAGCAAGTCTACACCAGAGGCTTGTTCAAATAAGTGATGCAAACATCAGATGTGCTTCTTCAGTCACACATCTGGTCAACCCTACTGCAGTTTTTTAATCTCTTCTAGTAAAATGAGGTAAAAAGGCCAGCATCATCTTGGTCAGTGTTCATTTATATACTGTTTGTAGGGAATGAGACTTCAACTTCTACAACACATCCTGACTGACTGTTGGACATGATAAATCCCGGCACTTTACAAAGGACAGTCCTCTCATAAAAGGAGGACATAAAACAGTGGGAGTGGAAGAATATTAGAGGTTCTATCCTCTATCAGAAGTCCCTCTATGTTCACATGTCAAGTTAAAGGTTAGCAGACATTGCAAATAATCATCTTGCTCAGGCCATGGTCACAGTGCTAAGTGTCACTCATAAAAACCCTACTATTTTTTTTAAAAAATAAAGCTTTGTCCCTTATCATCAAAAAATCCGTGACTCCTGCTTCTCTATTTATATCCTTCCAACAAGATGGTTAAATTTGCAGGTAAAGCAAAGAAAGCAGGAGGACAGAAATCCAAACATGACAGTTATACAAGAGCATCCTATATATGAAGTTAAAATTTTACTTTCACTTATTGCATTTGAGTGTATTTTTCTTTTGTACACTGTCCGTAATGAACAGTTTCTACAACACATATTGTATGACTGACAAAGTAGTCAGACATTTGATGCTTCCTTCTACCATTTTAAAGCACTTGAGCAGGCAATACTACTCAGAGGACTAAAGATCAGCAAATAGGGTACAGAAACTACTGTTAAGCAGTACCTTGAGAACTACAGCCATGTCTGCAAGGACAAAATAAGGCAAAGTAGCAGAAAGGAAACGGCATCTAAAAAATTTTTATTTTAAAGTTTTTAGTAATAAAAAGGAACAGACCTTCTGCAAACAATATTTACATAAGTTATTTATATGTACAGTTTAGCATAGTAGATTTTCTCCTCATACGATAAAATTTACGATTCACAACTTTTTGCGTCTTTCCTGGAACAGGAATCAAGTTTTTTTGGAAGATTCCCTGTTCAGTGGTGGTAGAAATTGTACCTTTCTTTGTAGGTGGCTCTTCTTCCACAGTAGGCTTATTTTCAAGGCAACGTTTTTTTCCTACTTCCAACACAGTTTCATCACATTCCTTGAGCTGGGAGCTTTCAGTGACTTTCCTAGAGCTCTCCTCTACCAGTTTTCTTTTAATGGTAGTTACTGTGCTGTCCTGTTAAAGTAAGATCAGTTACTGAAAGTTTTACAAAGTGAGTACTCAAAAGATTTACTAAGCTTTAACATGCAAATACTTTTAGAAAATAATCTGTATAATATGTTCTAATAAGCTCTATACAATTCATGCAGATACCTGTTAAAGTAAGAGCAGGTACAATTTCAGGTACCAAAAAGTACAGTATAGAATGCAGAGGAGGAGCTGGGAAAGCTATTTAACTCAAGACATCATATAAAAGGAGCTTGTTTAGCACATGAAAAGAATTTCTGACATCAAAAAAGTGTCAAAGACTGCTGACCTGTAGAGCTATTTGCTTTTTGAACAAGTTCCTCCCTTCTTTGTCATAGTGGTTAGAGTTTGATATTTTAACCGACTGCAGCAAAGGAAGGGATCACATTTATCATGCAAGATAAAAAGCTTCCAGGTTGCACTAAGTTCTGTCACCAATATTTTGAAGTATAAATCTGACTTGAGAAAAATTTGATTATTCACAGGACCCTAAGTTCTTAGCCATGACAGCATTTCCAAGTTTCTATTACTCATCCATTATACTACAGGAATCTAGAGAGACTCACAGCAGTGCTTTAAATTTCAGGTTAATGAGTTATGTTGAGGCACTGGAGTTAGAATCTTCCTCTTGGAAGGAGCAGCAGTAATAGGTGGCCATCATTACAGCTTTTATCACCCTTTGAGCACTCATACTGAGCAAGCTAAGCTGCAGTAGAGCAACAAGGGCAGTAGGATATTAGAAAGGCTCAAGAATGTAAGTGTTACAGGTTAAAAAATAAGCGATCAGAGCACTGACAAGGTGAATTTCTTTATACTGTGCTGTCTGAATTGCTTCAGGACACTTGACATCAGGCCTCAGAAGAATCAAAGGCCTCTTTTTTTAAATCTATATACATTAGACCAAAGTATTCAGCCACTAACAATGTAGTAGCCAAAAATTATCATATCAAAAGCAGAAATACACCAATCATCCACTGTCCAGAGCACTTATACTAATGCTTTTCTTTTGGGAGAGAGAACCAGACACAGACAGCCCAAGAGCTGACACCACTCTTGTCTTTCTTACATTAGCCATTCTAACTTCATTCAAACTTAAACTCTTGCTGCAGCAACACCCTTGTCCATTCTTCATTTTCATTCTGACAGAAGGAAAGAGAGGGCATCAGAACCTCTTGTCCCACTACTTAAAGTCCCCTGCTCTGAGCTTGTTCTTTAGAGAAACTCTAATTTTTATCTAACTATCCAGTAAAAACTCCAGGTCCTGCTTTTGAAAGTCCTATCTTTCTACCGTCGCCACTTCTCACTAGAAGTGTTTTCTGTGTCAACTTACTTGTTCCCATTTCATGCAAATCCCTTACAGAAAGTGTCAGCTTTCCAAAAGAGTGAACTTTTTGTATAAAGGAAATTCAGATGTTTAAGACTTACATAGTCTTTTACAGTTGCTTCTAAATTGGCTATCAGATCTTGTAGTCTTGTAATAACATCATCTTTTTGCTCCACAATGTCCATTAGCTCTTGAATCCTTTTATTCTGGGTATCCATTTTCTTGGAGATAAAGAACAGCAATTCAGTCTGCTTCTGAAGCAGTGTTTTAAGATCAACTATACCATACAGTTACAAGCAAGGTCACTTTAATTAAGGTTGACATGAGCACAAAACATACCATCATATCATGTGAAGTTACCAGAACTGTATATAACTTGAAGCAGGGACTTAAAGCACAGGGGTTGGGAGGGAAGTGATAGATGCAACAAAAATCCAGAGGCACTCCCCACAACTGTTTACCTCAGTTGCTTCTTTAAGTTGCGCTGCAGACTCTTCCAGTTTAGTCATTTGCATTTCAAACTCTGTAATGAGAGCAGAAGGCTGCATCAAATGAAAATCCAGAGTATAGTTTTTCTTAATAACATATCTCTCCAAGTCTTCTAGAATTTCGGTTCTTTTCAGAAATAATCATTCGTTTGGGTTGTGTTCTACTTGTAAGACACTTCAAAAGTTGTTTTACAAAACACTAGAACAGGCTATTGTTTTGGACATACATGCGGCCCAACCACCTCATGCTCTAGATTTTACACTAGAAATGCCAATAAAACATTCAGAATTTGAATTCTTTGGAATGCTTTCCAAAATAACACAAAACTTCTTAATTTGTTACCACCACTGTATACGCAATTTAGTATTAAAATTGCAAGCTGATTTTTAGACAGGTTCCTAGGCAATGTAACTGGACAAAACACAGCACTATTTCTATTATATGGACATTTCATTTTCCTGTCTCTATGCACACTTTATGTCCAGCTCACCTCTGCTTCTCCGTGTCAGCTCTTCTTCAGTTTTCATGAGTTCAGTGGTTTTCTTTGTCAACTCTTCTTTAGTTTTAGTTAGTTCAGCGGTAGTTTTTCCTAGTTGCTTTTCAAGCCAACCTATAGCTTCCTCTGGATCCTCTAGGGACACAATGTACTTGTGTGCTGCTTCTGCTTGCTTTTTAATACCAATGACATCATTCTGCAGGGAATCAATAATGACCTCAAGATCACTGCAGCTGTCTTGAACAATGCTACAGCCTCCTTGCTGAAAGACAATACATATCTTTTTAGAAGTAGCTAGTGACAACAATGTAGCTATTATTTCTACAGAAAATTGGAAGACCTTTGAGCTCAACCATATAAAGAGTTTTAACAGCAGTCTCATACACATCTTATTTCATGTACTCTTTGACTATCAACTTTTCCTGCACCTCAATTTCTATTATCATTAAATGCTGTGAAATTAAGGTAGCTATTAAATGACCTACTGTACATATATTTATTAGCTCAGCCTTACATATCAAGAAAAAAATTTCAACTTCAGATCCTCAATAGTTAAATAGGCATTTATGTCAATATGTTGCAAGAACAATTGTTCGCAGTTGCTTGCAATTTCTTTATATATACTAATTTCCCCTGCATTTCATTCCAAAAATATTAGAGGGGAAGAAAGGGAAGGGGAAGGTGCAGCAGGTTTAGAGCACATGCCTAAGGCTCAATACTTCCTCCTATTGAATGAAATACAGGTTTATTTGTCCAGAAATACAGTTATAGAATATGCAATTCCCTGCAACAATCCTTCAAACACCAGAGGTTAGTAAAAGGCAAGATTTTAGGGGAAAAAAAATGAAAATAAAATACCGGATGCCCAGCTTGCTCATTGCAAGCGAGATCCTCTAATTTTTCCACATCAAGGCTTTTAGTGTAACCATTTACAAGTTCCTTAAAGATTTCCAAACGTCTCTCGGAATCTTCTTCAAGTCGTTCCCGTTCACGAGAAAGGCACTCTCTAAAGTAGGAAAGAACAACCATCTACTGAAAGCCAACTACCATGAGATGTTAAGAAGTTACTAGTAGAAAAGGCCTCCTACAGGCAAAACCAATGTTTTTTTTCTAAATTTTGGCACAGTAGACTAATATTTCCAATCTAGTGCAGCAGCCCTGCTTTATTATTTTCTACTCAAAAACAGAGGAAGAGAAGTAAACACACACTAACTACTAAGATTTAAAGGTCTTACCCTGGCACAGTTCAGCCCCTCAAGAACATGTGTTGCTTATGGATTCCACACACACTGAGGATTATTCCTGAGCTCACAGTCCAAATACAAACTGATATATTGAGCTGTCAATTCTAGCAGAAAAGTATACCTTATTATGTTCTAGAGACAGACTTAGGAAATTATTAGAAATAAAAAAAAAATTCTTATACATTTTTAAGTGCTTGAAGTTAACTTACTTGAAATCCACTTCCCTCTGTCCAAAATATTGGGTAAATTCTTGCGTCACTTCTTCACGGATTTTTAGCTCCATCATTAGCTTTTCCTTCTTCTCAGCAATAAGTTTGTTCTTCAAGTCTTCTATAAGACTCAGCAGCATCTGAAATCATCATTAGTATTTTAATGTTTTCCCTCAAAGAAATGATTTCACAGAAGTGACCATTTTCCCCATTCCTGACCTACACTATACTACACTATTCTTTCTTCTTGAGAAAGCTGCTTTTCCTTTTCTTTCATTAGCTGACGAACAGAGGCATGCATGACCAGAACACATTGTGTTGTTTGGTACTGGCACAAAAATCTACAAGTCTGCACACATATGCATGTAGAGGAAACATTAGGTTCTTTATTAGAGCTTTCTCTTTCTCTCCCCACCCTGCTTTTCTCCCTCTGACAAAAAAATAGATTGAATTTTTTAAATATAAAAGTCAACCTTAAGTTCTAGAGGATTTAGTGACTTTTTCTAAATACCCATTTCTTGAGTGATATTAAGGAAAGCTTTCAAACGGCCTCCAGCCCTCCGTTTTCTCCTTCCTGCCTTCCTTAGAACGGCTCTTTAAGCAAGCCCTGGCCAAAGCAGACTAAATTGTCACTTGAAAAATGTTTTTAGAGTTTTTGTTAACATAAAACTGACAAAAGATACTTGTTTTGCATTGAGAGAGAAATTCTGTGCTCTGTCCTGATAAGTTACTAAGAGCAGAGAAAACAAGTCTGCAATTCTCATTCCTTCTCTCTGGATTTAGAGATACTTGGTACAGGCTTGCTACAATAAGCCATGAGCAATTCCACTTCCAGTTCACAAATTTGGGCTTGGAGAGAAGGAAGGTGATTGGAAGGAGCAAGGGAAAGGCAGGGTAAGGAGAATACACTGCTTTAAAATTCAGTGCTACACTCCTTGTTAAAATGAACCTGGCACATACCTGGTATTCTTCTTCTCCAATAAGCACTTTATTTCCTTCATATTTTTGTACTGTTTCTTCTCCTGACATACTCAGCTGTTCTTCCATCTCATCATCACCTTCAATCACATCTTCCAAGCTTCTGTCCCAAAGTATTGTAGCTCTTTTCCTTGTTATTGGCATTTTAGTGTCACCAAGTGATGAATCTCTTGCCAATTTCTGGCCAAATGACTGATCTTGTGGAAGAACAGAACTGTCTAGAACTAAAACCTAGAAAGAACAAAGTAATAGTCCTTTAAGAAAATGGTATTTCTTAATCCTTGCCTGGCTCTTCCAAGAAACACCTGCACTTCCCAACAGCTCTCCTGTGTATGCTGCTTCCCTGTGCACAGTCATCATTATACCCTTTTTTCAGCTAGATTAGAGAGGAGTCTTTCATGCATCCAGCCCTTTTATTCCTGAAGCACTGAGCTTCACAAGCTGGACAACCCACAGAAAGACTGCCACCTCTTCTACAAGGAGTTTGTATTTCTACTACAAGCAACTGAAATTCACCCTACAAATCCTATTTCTTACACAATCATGCCATCCTTACATTCTTCTCCCTCAGGTTCTTCACTCTTCACATCCCTAAGGTCTCTCTGACCACATTAGTTTCAAATGTTTTTCCATTACTTCCATTAATGACTGAAGCAATTTTCATTAGAGTTATACCACACTCTATTCACTCTTAAATATATTCTGTTGATCAACACTTGCCCATCAAACCCCCATAGAACCCCAGGTCCTCTCACATCCCTTTTTTCCTGCTCAATTTGTTTTCTCAGGACCCAATATGAACAAGATAACAGTAGCATACAGATACAGCTAGCAGTACTCTCCCTGACAGGGAGATGTTATGAGTAGAAAAGGGACATTTAAAAAGAACAGAAAATTTCCTCTGAAGTCTGTTGAAGTTTCTCAAAATTAGGATTTTTTTTCCCCTTGATCTAAAAAAGCTCCTGTCATTCAAAAAGGGTACTCCCTAACATTCCTAGCAAGGAATGCGATTCTGACCAAAAAACCAAACAATTCACATGCAAAAAAAAAAATTACAACATAAGAGATAAAAAGAAAGTTAGTAGGAAGATTTGTGTCCTTAAAAAGGAAAAACCCTTCCCATTAAATGCAAATAAGGATAGGTTCATCAACATAACTGTAACACACTTACTTTTTGTGCTATGGCAGAGAACTTAAGCACATTGAGCGTTTCATCATATGCTGAAGCACATTGACTTATATTTACTATCATGTATACCTTCCCTCTTCCACTGAAGAAACCTTGAAGGAAATGAGTCAGCTTGCTTTCCCGAAATGGTATGTGCTGCTGCAACCTTTAGAAGACAAAAAGCAGATGATCAGGAATTAGGCAGCTTCCAGTCAATATTCAAAATGTTTATACCATACAGGACCAATAGCGTTTACAAGTGTCAGAAGGCAACTCTAAATCATTTAGAGAGATTGCATAGTAGTTTGTGTTGCAGTTTAGATAGCTATTTAGCCATTAATTATCATTTCTGACAGGTTACAGTAGTACAATCAATGCAAGTACTTAAATAAAGAGTATATCCAATATTTAACGTTGGGTAGGCCATATCCTACCTATTTTCTTTAGTAGTGAAAGAGACCTATTTAACTCCAGACAAGCAGTGTTTTCATATTGAGTGATAGGACCTGTGATCTATCCGATCTCCTAGAATAAGGACCAGCAAGTGCCCCTGCAACAATACAAACCAAACACGGAAATTCTTCCCCAAACGTTTTTCTAGTCCCCAGTATTTCCTAAATCAGGAGCTGTGTCAGAATTTAACAGCTAGTGGTGGATGTTTGGATGTCTGTAAGAAGTTAGATGGGAATTCCCAAAACATAAACAAACACAATTGCTGCTGTGTAGGTCGCCTGTATTTTGGACATATGACAGTGTTTATTTGCACAAATAACACTACAGGACTCCAGAGTCACACTCCTGTTAGAGCACCATGTACGGTGCATACTGTTCAAATCTAACAATCATTTTAAGACTAATATTGCTTTTTACTCAGTCTGTAAGGTATATTTAATAAATACCTTAAGAAAAAAATTCTTTGATGTAAATTAAAAATGCCAAGATATTTGGATATTTTTTTCAGATCCTAGTATGTTAGGAACTTTTTTTAATAATTTGCTATTTTAATGCATATGTCTCATCATGCAATAATAGGAAAGACTGTAAACTCCAAGATGTTAGAGTTAGCAAGAACATAAACTATAGGCAGGTCCTTTATATGTTTTTAAAGTGTAACTGACTTTGCATAAGCTTCCAGGAACCATATTATGGTGTAAAGGAATTTGGGAAAACAGGGAAAGTCAGCAGCAGTTTGACTGGCAGTTAATATAATTTTGGGGACAGAAACAGACCATCAGATTCGAAGCCATGGAGAAAGCTCTTATTGGGCTGTTATGCCCAAATGTAGCTATATAGTTCACTGTTTTAACAGCTAGCAGAAATTTCTGCATAACTTCAGTCTCATTTCAGTTGCTAAAGCTAGAGTCTAAATAGTGCAGATGTTGCATATAGCTAGTTATAACAAGGGAAAAAAACAGGAGTGAGAGGAGAAGAGAAAGAGAGGATCAACTCAGCAGTCAATGTATTTTGCAGAGAAGTACAGTTATGCCAGTACAACAATATCTCCCATGAGAAAATGGAGCTAGTTAACAGAGAAGGAATAAGGAAGCTGAAATTGTGGCTCTTCACAGTATGACACTAGACGTGGCACTGGAATAGGTTTTCAAACCTTTTCTAAATTTCTTTGATAAGTAAAACTCAAGAATAGAGAAAGCTAACCACTGATGTCTATGACACATTAGAATTTGAATAATTTACCAGAAAGTAAAACTGACACATTTAAAGCAATTTCTGTAGGTCAACAAGACTTTCCAGGTCTGGAAAGTCTAGACATCTTTTCCTACCAAAACGCATTGTATTAAATCTATTTTAAGCAGTAGTTTTTAGCTGTTAAACTCGAGACCTAAAACCACAGTTAGCAATTCTTAGAGGACTTACTTTGACTGTTGACTGTTCTTGAGAGCATTTATACACTTGCCCAGAATCAGAAGAGAGGTGTTTATATTTCCACTCTCTTTCAATCTATCACCTTCATTCCGTGTCTTAGTACATCTTTCTGAACCAGCAAGATCACAAAGTGACAATCTGAGCATAGATAAGAAAAGTGTACTTAATTAATTACTCATTTTTCATGCTTAATTAGTTTCTGCTGAAAAAGAGCTTCTTGGTATTCAAGTACACAAACTCTCCCATCCCTTTCAATATTACTTTCACATCATCTTCCTTCTGAGGACTTGCACAAGATCTGAAATTGAGTATTGTTGACTACAGGAATCTCATGCTGAAAGGAAAACCATGTAGAACAGCACTATCTGGTGGCTTGCAGTAGAGGAACAAGTACTGTACAAGTTCACAAATTGGTTAAACCATTTGTGCATGATGTGCTGGGCTGGGGGCCCAAACACAGTACTATGGCATCGGCATAGAGGATGATAGACAAGCTTGCAACATCAACATAGGAAACAAAGGAGACTTGGCTCTGAACTTACTCGTTGACTCGTGTCACTCGTGGTGCTTCTGAAACTTCGATCTTTAGTACTTTAATTGTGAATATGCTGTGACTGAAAGGAAAAGTTCAAGACAGCTGTGAAAAAATGAAATAAGATCAATATGTTCAAAGTCTTTAGTTCCTAGAACTGAAGGTTGAAGCCTTCACAGAATGTGCCAGCATATTTGAGTAGTTATTCAGTCAATTTCAATACAAGTTTTTTATAAAGAAAATTTTTGTACTTTCTTTTTTTATGAAGGGTATAGCACCAAGCTTTCACATTGTAATAGATATTGACATTTAAATAGAGAGAAGTCAAGTGGTTTTGCTTGAAGATATTTTAAAGATGCTGTTAGCTTTTATGCATGTTCATCCTGTAGCAAGATTAAATGCTTTTGGCTCAAAACATTGAGTCACATACTATAATAGATTTTCAAAATCAAAAACTAAGATACCTAGAGTTTGGTAATTATATCTTAGTTTCTGCATCTCCCCAAACCACCACATGCTGAATATTTTTCTCACCTTCTGCTAGAGGTAGTATTTAGTTTCGTGCTTGCAATACTCTGGTGTTTCAACCCCAGTTTTAGAAGTCTAAAAGCTTCTTTAGAATCTGAAATCTGAACCCACTGCAGATCTTTGGGAAGAAGAAAGATGATCATCTTAAAAATAGTTAAGGTAGATGAAGGGAACAGGAGACAGTATATACACACACCAGACAAGTCTACTCAAGACATAGAAACTATATGATCAAGAGGATCGTTGTTCCCCTCCCATCGGAAAGGAAGGACAAGTATATCATGTAACACAATATGTACACAAGTTACTTATACACACACAAATATTTATATCTAGACAATCTGTCACCATTTACATTAAATACAAGATCTACAGTGCTGTGGTAAAGGGACTTTAGAGTTCCTGATCAAAAAGAAACACACCTCACTACATAAAAAGAGAAGTTTTTACAGCCAAGTTTGGGTATTTGCAATATGTTCTAGTCACCTTTTACGTAAGAACATCCCTTGACATCTTGCGCAAGTCGTAGTGTTTTTCTCTTCTTGTCATTTGATATTGGAATCAGTAAGTCATAAAAGCTTTCATTGTAAATCTCAAAAAATGAAACCCAGATGGAAAATTTCATGTAATTCTGCCCGCTTGGACTAGATTGCTCTGATTCTTTTACAAGTTCTTTCAAACCTGCCAAAAAGCACAAAGTATTACAAAGCTATATAGACTTCGTAGAGTGAATCTCTTTTCCAAAAAATGATAAAAGAAAATTGGTGCTACAGCAACATCTAAAAACAATTCTACCAACAAAATACACTGGAATTTTTCCTTCTTCCTCAAGTGGCTGGAAGTCATACACGTTATATGTCCTGTATCTTATACTGGTACAGGAGTTCTATCGTGTCACTTATACTTCAGTTACAAATGCAACTGAACAGAGCTACATTATTAGGAGACAAAATACTAGTAAAACAAATGTTTAGTGAAAGAGATATTTGATGGAAAAATTACTATTTAGAGGCTTTAAGCTTCTGGACGTAAATAAAGTGCTAAAATAAACCTCTCGGGGAACATTAAGATCATAGTTCAAGTGGAAATACCTTTCCTCCCCAGGTTTTCATATAATTTGTTATCCATTTGGGTTGGATTCTTTTACATTAAACATACCTTTAGGATCAATTGGTGCTTTGCTTTGAGTGTTATACTGATGGTCTACCTACAAAAGAGAACAAAGATTTTTAGATTCATTGATGACAGTAAAAATAATCAACTACTTCAACAGTTGTTGTTCTACGGTGTAGTTATATGGCATAGATACAATATACGCCAAAGGACAGATGCTGGCTACACACTGTGTCTACTTTAGTGCACACACACATTCCCAATAAAAGGTCTGCTCTTACCTCATGGTCATCCCTGACACTTCCTTTGCATTATGTTTTACCCTGGGAAACATAATTTCAGCTTGGTTGATCCAAATTAAAACTAGATTTCAGAGAACAGAACCGCAGGAGCCCATACAGGAGCAGTATATGTGATAGGTCTATTTCAATTTGAACATTAAACTTTCCCAATGAGCCTAGAGTCTCCTGAAATTATGTTTTGCTATTTCAAGTCTTCCAGATCTCGTAGTTTCAAGTCCAATTCTCAAACAGTAGTAAAGCTTGAACACTTGCTCATATACTTTTTAGATAAGCAACTAGTTGCCTCACAATATAGGCTGCAGAAGTGTTCCATAGTTGAGAACATAAAGACTAAGCTTCAAAGAGTAAAAGTCACCTTTTGCCAAACTCTTAAAAAGAAAAACTCATATTTAGAGACTAAGATTCATGAATGTACTCAATTGCTAGTTTTAGCATTTAAAATAGAATGCTAAGACGCATGACCAATCTACAGAGCACTATGTTTAAAATGATGAAAACAGATAGTACATAGAGAAATATGGTTGTCACAAGCACATTCATAGAAAGCTAGACTTCAAGTGATTCATGAAATAACCAATTTTTTTTTTTTTTTTAAATATCAAAGCTTCTAGGCACCTTTTTAGCTTTACATACACAATGCATTCCCAGACCTGGCCCTACTAAAGTAGATGCAACAAAACTTTAAGTATTGCTCTTTGAAAGAAAAAACAGAAACTAGAAGTGTCTCAATATCCTCTGTCTACTATACAACGGAATCTGCCAGTAGTTCTCCATCTCCTGTATTTAATGCTCTGTCAACCTAGATCAGTTTTGAACAGCTTTCATTCCAGCATGCACACAAAAGATTTCTCCGAAATCCTTAATCGTTAAGGGTAGACTCCAAGGCAGATTTTGTTTCTCCTCTAAGAAAGGATAGATGTAGAAGTCTGTATGCCATTACAGTTTCCCTCAACTTATTTACTGCTAGGGAGGTTTTAATATTTATGTAGTAACAAGTTTTATAAAGCTACACATTATACCATTTTTTCCATATTTAGGATATCTAAAACTTGGGAAATTAAAAATAAGACTGCAAATTCAACATGTTGCTATTAAATATTTCTAATGAAGTAGTTTTGTTTCTATAGGAAGACATATGACCTCAAGTTTTTTAAAAAAATGAAATACCATAAACAAATTTAATAAAGACACACAAAGATCCTGGATGCCTCCAACCACAGTAGCTGGATAAATATCACCTTTGAGAAACAGAACATGATGGACTAAGTGACACATCTTTGCTCTCACGAGCAAATAATTCACAATGAGATCAGATTCTGTTTACAGTGCAAGTACTCAAGTCAGTATTGTTGAGCATGCTCTAATAATAGCTACATAGGTTCAAATTGTTTCCATAGGATTTGGCATATAGCAACATTAGAAGGTGAATAAGAGTGCAATTATTTAATATAAACTCAGTGGAAAGCACCACTTCTTTCTAAAGAGGGGAGGTAGGGAAAGCAAAAAGAGAAAAATATTAAGCAAACCCAACAGTGACTCTTGCTTGCTCCTGCAAGGGTGAGGACAGAATTTGCCATCTCAAGTTCTGCTTAGCTTGTACAAGACTTCTTAGCTGTCTAAATGAAACTCTGTGTCCCCTCCCCAAACTCAAATCATTGTTAAAGAGTAAATCCAAGTGTCTTCTGACCAAATCAGACTTTTACCAGGAAAAAACAGTTGACACATTCTGGGAGAAGCCAGAACATTTCATCCTTATCAAGATCAAGTCTGCATGGCATGTCTCCTTCCATATAGCAAGGATATTTTTGTAAATCAAGATAACTATTAATATGGATCTGCCACTCTAGTTAAATAATGTACCCAACTGGCCACAAAGCTAACTGGAGTTTTGTCCCCATAAAAAAGTTAAAAGTGCCTCTAGAGAAATAAACCATAGCCTTATATTTATGGAGTACACTAATCTAAAACTAAAAGCTTTTGTTGAACAACACCTCAGATTTAAATATCCTTAACTACAATGAATGGGTTGAAAATTAAAAAGCAAAAGAGTAATTCTGTTTTTCTTTCTTCTCACAACTTTGCAGGTAGTTTCCAAGAGTTTTACTGCCACCTGCCTTCCACACTGCAGAATTCCACATTCAAATTGTGGGTTAAGATAAAAGAAAAAGCGGATATGCTACAACACACAGCAGCAGAATACCCCAATAAAATCTAGCAGGCTATTGGGAAATGCCACAGCCTTTTCATGGAAGGAATCCTGGTCTTTTACTTTCCCTTCTCATTTCAGTTTTTGGTATCTGCTCATTTTTTGTGTTCCATTCACTTCCAAACTGAAAACACCAGAAAGTATGCTCATACAAGACACAGGTCTCCCATAATTGTAATTAGACTAAAACATCTGGAATTCCAGACAACTCATAGAACTTAAGTGCATTTTAAGACTGCTCAGCAGTGACCAGCGAGACCAATTTCAAAATAAAACACACATTTTGATTCAACTTTTTAGAGATTCACTGGCTTATCTTTTCAAGGAGAGTTCTATTTTTAGCTTCCTTTAATGGTACTATACCAAACCAAAAAAAAAACAAAACAAAAAAAAACAGTCTGAAGAGTGCAAGTCTTTTTACATTCCTGAAAGGCAGATAGTTGTTTAAGAAGCAGCTCCCCTGCTCACTTCACTACTGTTAATTTGAATAAGCGTCCCACAGCAAGTCAAAGCCTCCACCCTCAGAAGCGGAGGGCCTCTTTGCACTGCAGAATGAAGATGGGAGCACTGGGCTATCTATAGATGACCATACTCACGGGAAGAGAATGAGGCAATCCTCTTACCTCTTTGGTTAGACGAAGTATTGAATTTTTAATAGCAGTTTCTTCTCTCACTTGGTCTTTAGTCAGTTTTATATAATCTCTACACCGATGAGGTTTGAGATCCATTGCTGTGTATAGTTTCCCTTGAATATTTTTAAACAGCATATCCATAGTCCTTGGCAGAATACCAACATCATCTTCTGTACCTGTAAGCAACATACAAAGTACCCAAACCTCTCATGAACAAGGTGAACACGCAAATGAAGACAAAGACAAGATTCCAATCTTACAGCATAGCTGAGGACTTGCAGGCCAGTTACCATCTGAAGCAAAACTTTGTACTCTCTAGATATCACAAATTTTAACAAACACATCATTCAGCAGTTAGGGTGGAGAGGGAAAGACCACCATTTTTACTCATACCTTGGAATGTGTAGGTCTTCCCAGCATTTGTAACACCATACGTAAAAACAAGACGATTATATCCTTCTAAGAAATCTTGCACTGGTTGCTTCATAGTACCTTCAAAGAACTCTTCTTGAGTTGTTTCAGGTCCAAACACCTGAGCATTACCAAGAAATTGATTAAAAACCTTTTTTTTTTTCAGTCATCATTGCAGGCTTTTAAGAAGTCAGAGATTCTATACATTTACAGCTTTAAAGTATATCAACAGTTTAAGTTTCTAGTTTGCCTCATATTAATCAACAATAATTCAACAATTCATTTAGGAATTAAAAGCTTAAGACAAGTCTTTTACTCGTGAAAAAGTGAACTTCTGTATCAGCTGTCCAGCCGTCTTTTCGCTAAGCCGACTCAAACTGTTTTTGGGAGGTTTCAGTATAATGCTGGTCGAGTCTTCAAGTGAAACACAATCCTATTAAATGATAGCACAAAATACAAGCATAAAAAGCCATGAAGACCTCAGCTTACATGGGTGGGGGAATGAAGGGAAATTTTAAGGCATTTTTAGATTTAAAGAAATGTCACACCTGAGATTCATATTCTTTTTCTAGTGAGGTGAATGGCCTAATGCGAAGGCAAACTTGAATGTGTTCCTTAGACTCCAAACTGCTTCTCTAAAAAAATAAAGATAAAGAAGTGACTAGCAATATGACTAGATTCTGTGCTCAATAATCATCATGTTAAGACTGTGTTAATTACATCAGATGCAAGTATGGGGCATGGCTTGCAATTAGATTTACTTGATGCAGGAAGTAACGTAATACACTATTGGTTGAAGTGTTTGGGCTTCTGCAGAAATCCACTATAACAACTTAGATTTTTAAAACAGTCTTGCAGTGGCCATACAATACATTCAGGCCAGTTACAAACCAAGAATGAAATCCATAAAAACATTCTGCGGTTGAGTTGCTCTGAAATGCCATTAAGCACATGCACAAGAAGCTGCGTGAATACCGTATGTGCATCATAGTAACAATGCCACCTATCCCCATTTATTTGCATTAGAATAAAAGGAAATTAAATAGAATTTAGTCCTTTCATTTGGACATCAGGCAAAGCAAACACTGAAGCTCTTACCTGGCTTATATCTGAACTTGAAGAAACCAAAGAAAATTCATCAGAGAGATCTGCTTTAATATCTTCCACATTTACCGGTCCAGTTCTTTGAGGCAGCTCAACACTAGTAATATAGGATGGTCTGCAAATTTTATCTTTATCCCAAGCCGATTCCATCCTGCAGGATGATACAAGGAAAATTTTTTCGCTCTCTGTCCACATAACATAGCTTTTAGAAGACAAGTCAGTCTGAGACTGAGCAATAGCTGCAATTTCTTTAACAAAAGATCTTTTTTAATCCTGCTCATAGTATGTATAGAAAGTTTCTAATATCGAGAGATTAGCGGTTGGCATCAAAACAAAACAAATGGAAAATCTTCTTTCAAGGAGAAGGAAAAGTTTACTAGGGAAGAATCTTGGCATATACTATTACTACCCTATTAAAACCACGATGTCAGAGACAAAAATACTTAAGAGTTTTTTAATTAAAATAAAACAAAATCAGGAGTTATGTTGCTCCAAAACCTCTTCATCATCCTAGCGTTTATATTTCCTCATTGCAAGAGTAACCTGAACTTCATGGCTCACTACACAGGACTAAATATACAGTTTCCATATGGATGAACCAACCTAGCTTTATGCAAAGCAGAATTCAGAGACATTCCAGAAATCTATAAACATTGTGAGCTATTGAGGGAACATTTGAAAATTGTAAGAATGTAAGTTATTACTCCAATCATTTGATCAATAACTCTTTTTTTGTTCCATAAGCAATGGACTTCTATGCATCTCAGAACTTGGGCAATGAACACTTCCTATAGCAAAGTAAAATTAAATTAATTCCATGTTAATAGACAATAAGCAGATGAAATTTTCACATGAACTATGAAAAGTTAACTCTAGAAGCACTTCTCCTCCCTTCCTTTTTGCACAGGCAGATCAGCTGCACCCCATGGGCACACTAGACCAAATAAATTAGGGCATCAAGCAACATTAAAATCTTTCCAGAGTTAGCAGGACCACAAACAGAAAACTAAACCCACCACCAAATCTACCACCAGGAAGGCAAGGCAGTTCTTCCTGTGAGGCAAATCTGATTAGATCCATAAGAATTTTCCACCCTCTTAAAGCAGGGTCATCCTCTTGCAACCATTAGTGATTTTTATTCAAAAAAAAAGTATATCGTGACTGTGATTTATGCTTTATTTGTTCTTCCTGTGAAATATAGCTATGACTTTGGAGATTAAGTTTAGAATAACCTTTAAGAAACTGCTTACTACTAATCTCTGCAATAGCTGCTGCTTTGCGTTATCTATTGCATGACTTCCCACAGTTGCGGTGCCTGGATATAGACAACATTTGTGGGTTGAAAGTAAAATATTACTTTATTCCTTACAACCCAGACCTCTTCAACCAGTTGCATGACAAGAATAAAAACAGGGAGTAGTTTGGCCTGAAATATTACCACAGCTTGATTAAATATTGACCTGAGAATAAACTATAACCAGAAAGAAATATATGTGCTGTCACAATCTAGAGGTCTTATTTATCAGTTACAAGTTAAAAATAAAAGCTACATTGCTAGGCATTTAATCAAGCCTTGTCAGGAACCAGAAAACTGACATTGTTTGCTTTAAACACAGATTTCTTTTCAACTGGGATTTGCCAAGATTATGGTCTCATTCCATGTCTTGCTTTAGGAAGGAAAGGCAAACATCCATTTCTACTCAAACCTTGAGTTGAAAGCCAGAGTACACACAGCCTAAACCGAAAGTTCCAGGGTACACACACAGCCCCTGACTAGTGACACCTGACTGACAGCATGCACCACCCCAAGACAATGAGTGTCCACCGCTCTCCACCATAGGACTGTGGTCAATTTAGGCATTTCATTTACTCTTCGCCAGAGTGCTACAAGCTCTGGTTAAAAGGCAAGGGGCTTGAGAAAAAGGAGGAGGCCCAAAACCAGCCCAGCACACGCAGAGCCCCGCAGCACCACGCAGGCCGTGCGCGGCCCCCGATGGGCAGGAAGCCAGGTGGCTTCTAGGGGATGCGAATCCCTCGGGACTCCACTTCCTCCTCCCGTCCCTAAGGGCAGCAAGCAGAAGGGCCGGAGCCTCTGCTCCCGCTTACAGACGCCGTCGGAACCGGTCCCCGAGGTCCTAACTGAGACGGTCCTATCAGCGCCTCGTCGCGCTCCCAGCCCACCGCCACCAAGGCCCCAGAGCCCGCGCGAGGCGGCGGAGTCGCCGCCATCACTACCCTCACCTGCCAGCACCGCCGCCGCCGAACAACCGCCGCCGCCGCGGGCTCTTTTCAAATCTGCCCAATGGCAGCGCGCTGCGCCGCGCGGCACGCTGGGAAGGGGAGGTGGCCAGCGGTTCAAGGCGCCATGGGAAATGTAGTGCGGCCGGTGGGGCGGGTTCGGCTGCGTGGGGTCGTCGCTGTCTCAGGCGGTTGTTGGGGCCGTTGGCGGCGATGGCGGCGGCGGAGCCGTTCGGCCACGCACGGCGGAGGTGGCGCGGAGCGCGGTAAGGAGGCGGCGCCCAGTGGGGCAAGGAGAGGCTGTGCTAGCGTGGCTGGTGGCGGGTCTTCACCGGGCCCCGCGGCGGCTGCTGGAGCCCCTACCAGGGCTGAAGGCGTCACGGGGAGAGACCCCGGCCCAGTGCGAGGGCGGCGGGACGGGGATTTAGTTTCTTAAACGCGAAGAGAATTAATGGTTTTAATGAAACGCACTGCTGCAGTCTCAGGTGGGTGCGGAGAGGCAGCGAAACGGTCTCCCAAGACTCACGCAGTCGAAAATACCCACTGAGGAAGTGAAGGGGTAGGTTAGAAGTCGTGAGCAAGTGCCAAACCGCACAGGTTTCCTTCTTTCGCAGAGCGGAGCGCCCCTAGTGCGAGCAGGTCTGCAGAACCTGTTACTGTGCCCGGGTGCCCGTGAGCTGCTCAGGTGAGGTTGTGGTCGGGATGAAATCCCTTCCCTCCTCTGAACAGAGACCATGTCACAGCCGCGCAGGGTGCTGATTTCACTTGGGGCCCTGGCCTTATGGCAGGACTTGGTCTGTTTTACCATTGCAAAATGATGCAGCCGTGAGTTTGAAATGGTTAGTGAAGCAGAACCGAAAACCCCTCGTAAGCCATGGAGAAAGAAAAATTGCCTTCCATATGCAGCCTTGAAAGCTGTTCTCTTCCACTGGGAGGAAAACTGAAAATCTCAGAATGTTTTGCAAGTTTTATTGCTAAAGAGGTTAGGAGCTATTTCATGCAGAAAATTAATCCTTGCTAAGCCCAGGAATAAAGCTTATAGTACAAGCAGCATGCTGGTTTTATTTGAATTTTAAGCTCCTGGAACTGTTTTTATAAAACTGCACCCCCTGTGTAACTTAATCTAGTATCTCCAGGGACAATCGGCAACATACAAAAGCTCAGTGTAACATATCCTTCTAGCCGCACACAAACCGTGATAAAGAAAACATTAGATCAGCACAACCAGCCCAGGCTACTTTGGAGATTATGAAATTCCATCGATGCAAATAATCTCTGTGGCTTTCCAGCAGCACTTAAGGGATCTGCCTATGGCAGCTAGTTACAAAAAAATTATCTGCTGCCAAAACTATTAAAGGACCTTCTTACTCACTGAAATTTAAATGTTTCTTTTTGGAGTTCTCTACAACTTGTGGAGCAAGATTATTAATCCCCAAGGGGGAAGAAAAGCCCACTTTTTTAAAAAAATTACTTGTTAGAACTCTTGCCTACTCTCCTCAGAAACACTCATCTGAGTTATGGGAAGGTGAGACAGCCTCTCTCAGCTTGCTTTTACATTGCTGTCAATTAGTGACACAGTCAACACTGTTAGGCTTTGGCCCAGCCTCCTTGACCACATCTGAGCAGTATCCAAATCAGGACTGGCTTCAGCTTTTGCTTCTTCGTAATTAACTGCACTATCTCAGAGAATTAGCAAGCCACTTAAATTTGCCACCCCCAATACAGGTTCTGTGGTGCTTTCTCAGTGCTTGCTGAGGTGCAGGCAGAGCAGCCTTTGTATTTCTGCTGGAGTCTTTCCTCTGCAGCTCTAGAGTCCATCAGCATAGGGGTTCCTGCTGTTTTCCATGGAGGAGGCTTGGAGGCTTCTATGACATTTCATTTCAGGATTCTGCAATTCGGAAATCTCGAGAGTAGCTTTAAAAGCACAAATTCAGTAGAACCAGCTTGGGTTCTTTAGAGCAACTTTTGAGCTCTAGCATACACACTTTTGAGCTTTCCCTTGAACTGTGAAGCCCAAGGGCCCTCAGTTCAAATGCTGAAATTAGCAGCATGGTCTGGAACAGGAGAGCACGTGAGGTGAGGAAGAGGTGGCAGAGGGAGCTGCTGAGGTGGTACCACCACCTTCGGGGAAAGAGCAGTCTGACCGGCTGTGCCAGTGGGACCTGCAGGTGCTCCCTGGATGGAGATGACTTGTTCTGATACTACCCAACATGTGTGTGTCTCAGATGGAGTCTAGCCATCTGGACCCATGTCTGTTTCATGTGATGAAAATGTGCTCAGCATTAGTACTCCAGGCTTCCTAAGATAATGAGAGTCTTAACCTCATAGGTTTTTTTAACATTACCACATCAGTAAAGATAATAACCTGTTTCTCTTAATTGTTTCTACAGTCTACTACTTGAAGTGCCAGTCTGAGTAAATTGTAGTGAGCCAAGATGAATAATATTAAGAAATATTTGGAAAAGGTAATGATATCCCAATATATAGATATATTTTGTATATGTGTGTGCATGTGTGTATGTGTAGGCATAAATATAAATACAAGATGGAACTAAAGGTTTACTAACTGGAGAACAAAAAAAAAAATCTACTTAAAAATTCTTTTACTTGGACTTTTCCCTAATTCTGGCAGCAAATGTTATAGGACCACTACTGATAGCTAAGTATTTTACTTCTTTATCAGTGAAAGAAACTGAAGCATCTAGACACCAGACTTCTGTTCAGGCCATACAACATAAGACCAAGTTAGTCAACATCTCCACTGGAGAAAATGGTAAGAGCTATTTTCACATCAGGCAGCCCAAGTATTGTCCTTGAAATTTATCAGCTGCTTCATCTGATCAATTGCCATGTTGTGAATGATGCAAATAGTTATCAGGTGTTTATGACAGTATGTATGTTGTTAACAGTAAAATAATTGTTTTACAAATTGTAAAGTCCAATGTAATTTGTAAAACTGTATTTATGCAAGAAAGATTGCTGCTCTTATATGCTGTCTGATTATTCTTAAGAACAAGTCTGTGGCTCTTCTGTACAAAAATTTGATAAATACAATTTTGGGCAGATTGTGAGGTACCTGCCTCAATTTAGGTTATGGTGAAATATGTAGGCTTTGCATTTTTGAGCCAGTGGTAGTCATGTCACTGGAGACTTAGAAACAGAATTTGCAAGTGACCGTACTGATGTTTTTATTGAAAATTGTCAGTGGGTGGTGTAATTGCCTCTTTTCTTGTTATAAAACTGGTAACTACTGTTATAAAACTGTTAACTACTGTTGTTGGTGTGGAAGACATAATCCGATGCTTGAGAATATCAAGGGTTTCTTTATACGCACTGTTTGTATTTCATGAAGAGTATCTGAATAATGCACCCAACTTTTGTTTGGTGCCCTGAAATGGCCCCTTTTTTTTGCCATGTGGAGGTCTGGGCCTAAGTTCTGCTAATATTTGCATAGCATTTTAACTCAGAGTGTGTGAGTAGGCTGGTTGCCATTTTTTTTGCTGTACACAATGTTCATTATTTCCTGTACAGGCAGTGCCTTTGCTTGGAGCTTGGAACCTCCAAGTTAAGGACCAAGGATGAATTCTAAACCTTATCAGTAAAACTTTGTTTCTCTCCACGTATTACTGATTCTTTGTAAGTCTTTTTTTTTTTTTTTTTTTGAGTCCTGTATAGAAGCCACAAGACTGCACACTTCTGTATGTCAAAAACACAAGATTCAGGAGCAAGAAGCTTAGCTTCTCATATAAAATGGGTCAAAAGAGGGCTAAATGCAAGCAGCAGGATATGTTACGAGGGTTACAAGCCAGTTCACTGTAGTGTGATTGCTAGTAAACTATAAATAGATCCAATTGCATTGGTCCCACCTGCTTTCAAACTAAATGAGGAGAAGGGGTGCTGGGCAGTATTTTAGTATTTCAATGTAGTTCATCTTTCTGGCCTTTTTTTTTTTTTTTTTTTAAATATTCTTGGCATTGCTATGTGTCTGTTGGCCTCAGAAGTTGTTGCTGTTCTCTGTCCTTACATACTCTTCCTCAGAATGTCATTATGGTTTTGGGGATGCTGAGCTTCTCCTTGGACTCACGTGAAGATGTAGGCAAAGTGGGACCATTGCCCCATTGACCTTTGGTGTTTAATTTAGCCTTGCTGTAAAGCCTGCGGAGAGAAGTACTCAGAGTTGTTTCAGGCCTAAATTAAGCTATTCTCCTGGAAGCACAGTTACTCAACATGGTACAGCTGAACAACGTAACCACAACCTAAGTTGCCTTTTAGAAGAAATTTGTTTTCATCTCTAGCCTCTTAGTTTAAGTTGAAAGTTAGGTGTTCACTACTGAATGATGTGATTATCCTGCAGTATGATAAAAGAGCAAGGAAGGCATATTTAGAAAACAAATTTCATAAGCATTGACTTGCCTTTAAAGAACTTGATAACAATGGCTCTTTGAAAATAGCACATTGCCCAGGGCATTTCCTGTTTTGATTTGAGCTCATCTGTTTTTGAGCTTATGTTTTATTAGTATTTCAGACTGAACAGTGGATATGCTGTAGGAAAAACAGAAGGTTGAGTTTCTTAATATGCAGCAAACATCTGCTGTAGAAAGAATGGAGCCTTCTTGAGAAGCCTGTCTTTGTGCCATGTTGTCAGGCTACACTGCTGTTTGCAGGCATTGAAGACTTGCACAGTCTCCCTTACTGAAAGTGGACAAGCAGGTCTAAGAGGTGATGAAAACTGATGCTAGTCAAAGCTGCCTCCCCATGTTTAAACACATTTTAATACAATTACATTCAATCAGATCAGCAAGATGGCCAAATATGTACTAGGGTCAGCAGAAAAGCACGTGGAAAAGTTGTGACAGTGGCAGAAGGGCAGAACTGCTTCTCTGCTGGAAGGTGCTCTTAGATTGGCTAAAATGCTTGTGAAATCACATCTTTGCAGTTCTTAAGCAAGCAGTCATATATATACACAGATAGCTGTCAGGAATGCAGCCTAATAGAGTTGCCCTTGGACCTCTCCAGACTTGTGCAGTTAAGGAGGTGATATTTCTAACTGTGGTTCAACATACAGTTTTTTCTTTACTACTATCCTGCCCCATGTTGTCACAACATGCTCCAGCCAAAGATAACCAGAGTTTTGAAACAGGCCAGGCTTCCTCTCTAAGAGTTTGCTCACAACTGCTATCTGGAGAAACTGAGAGGTTTCCCTGGTGAAAGAAGAGTATTACCAAGCACTGGCTGACCTGATCTTCTGTATCCAGAATGTAAACCCCATTTTGCGAAAACAGAGGTATAAAAAATAAGTTCTGTTATTAGTTATTTGTTCTTGTGCATCGACTTTCAGTTTGCTATTTCAACTGATAACAGGATGCTGCCTTTCCAGTGAGACATGCTTCCGTAGTGCTGGCGTCTACTGCAATGTTACCAGGTTTCATATGGGAGCACTGGAAAATAGCCCCTCGCTCCTGTATATACACTTGATGTATACAAAAAGTGCCGTAAGATCTTTCGAGTGCATGCCACTGTATAAAATAAAGATAACTATTCTAACAGTAAAACGTTAGAAAATGAATCACTTCTCACTGGGTGACTCATGGTCTAAGGGAATTAATTATCCAAGACAAGCGAATCAGAAATAGATTCTGTGGCATTATTATTGTTTTAGTCAGATGGTTATTGCTGATACAAATAAACATGAGGCTTGATTTGAGGTGTAACAATGTAGCTATAACCTAAAAATTATCGCATGGTGCTGTTTGAGGCTGTTTTACACATGCCAGATTTGTGTATCTGATGTTTTGTTTTTCTTTTTAGGTGGATGGTATAGGCAGCTACAAGGAATCTAAAACAGCTTGGAACATGTCCACGAAGAATCTCAGCAGCAAATTTGGAAAAAAGGAAATCTAATGTGGTGTGCATTTCTTTGCTTCCAGGAATGGTAAGCACTGATTTATCAAAATCTTGTCACAAGAACATTTTTACTCACAAACGTTTCACCTCAGAATTCTCAATGGGTGATCTGTTGTGTGTTATTGAAAATACTGACATGGGAAAGACAGGAAGATCCCTCCTATCTTTGCTTGTGATGTTTCTGTAGTACCTTGGTAAAATTTCTTTTATGGACGCAGCCAGTGTTATATCAATAGGAATATGAATGCCTCAAGAGATGTGTACTTTATGTAGTTATTGTGGTGTAACTTATTCTGGAGGATCTGAGAGACAGTGGAGTCCTACATTTACTGATGCTAAGCTGTATGTCTGAACAAATAACTTCCAATTTTTCTTTCCTCAACCCACTATTTGGTAATTTGCAATAATATTGCTTTCTACACTGTGGACTTGAAACTAAATATACTGACTATTACTGGGTGCACACATTCTTGCTAGGCTGTAACCATTTGGAACATCAGCTAGGTTCTGCTCATAGAGCTTTCAAATTAATTTTCAGTTTTGATGAGCTTGCCTTTTATCAGTTACCTTAAAATCCCTGTTTCTTTCTTTCTATTTAGCATCTAAATCATGACTCTGAACTACCTAGCGATAACGAAATGATGGGATCGCTGCTAGTGTTGTGCTCTATCTGCCATGGCAAGGATGTCAACATTGCCAGGCACTGATATGTTGTATACCCTCTGAAAAGTGTGTCTGGTTACTGAGCCCAGATCCGCTTTGCTCCCTTCTCTCTCCTGTAGCTACGTTTTAGAACGTTTCCTGAGAGTGCTACTTTGCTTCATGGAAGCAGAGAGAGAGGAGTTGAGGTTTGAGGAGGAGTGAGGTTTATTCTTTCTCCCTAGCAAAATACTGGACTAGAGCTGCCACAGCTATGGTAACATAAGGTAGTTTTTGATAAGAATTAAAACAGCTGCAAAGGCTATTGGCTGCAACTTTTTTTTACTTTCTTTTTTTTTTTTTTTATGCTACAGTTTGCAAGGTGATATCATGGTATAAGTTTGATGTGATGAAATCAAAACTAATGTTGGTGCCTGCATATGATGGAAGGTGAACCCAGACCACGAACTTTGGCCTCATATTAGGCAAACCTCACCTTCCCCTTTTCCCTCAGCTCCCTTTGTCCCTTTTCTTCCTCTACATAGTTACCTCGTATCAGAGTTCAGTGTCACTAGTTATAGAGAAGTCAGTCTCACTTAGCTATATGTGCACTCGTCCCTAAAGAAGTTAGGTGTTGACTGCAGGTTAGACATTCATCACACTATGAAAACATGGATTGATTTCATGACGGTACTGTTATTTTCAGTTGAGACAATGAAGAGGAAAGTTTGGCAAGTTTTAGAAAAGTGTTCATGTTTCTCTCATACAATTCTTACTCTGGTAGAGGATAGTGACGTTAGAAGTTACTCAAATTCATTGCTCATAGCTATACATTCTTTTCTAAAATGTAGGCTGTTTGTTGCTTTAGCTGAAAGTATTCCTGTACTGATAGAAGAGAATGTCTAAGAAAACTGTTCTGAATTTCTATTCTTTGGGTTTTGTCTAAATGTACTGGAGACCAGATCAAACAATGACTGACGTGGAGAACAGCAGAAATTATGTCAAATAGGGACTTTAAACAGTGTGTTTTGAGGTCAGTAACCTAAGCACCTAGAACTTTGATCACGCTGGTAACTTCCAAATGAAATAACCGTGTGTACATGTAAAAATAAATAGGTAGCTCTTCATTGAATTTTACGAATAGAACAGCAAATCACTGGTGAAGTGAAAATGTATGTTTCTAATAGGCTTAGGGAGCTTCGACAGAGGATACCAATACTGATGAATCAGCTTGAAATAGCAAGCAAGATTTTTTTAAAACATAAATGGGTCCTGTTTTCAGCATGAAGGAGGAGTCTTTCCATGGTCATGCCATATCAAGTAGAAGGCAGCATGTTCTGTCTGATGAAATGTAAGTTTGCCTGCTAAATGAACAATCCAAAGCATTGCTAGATTAATAGCCAGTTTGCTGAGAATATAGTTCTAGGAGAACTGAAACTATTGTTTGATTCTATGATTCGCTGAAGGAAAAAAAAAAAAGATTTTTTTTAAAGAAAACTAATATATTTTAATGACCTTGTTAAACAAGGTTCTTTTAGCTTATTATTTCACTACTGATTTTGCCTAGGTAAACAGCTTAAAAATCTGAGTGTTTCTGGAATAAGATAACTACATGTTCCTGTTTTTTTGGAGAGGGAAGGGGGAATTCGTTTTCTTTTTGAGTCAAAATGATTTAATACTGATTTTAGTTTGGAGGTGATGGACAGTTGCAGATCCCTTCTCAGCTTTCTAAGAACTTGGTTTTGTTTATGACATTGTTGCTTCTGTTTCTTTAAATGGGAGGTAAGAAGAGCAGTTATTCACAGTTTGTGAAGTGTATGAAGATCTCTGGGTACAGAAAGCTACATAAATTCTAAGTATTTATGTTCAGAGCTATGTTATGTCTTCTCTTTTTCCATATGTCAGTCTGTGCTGTGACTAGAATCAATCTGCTCCTAATCAGATGTATACTAAGTTGTTAAAGACGAGGATTTTGTTTGTTTATTTTTACTACAGACTCTCTAATTCACTGAAACTAAGATTCTAACCTGCTTTTTCTCCACAAGGGAAACATCTCAGAAAAGTTTTATTAAATATTTTATATGGGTTAAGTAGTCCTTACTGATCCTATAAAAGCTGTCATGATGGTTCAATCAAGTTCTGATTGCATTTGCCTCAAAATGTGCGAATTAAGCTCTAAAATCACACTGGATTGTGTATACATTGTTAGTTTACATGTGCTGAGAGGATTTAAAAACTCAAAAGTTGCAAAATAAGGAGGTCATAAAATAGACAATTTCTCTTGGTTTAGGATTTTAGGTCCACTTATCAGACTTCTTGTGCCTGTGAATGTAGACTAGATCATGTAATTAGGGTGATTTTATGCTTAAAGAGATGAGCAAGAAAGATTTTTGTATTTCTCAGGCATTATTCAAGTTGAGATCAAATCTCACCACTGAGTATCTTGGGGAAGAAACTACCAACCAAGGATTACAGATCCAGTCTTTGGGGTGGTTTAAAGAATAACTTGGGAAGTGTTACACTTGCACTATCTGTTGGGATCTTTTTATCATTTGCGATCCTTGACCTTTGATGCATCGTAACAACAGCAGTTGTTATTTCCTAATATCTTCACCTGTACTTCCCTTTCTGGTTTGTGTGTATCCCTTTATTTTCTTTTCTTCCAAGAAGAAGTGGAATGAAGATAAAGGATATATGTATTCTCTGAGTCTTTGGTATTTGAGAATGCTTTATAAATGAAATAAAAACAAAGCAATCAGTGCTTGCTACTCTTCAAGCAGTTAGACAAAAAGTATCTGAGACCGATGTGTTAGCCACAGATGTGTTAGTCCTATTGGATTTTTTTCTAATTGCTGTACAGAGGTTTTTTAAACAAAAAGAAGTGTCATTTTTTCCTAGAGCAAAGGAGGTACATGGTGCTTTTGTTTTGTTTTCCCTTCTGGTAAATGGCTGACACTAATTCTGTGATTTCTTTATCTGACGCCCATGACAAAATTGAGGATAAATATGACAGTTTTGGCTGGCATTACTCAATGGAGAAGTCCAATTTATCATTCTTACATTAAAAAGAATGAATGCGTAGCATTAGGACCTTGTGTGGGAGTGTCGAAAGACACTTGCTTTGGTGCCAGCGAGCTCAGTCATGTGTGGGCAGAATGTTGGAAGAGTTTTTGTAGCATGTTGTACTTAACGTAGATATTCCTTAGACCTTTTCATATTGGACATTGATTGCAAAGAACTTCTTTTGATGACCCAATTGGTTGCCCTGAGTCTTAAAATCCTATTAGACCAAGAGGTTGTGTGCGTTTCTGTGTGTGGCAAGTTATATTTTGCTGCAAGAAAATAAGCATTTTGGTGATGCAAGGTTCCTGCAATGAAATGCAAGTTGTTTCCTATGCAAGAGAGGGCCTGGAAGTTTATTTTTAGTATTTTTTTCACAGTATATCCAATGAGGAGACAGATGTCTCTGATTATAATTCTGTTTTTCATTTTTCTTCTATACATAGTTCATACTGACCTTGTGAAAACCTGAAATCTCTAAGTTGGCCTCTTGAGCAAAACAAAATTCATTGCACAGAACAGATTATTCACTGTAATATTTACTCTGAAAGGTCACCAACCCCAGAGAATATAACTGTATCAAACCAACCTGACATTAGCATAATGTTTTTTGTTTTCTTTGTTTCTTTGGTTACTAGATAGCTGCAGCCTTCTGGAACAAACTTGTAGTTTACAGTATAGCCCCTTCCTACACAAGACTCTAGTTCTTTGCAAACATGGACTTTAAAATGATATTTTTAAAGCCTAGCATTTATTGAATTTTATTGTCTGTGGTTTTAACTTAATTTCACAAGGATAGATTAAATGATTTTTTTAGCATCAAAAACCTAAACAAACCTTTGGTTTATTTATCAAAGTAAACTCCTATGGTTCAAATATTAAAGTTTTACCTCTGGAGTCAGTTGTGCTGTTTGGACTGTGCTGAAATACTGTTTTTAGAAAAACATCTCCCTGTTGATTCTGAAGGTGTTTGAGATGTGCCAAAGGGGCAGTTTGTTTTTCTGTTGCACTGATCCCCATCTGTGCACTAGTTTGGAAGGGGAAAAAAGAGTCTCTACATCCTTTCTGCTCTCTGATGGGTACTGCATGTTCCCTGCTGGGCTAGGAGAGTAGTCCGATGCTGTTCAGACTGGAAGTGTGATAGATTCCCCGGCAGACTACAAAATGTAGAGGAGATGCCTTTTATTTCTCTTCTACATAAGACATAGCAAAGCCTGGTCCTCTGGTTTTACCACATCATTAGACATTAATAAACATGGGAATTTTGTGCCAGTATTTCAGCTCTGGGAAGGCAGAGCAATGTAGGAGAAAATCTCAGTGCATCTGAATGTTAATGGGAGAACCAGTTTCTCCTCCTTCCCTTGCACAGGTCTGGCAGTGCTGAATGAGGTTGAGTGAGGTTTGTAGCTCCTTTGTTTTCTTTCAAACTGCCTGTTTTGAATCTGGCACTTCCCCACTGATAGGTTTTTCAAGCACCATATAAAAATGCTGAGCTGAGAAAGAAGTCAAGTTGTTCATCCAGGCCCAGCCAGTGTGCCCATACACAGACAGGCATAATTGGCTATGAGGGAGCAGTCAGAGAGCAAAGGCTTTTTGTTCTCTCTGCCAAATGCTCTGCCACTTGATGCAATCACTTTTTATGATAATGGACAGTGTTTCTTAATCAGTGGGATGTGAGCTCAGATGTTTGCCAATTACCTTGATGTATTTAAGTTTGGTAATTAAGGATAAGCAGCAGTGTATTGAGCCAAGCACTAAACTGCCAGAGGTGGAGTGGATTAGCTGATGAGGGCAAAGGAGAGTGTTTATATGTATGTATGTGTAAAACAAGACTTTTAGCTTTTGCACATTTAGGGTTTAGATCCACTACCTGGGTTTTGCTTATTACAAACTGCAGAATAGGAATAATGGCATGGGAAAGGTGAGTCATCTCCAGCATCTACTTTATCATTGCTGGCTTGTACTCCTCAGTAACCAAGGACTCTTTTTTTTTAAAAAAAAAAAAAAAATCACTAGTTTGGGGAGTTATATTAGAAGTATCTGAACCAATGCACCGAGGCTTTGTTTTCTGTAAGAAGGAAGCACCAAGAGCTTGGCAGGGACCAGTTAAAGCCGAGGAGAGTGAACGTACCCTTGAACTAAGCAGCAGTTGTTTAGCTGGGCACATACAAACTGTTGTGTTGGAAGAGAAGGCTTGAGAAGACCAAGGTTCTTGCCGTTCTGTGCCTGCTTTTATTTTAAGCTGGAATGAAGCAGAGCAAGCACAAACACAAGCCTCATCTCAGATCTGCCTGCAAGTAACTCTGGAATTCACTTGGGCCAGTAGAAGGTCTGGCTGCGTGACTGAAAGGAGCCCTCATCAAGAGGTGGGTAGGGAGGACAGGACCTGATGGTATCAATACAGTCCTTCATGGCCTCACTCTGGCAAAGATTTAGACCTATAACTGGATTTATGCCCTTCACTTCCTCGGTAAATTTCCCTTCTCTCATCCATGGGAGAGTGCTCAGATCTTCTTGTGAAAGCTGGCATTACACTTCCCAGTTCAGATCCTACTTAGTTTGTGAGCTGCTGTGTCCCAGTTGATTTACCCGTCTGTTGTTTGTCATTATATAGTTATGCTTGGCTGTTGGTTTTCTGGCCCTGCAATTTCAAATAGGGGGAGAAAAAAAAAATCATTAAAACCAATTTTGAACATGTGTGTCTACAGAAGGCCCTGCATACACAAAAAAAAAAAAAAAAAAAAAAAAGGAAAGAAAAAAGGAAAGAAAAAGCTATTAAAACAAAAATAAGTGAGAAATACTGGACTCTGACTTGACGCTTTCCTTTTGATGCACGTGATACAGGAATATAGCTTAAATCAACAGTATTTTTTTCCAATGAATATTCTTAGTATTTTTATGTGAATTTGTTCAGCAGGACTATACTTGCTTTGTTTTCTAAAGGGAAAAAAGAATGAGAGCTTTCCTGTAATAAGGGGAAAAAAAGAGATAAAAACGGAAGGTGTCTGAATGGAAGTATAACCAGGAATGGCGGGGAGCCAGAAATCCCCAGAATATAAAACTGCAAGCTTCTGTATTGGAAGTCTGTTTGTTGTGCTGTTTGCATTGCATAATGCAGTTTGTGTGATTTCAGAGGATGTACATGCTCCTCATTACCACTTCTCTCCAAAATATGGCCAAAGCTTTGTAGCTATCTGGCTTTGAGATAGAATTGCTAAACGAATGCTCTGTAGCATATTTTTGATTCTTGGATGATGGTTTTACATGTGGACTGCACCTGTTTGGTGCTTTTTTTAAACTTTGCCTTAAACTAGAGATGCAAAAACCCTGCAGAATTGTGTGCGTTTGGGGAGGGCAGGGGAAGTCTTAAAGATTTTGGGCCAGGCTGCGTGACAAAATTGCACCTGGGCTTATTTTCAAATTCAGTGAAGGAACTTTTGCAAAAGGGCTGGAGCATGGTGCTTTTGATCCTATAGGAGAGCATCTGAACCACAGCCTAGTCATTAGTTGATGAAACTGACTCACGAGTGAGCCTGGCACTGTGTACTCATGCATAATTATAATAATAATAATAATAAAAAAGTGATGGAAAGCCAGGCATCTGAGCTGCAGGCAGGTACAGATTAATGCCTGAAATGTCTGCCATGCAAATGTGTAGTATACAGTGACTCACAGCAGATTTCTTCTTGAATCCGTTTATATCGTAGGCTGTTCAGCGTGTGCGTGCAGTCCTGTTCCACCAGAGTGCTGGTTTACAGCGAAAGGAAACATGTAAGAAAGGATTTAAAATTAAACAAGGGGTTTCCATCAGCCCCTGTGGAGAGCAGGTCTTGAACCAGCTCCTCAACTGGAAGAACAGCAGGATGATGTGTTTCCTCAGTGTATTTGGTTTTGTTCTATTCTGAGGAGATAACGTACCACATCTATCATACTTCTGGACTGTGTCTTCTCACGAGTTCCAGATTTTCAAAGTAAATATGAGTTACTATTTTCTATTAATTGTAACTATACTTATGTGAGAGCTTCATGTGAGAGATCTATCTATAGCTCAGAGCTGATGCAAAAGAGTTCATCTGCTCCTAGTTTTAATGTTATTAATACAAAAGTCTCACATCTTTTTTTTCCACTGAGTGGGAAATGAATCTCGATGTAGTTTGGCTGTACCCAAAATAAGCAATGCTATATATACCGGAGGGCAATATTCCTTCATTTCAAACCCTTACAGGTGATCACATAGTACATTAGACATCCCCCTAATCCCTAAAATATCATCTGCAGGTAACTTTGTTGTTGTTATGTGACACTGGCTTAGCCTTTCCCTAAACTCGTCAGCCATTTGGATTGTACCTAACAATATTTTCCCGACCTGCTTCTTCTGTCCAGGACTGTCTTCTGTCCAGGACAGCCTAGTCCCTTTTTATCCTGGGCATAACTTGCAGTGACCTACAACAAAATGCTAAGGAAATATTTAATTGGGGAAATTAAGATGGGTGAGCACTTCAGAGCTCTCTGATTTTGCTGTTGCTCTTCTCTGTTCTTCTTCAATTGTGTCACATTATTGTAGAAGCTTAGTGCATAGACCTGGGCACAATCCCTTTGCCTTCTGTTCCAGACCCATACACAGAACGATGGACGCCTCGTCACTGCCCGCGGGGCTCTGCAGGGAGCAGTGCTCAGGAGGCAGAGCAGGGCTGCGGGGGGGCAGAAGTGGGAGTGTTTGAGCCCTCCTCAGAATACTGGTTACTCGTTTGAGGCAGAAAATTGCACTTGCTTTTTTCATCTCAAGCATCCCTTTGGGTTGTCCCAGCATCATGCATGTTTATGTTTTTTTGTTTTGTTTTTCCATAGCCTGCCAGTTACCCAGGTTTTTACATGTAATACACTGATTTCAGCAAAAAGAAATGGAGAGATCCTCGCAATTTCCCTGCGGGCAATACCTCAGCAGTGCGCACCCCGCGCCGGGGCCGCCCCGCTCGCGCCGTAGCGCTTTCCCCGCGGAGGGCCCTGCCTGGGTGCCGCGGGTCTCGGCAGGAGGCGCCGCGCGGCGGGAACACGCGCGCGCACGGACGGCCCCGCCAGGTGCGCAGCCCCGGGCCCCGCT
>PTEX01000022.1:1333861-1366645 GCA_003342815.1 Eudromia elegans | reverse complement strand
CGCCCGCCTGCGCCAATGGGGCGGCGCGCGAGGAGCGGCGGCCCCGCGCGAAGGCGGCGGGAGCTGCTGCTGCTGCCGCCAGCTCTGCCCGCGCCGCCGCGTCCCGCGCCCATGAAGCTCATCGAGGCCAAGCAGCGCTGTGAGTAGCGGCCGAGCCGAGCGGCCCCGCGCGGCTCCCCTGAACCGCCCGGCCGCGAGCGGAGAGGCTGGGACCTCACCCGGCTCTTCAGGGGAAAGCGGTTCCGCGGATGTGTAGCCGAAGCGGTGAATGGGGGCCGGCGTGTGCCGGGGCTCTGAGGAGCCCTGCTCGTGCCCTTCGCTTCACCAGCGTGGGAAGCGCTAGCGCAGCGCCTGCCTGCCGGGTGCTGCTCTAAGGCTGTGCGTCTCCAGCTTCTGTATCTGCAGCATGCTTAGTTGTCCAAATTTGTTGGCAATAACGTGATTTATTGGTTGTAGCGAGGTGGTTGTGCACGGACTTGGCGCGAGTCAGTGATCTCGGAGCAAAGCCCGCGAGTGAAGCGCGGCAGCGGAGCAGGGAGCCTGGCGCTCGGCGCTCCCCCAGCCTGGGAGCGCCTGCTCCCCTGCGGAGAGCTCAGCACCTCCAAAAGGGGAATTGGGGGTGGTCGGGGTCACAGCCGCCCCCTGCCAGCGCCTGGGGAAGTTCCTCCCGCTAGGAAGTAGTGTGTGCTCAGATGCTCCGTGGCTTTCTCTTCTGCAGGATGAATATCCGAGTTGAGGAAACTTTCAGGTGAGAGCGCAGCCCTAATCAGAAGTAGGCGCTGACTGCTGTGGTTTTCCAAGCTACCTGTTAGCTAGTGCTCCCCTGGGCTTTTAAAAAAGTTTTTTTTATGGACCATGCAGCTCCTTTCCCTTAGAAAATTTTCTGTATTGAGTAATAATTTAGTGCTTACAGTATCTGTGGTTATTTAATTTTCCCTTTTTTTTTTTTTTTTTCCTTCTCTCAGGCTACCGGTAGCTAAGCCATTCTGTGTTGCACACTGGTTCCATCCAGTCTTTCTTTCAGCTTTAGGCCTTTGCTGGTGTAAGAACTGCAACGTTGTTTTCGTTCTGCATGGAAACAAGATTCTGGGCTAGCATTGTACTTGTTTTCGTGTAACTAAGAGGAGTCAGCACTTGCATATTAATTTTCCTCCTAGCATTAAGAACTATTTTTTTGAGGAGGGAAAAGAATAAATCTTCTTGGGATTTGAGTAATCACTTGAATAAGAGAATGAAGGTTTTGTTTCCCTTCTCATCTTCTGGGTGGGGAGAAGCCTATGGAAGTAAAGAGCATAAGCAGCAGTGTGTATGTGTTGCCTAAATGCATAACACACACACACCTGACCACAATGTTGTCATTTGTTTTGGACAAGGCTGTAGTGAAAACAGGAGTTGAGGGTGTAAGGCATTAGTTCTTGCTGATCTTGCATTTAAATAACTTGTATGGCTTATTTTATACGAAGGAAAATTTCCAATTTAGTATGATAGAGTGCATTGTCATTAGCTTAACTTTGGTATATTCTACTTGGATTTTTCAGGTACTATACAGCTTTCTACTGCCTCCAGCTCTCGTGAATACTACACTGTCCCGTTTGGCTGGTTTTTGTATTCAATCCCGGCCTTTGCAGATGTTTGTTCTGTGCTTAGGGATGCATTGCAAAATGAAGTGCTGTTGCCACATGGCCTTTAAGACTTAAATTATTGATTGTGGGGTTTATGTTGTGTGGTGAAAAAGTTAACAGGGTGAATGACGTTTCCCAATACTCTAGCTAATAAAACCTCTTTGCAGCAGTTACTTACCCCTTATTCCTCCTTACCTTGAAAAACTGCATGAGTTGTCAGGGACGTTTCGCTTTGGCCTGTCCAGGTTCAAATCATTGATGCAGATGCTTAAAGAGACCAGGGTTTACGTTAGCTTTCTGTGCCACAGCATAGTCCGGTGAATGGAGGAAGGTGTCTCTTACGATGCCTCGTGCTGTAAGGCACTCTGGAAGACAACAAAATATTCAAATGCTGTCAGTGCTGTTGAAATAGCCTGAGAAAGTATCATGGTGTTCCTTTCAAATGGCATCCTTGAAAGTGGTGGTACCCACGTGTTCTGTTTTCCCTTCATTGATCCTTGTGCACCAGTATCATAGCCAAGTAGGAGCAGATATTTCAGCGTGACCGTTTTCTGAACTGATGCCACACAGCAATTCCCTACTTAAGCTGTAGGCAAGAAACCACCTAGGTGACTGAATTGAATTGCCTTTTTAAGAATGAAAATGAAGCTTTTGGGTCTCAGGTTGAGTCAGCCCCTTATTTGTCACCCTAAATTAGCTGGTAATTATTAGAGGTCCAAGAATGTGTGTTTTGAGGCAGCATGACTGTTAATGACTAATGTGTGTTAATCAGGGCAGTTGTTTTTAAGCACTTCCAAGGTATAGCTATAGCAAGGAACGTATTTGGCCTCTGTTTAGGTTGCTACATCTGTGGTGATTAAATGCAACACGATTAGCTAGTACTGCTTAGCCTGGGTGCCTAACTGGAAAACCTGGGATTTTTCACCTATAATGGTGTGGTTGTGGAATGCCATGGTTATATAATACCATTAATGAAGAGAACAAGAGGAAAAGTGGTTATGGTCTTCATACTGTATGATGCAGTAAATAAATATAACCTCATTGGTGACTGAGATTGTTTCCAAGACATTGGAATATTCCACAACTTTGGAATCTTTGGAGTCGCTCATGGTGATATGTTGCTGACAGCAAGTCTCCAGCTGATTTTAATACAGGCCAGGGTGAGGACGGCCTAAGGTGCAGCACGAGTCCCAGGAAGAGCGGTGCGTGTGGCCCCGTGCCCCGGCTGCCACCCCTGGGTGTCCCAGTCCCTGCCGCGGCAGCCGTGCGTGGCCAGGGCTAGGCTGGATGCTCTCACATCCAAGAATGCAATTCCTCCTCCCATTTGCCAATCGTTGCTCCCTATAACTTGACTGGTTTGGGGTGGGGAGATTCTGCTTGTTATGGGGATTTACTGTTCGCCTTGGAAGCTGGTTTCTGGTAATAAAGCTATGGTTTGTGTGGTGATCACTCTTGATTAATAAACAGCTCTATACTTTGTACTTTTAGTCTTGGATTTTTTTCCAAGTAAGGAGGTAAATGTTCAGCAAGCCCTTGCTGCCTCAGTGCTCTTAAAATACCTAGAAAGCTTTATCTAACATGCATGCGTGACTTATCCTTATTTTCGTAAGGCTTGAAGAGGCTTCCTAAGCATTTTTTTTAAGGCTATACATGTGGCTTTTACTCAGATGGAAACAAATGTTTCTGTTTTAAAACATATGTTTGGATTACTCAAAAATAAATCTGCCAAAAAAAAAAAAAAAGGCAATGTATGTAAGCCATTACCAGCTTTTTTAGTAGAAGGCAGCTTACAGAAGCTGTGAGAACGCTATCCCATCTTGGGTGACTTTTGTGTCTTTGTTCTTGTTTTTGACTCTCTTCCCCTCTTCCAGTCCTAGATGAAACAGGAAGTTCTTAGCTCATCAAAAGATGAAGCATCAGTATCTGCATGTAAAAGATAGTTATGCAGCCAACTGATGGGGAGCCAGATTGTGCACTAGTTATTGGATGAGTGCCTTTCAGAAAAGGCACTTACTTGTTTGTGAGTTCTCATGTCTCTGTGAAATCATGTGCAGGTGGTTCCTAGTGCTGCTTGAAAGCTTGGAGGAAGGAACCCAAAATGCAGCAGGCAAATAAGTGCTGAAGTCCATGAGGACTTGCAAATCAGTCAACAAGTTGGTTGCTTTATAAGTTGGTAAATACTGTGGTCACAGCCTTGACTCTGTGGAGACACACACATACAAACCGAAAATGCTCTTACTGATAAGAAACTGTCATCTTACTGTTCTCTTTGTACAGTGGCTTCAGTAAGAGAGAAAAAATTTAGGTATCTGAAAAATACGTAGATAACTAACTCTTGAATGTTAGAAGAACTAATCAAGGACTTGACTGTTAAGAATGACTACTAGAAAATGGATTTGCTTGGAAAAGGCGAAACATTTAGAAAAATGTAAATTAAATCATAGGGTTTCATCAGGTGTGTGTTTGGGGGTGGAGAGAAAAAAGGCAATTGAAACTAAGATATTATGTGAATAATTTGTGCTGAAGGTATTTAAGAGTACCAATAACACAAATCAAGTTATTCATAAAATATTGAGATAATCAGAGCAATATAGGCTATCTGTGTTTGTGGAGAAATAGTTTGAGAAGTACAGGAAAAAGAAAATGGAGCCTCTTGCTAACAAGAGGGAGTTGGCTGAGTTTGGCTCGTGAATCAGGATGGTGAAGATGTTAGTGCCCTTCTCGCTGTAGTCTGTGAGAACTATAGTCTACTGTAGTCTCCAATGAACGAGGAGAGCAGTATAAGCTGAAACAGCTTTGGCAGAAGAAGGAACTGCTGTAATCAGTTTGCAAATAAGTTTGCAAATTCATCCTGGTAGAGAGAATAAAGATCCACAGCAGGATTTGGGCACAATCTCTCTTTAAGAGTAGAGGATTAAAAATTCAACAGACTTATGCAGAGATTGCTTAAACATGCAACAGAGTGATTGTTTGTTATGCCTTTTAATAGGGGGAAAATGTTACTTAATGACACAGGTGTTCCTTTCCATTCTTACTTCCCTGGAGTTCTTGTCCGTGGGGAACAGGTAATGCTTTGATAATTTTTTATGCCCTGCTTAGTGTTAAGCACAGAATTCAAAATAAATGAAGCATGTTCAATTCTGAATGTAACGTGTTGTGGGGAGAGCTCAGTGGGTTCATGCTGCTCAAAGCCTGTGGCGAAACTAGGTGAAGTGCCCTGTGGAATTTCTCGGAGCGAACCTTTCCCCCAGATAGCCCAGCTGCTGCTGTGCATCACATTACCTAATTATGCAATGCTGCAGATCCCTTCTGTTTGCATAGTTGCATGAGGCTGCAGTTAAGTTTTGGAGTAATGGAGATTTTATCTCTAGATAATAAGCCTGTAAGTCGTTGGTGCAGTCTGTTAACATAAAGAGAATTAATTTTCCTAAGAAGATAAGTGGAGTCTTTGATTTATGCCAGGCTCTTAAAAGTCAATGATTCATCTTGAGGCTTTCCACATTAGTTCTGTGAAGCCTAGAACTAGACTTACGGTGTTATCAGTTTTTGTTTAATGACTTACTGTAGTGCAGCAATATAGAAGGGTAGTGTTATTCACCCCACATTAATAGAATTGATTAAGCCAATAGGAACTTTGCTAGCCCTCTTTGCAAAAGGAGAAATCAACTTTGTAACAGTCTCATCAGGTGGTTTTTAACCAATGAGAACTGCACTTCTTTACACTATAAAGACATTTCTGCAATGCATCCAGTGTCTGTATTTTTTCATAATAGATCATCCTTTTTTTCACCTTTCTCCCCAGATTTATGGAGGCAGTATGCACACAAATACATTTTATGTATACCTACATACTCGCCTGCGAGCAGTGATGGTCCTGGTCATCTCAGCAGTGTCTGAGAGTGATGTTTTCTATAGCCAGGGAGGCAGAAGGTTCTCAGACCCCCTGGCATCCTGGCGTGTCCAAAGCTGCTGTCAAGAATTGGTACGAATTAATGATGCTGCAGTTTAGCCTTCTGTTTCAGAGTAGACAGATAGCAATTCAAGTTGCAACACGTTGTTAAAATAATTGTTGTGGCGCAAAGGTTTTTCTTTTCGTTGTTGTTACACTGAGCTTTTATGGATTTGAGTGGGACTTCTCAGGGTCTTTGAGACTTGATTTCTTTGTCCTAGATGGAAGGAGTGGAAGTATTTGCCTCCTTTACTGCAGGTGAATTCCAGCAGATAGCTGGTGTCAGCAGCTGTGGAGAAACTGAGTTCTTCAGCCTGACCGAAGTGTTGCTGGTTGTGGAGTGGTCTTGTGCTCTTCATTTGCGCTGCAAGGAAATGGCCTCTGTTCCATGACCAAAGCTCTTTTCCTTCTGCAGCTGGCAGTTTGGCCCACAAAATGAGAAGAGCATAGATTCACGGGGAGAATAAACTAGGGGAAAAAAAAGTTGCATGGCTACTATTTAAGAAACTGATCTTGTATAAGCCACTTAGTCAAGTAATTATAATTAATTTTTTTTCTAACAGATACTACTAGCCGCCACCTCCTGCAATACCTGTGTAAAATTTTGCGTTCTCACGTCTCGCTTTCCATGATTATGTTACCTGGCCTAGTATTTAAAATGTGTGTGTATGTAAGTGTAGCACTTGGGGGCAGGTGGCCTGGGCTGTGTGCCAGCAACCTGCTTGCAGCAGGGAACCTCTGTTGCTGCTGATGGGTCTAGGGCTTTGCTGTGCCTGGGCTGGCCATGGCACACAGTGGTGTTTCTAGCATAGCTGTGAGACAGGTCACTGTGTGCCCCAGCACGGGGCATCTATGCTCCTCAGAGACTGTCTGTGGGTTTTAAGCATTGAACTCATGCAGCTCGTTCTCTTTCTGCTAATATCTGCAAGTGTTAACAGCTCCACCCAGCTCTGGTGGCTGAGCAGACACCCGCTGTGATAGGAAGGGTACTTCTTGCCACCATTCACAAGGAGCGTTGGCACGGTGGAATGCTCCAAGTTCCAATTGGTGTTAAATGTGACCTATTTTTGGAGAGACTTTTTAATCAAGAACAGAGCTGATCTAGGATAGAGGGAGTGTAGAGGGAAGTAGAGATATGCAGTGCAAATGCAACATGAGGAATATTTTTCAGTAGGCTGGTGGTTGTTGCTTTTTTAAATATTTTTTCCCATCTATTTTAAGAATTGGCGACAGGAGTCAGACAAGGTGAAATGCAGTCAATGCGCTTTCCCAAGAGGTGTTGACTTAAAATATTTTCCTGGGAAAAACAAATAATCATTTTGTAAGAGTATACTTTTCCAGAGAAGAGGGACGTTTTGAGGTTTTCTGCTGTTTTGGGCTATTCAGGCTTGATTATAAAGTCTAATTTAGAGAGGTATCTTATACTTGTGAGTTGGATATGCAAGTGCTCGACAGTTTTCAGGAGCAGATTCTGATGTTTTAATCAACAACTGTTTGATCATTCAGGCAGTATTTTGTGATACAGCTAATCTCTATATTTATAGTGGCATTTCCTTTTTTTTTTTCCCCCTTCCCTTAGCATTCCCATGGTTTGGAATGGATATCGGAGGAACCTTGGTTAAACTGGTCTACTTCGAACCTAAAGACATAACTGCAGAAGAGGAACAGGAGGAGGTGGAAAACCTGAAAAGCATTAGGAAATACTTAACCTCCAATACAGCTTATGGTAAAACTGGCATTCGTGATGTCCATCTTGAACTGAAAAATTTGACTATGTGTGGGCGCAAAGGAAACCTGCATTTCATCCGCTTTCCCAGCTGTGCCATGCACAGATTCATTCAGATGGGTAGTGAGAAGAACTTCTCCAGTTTGCATACGACGCTCTGTGCCACAGGAGGTGGAGCTTACAAATTTGAGGAGGACTTCAGAACGGTAAGTGAACAAGCCCTGTGGCCTCAGCGGGAAGCATATTTGAGGGGAGGGATTTTGCAAGAGAGTTTCGATTGATGAAAATTTGCAGAGAAAATAACACTTTTGTCAGTTCTAACTGGATGAGACTTAACAGCTTGAAGCTGAGACTACAGGTACTCATCTTGTAGACTGGATATATATTGAAAACCCAGAAACAAAACCATACGGGCTGGCAGCTAGGCCCTTCTTCCCTTTCCTCTATTAGTCTACTTGAAGATTGAAATCTGGATTCTGGAAGAGCAAACTTCGAGTGGAGGGAAAAAACGTAGGGAAGCAAGGGAATGTAGTCAGCTCTTGATTTCAATTCTGTTAGTGTGTCACATGAAGACAGATCTCCTACCTGGAGCTGGACAGGAGGAAAAAAGATGTAAATCCGAAGTGTTTGAGGTGCTGCTTGGGGTATTAACTTCTGTGATAGCTGCAGCTTCTGAATGGGGCTGGAGTGTGCCCTGCAGAAAGCAGCAGGGAGCAGAGGCATAGGCAGCTGTCACACAAGCTGCCCCTCAGAGAAACAGTCCCTGGGGAGGCAGGAGCTTGTTGTGTGCGAGTCCCTACTGGTGCATATCTCCATTTATTTTCTGTAATAGAATGACTAGCCTGTCTGTACCAGAGTGTTCTTTCCACACTAACGTGATCAGTGATCTTAGGAGACCAATCTCGTGCTCCTGACCCGAGTGCAAGGAGTGACTGCCCAGGGTGATGGGTTGCAGCAGTTGCTTGTCCATCTCTGCCTGAGGCGGGAGAGATACAGCCTTGATGTGTGAACTGTTGACCAGCCTTTGATGTGTGCATTCCTCACCCATGGCAGGGCCATCTCCGATCCTATCAGCTGCTCACTGACACCTAGGATGATATTTACAGACAAGCTTGATTGTGTAGTCTTTCTTTCTTGCCTCACTTTTAACCTCTCATTTCTCTTAATCATTGCATTATAAGATTTCTACTGTTAACCAAGCCTTGGTTTGTTTTCTTCTACCTGGCACATTGCATGGCTTTGTCCCACTCGCGAGAGCTGTAATCCGTGTTTAGATCTTCATGTTAGTTAGTTAGTTCATGATCACCTCTGTGATCTAGGTGAGGGGTCTGCAGTGCAGAAATGTCTGCAAATTGCAGGTTCTGTCAAGACTGGGACTAAAATTTCTGAAATTAAATCCTCAAATTCATGGTTTTTTTTTTTTTTGTTTTGGAGGGAACTATGTTTCAAATTCTGTTCCCTCTTTAGCTGTGAAATCCTGCCCTGGAGCATCCCTGACCTGTGCCTTTACTGCAGAAGTAGCAAAGGCTGCCAGGCTGGGCTCTCTGGAGCTGCCTCTGCAGACAGTGACTTTGTTGTGGTCTGAGAAGGCAAGGGGGAGGAGAAAAAAAGGGACAGATTTAGATTCTCCTCTTTCGTGGTTGGTACTGAGATGCGTGAACTTCTTCCCATGCAGGTTGCCAATCATTGGTAGTCAGTGTCACCTGCCAAAGCAATGCACAAGTGTCTTGAAATTGCATATATAAGAAACTGCCTGTCTGCTCTTGATTGCTTCCTTGAGTATAGAATTGACCTGTTTTAAGAATCTAGGAGTTCCTGGCATCCATTCCTGCATTATAGGATTTTTTGTTAATATTTTGTCTAGCAGAGGATCAATCTATTTTGATTCCTGAAGGAGCAGTGAGAATGCTGTGGAAGTGAGCCCAAATTCCAGCTGCTATACTGAGAAACCATTTCTGTCAATGTGGGGCATAAAAGCAGCTAATATAATGAAGGACTGTCAAGTTCCTGAATTGCTGTAAAACTCTATTCATGTGAGGTGGGATTTTGAGGGAGACCAGCCTCAATAGTTAGACTGTGATAGTTGTATCTACAAAAGGGACAACAATAAGAGGTATCAGAATCTACAACCCAAGGTGAATTCTGTAGTAAGTGGGGCCTTAGTTTAGTTTTGGAGCATGCTTGCTCATGTCCTGGTGTGATTCAGGTCACACTCCTGTGACAACAGGAGATCACTTTGAGATATTCTGAAGATGTTAGGTATCCCTCTGGGAGGATCAGTTTTCCTAAATTTGTGTTCTGCATCATATACTGACAGAAAGATCAATTTATTTAATAAGGAGGTTGTGAGTGGAATGTAGCATTAACTATGGTGCATCTGTATTTTTTATTAAGACTTGATGATTGGGGCAAAATTAAATAAGGAAGTGAAGTTACTCATAGTTTGTGACTGCTGATGTCCATTTTTTCACTAGAATGGTAGATGTGATCCAGTTTGCTTTTAATGATGGGTGGAGGAGAGTGTACAGATCCAAAAACATTTCTAGCTAGCAAGGTATTTGTACAAATAAACCTGTCACTGACTTGACTTTCCTTATTGGTTTTGCTAATTCCAGTCAGGTTAGTCATCTGCCTGGCAATTCCAAGTCGGTCAGTGCCCAGACACTGAGTACTGCAGTGCTTGCTACCACAAGGCAAGTAACATAGCACTCGGAGCGTGACCCGAGGTTGGACCTACTCCACTCCTTGTGGTGCAAAAGTGTGAGGACGTGTAGTCAATTACTAGTGGACCTGGACATAAAATCATGAGGCCCTGCAATGTCAGTTTATTATCTTTGTGCTGCAACACTTGAAATAATTTGTACGTAAATGCAGTGTGTCTATGTATATACACATATGCACATTCTAGGAGATTGGGGTGTTTTTCAGTGTAGTGCAATCCCTGGAGTGTAGGCATGTCTAAGGAGAGTGCTTTGAACACCTCTTCTTACTGCTATCCAATTCCACACCTTCTTTCAAAGCAAACATTACTTGACTCAAATTGTAATATCTGTGTGGTATTATAGAAGCAAAGCAAATACCCTCATACAATGGAGGCTATTTGCTTGTTTAATATCTCCAGGAGGGCTAAGTGTCCTGGGTGCTGGCATTTAGCCTGGCACACTTCATGAGCCGCTGTAACGGCAGCTGCTTCCCCTGATGTGCTCTGCTCACTGCTGATGGGCACTGGACAACAGTTGCAGAATTGCTCTTTAAAAGCATTAAAATTCCTGTTTTACACATTTGATTACTCTAGCATACCTGGAGGATTAGCAGTCTAGTGCCAAGTCAAATATCCTGCTGTTGGAGTATTTTGTGTTATATAATGTGTTATAATATGGCAGAGGCTTAAATTGTAAGCAGTATGGAAAAAGTGATGTTTGAGTGTTAATTGCAACAAAATCTGGTTAAATGCTAACAAACATACATAACTGCAAGTAACCTGCTTTTGTTCTAAACCTCTATTTCACCCCACACATGCTTTTAGTATTCATTTCTTTGTTTCTTAGTATTTCTAAATGCTTGTGAATCTCAAGATTGCATAGATTTAAGACAAAACATTCAACAATACGTGCAAAATAGCATTCAAATTCCAGAGTAACTCTTCTTCTAAGATTGCTGCAGTCCTTGTTAAAATAAAGAAGCAGATACTATGTGGCTGCTTGTCTATTATAGTACCAATTCTGAATCTCTAAATAGATTTAATACACACATATCCATTACTTTTGTTAAAAAAAAAATAGTAGGAGCTATTTGCTGTCTACCTGAAATCCTTGCTTTATGCAATAGAAAAGCAACTAAGTCCATAAAACCAGTGAGGTTTGACTACCTGGCCTTCCTCTATGGTTATAGATAAGAGGAGCCAGGGAGAAGTCTCTAGGGTCTGTTGGGTGGCTGCAGGCAATAATTAGTAGTCTGGCAATTTATTTGACTCGCTCTTTAAGATCTTAGTGTTTTCCTCAGAAGTAGGAAAACTGACTATTCATTAAGCAAGACCACAAGAATAATTTTACCAGGCGTATGGTTATACTTAATGCTCATTAAAGAGCATCAGTAAGTGATCCACTATAAGGAGTCTCATCAGCATGGAGTTACCTTTTTTTTTTTTTTTTTTTTTTCTTTTTCTTCCCTTTCTGAATGACTGATCTTTATGGCTGACTTTCTTTGCTTTCAGTGCTTTCTTTTGCTTTGCTGTGCTGTTGAGACATGGATCAATCTGTCACCTAATTCTGATCATTCTCCTTCCTTCCTCCAACTGTTGTCACATCTGTAAAAGTATAAGTAACATGACTGTAAAACTGAAGAGTACACCAGTTTATTTACTTGCTTACTTGTCGTATACATCTCATATGCTCTCTCATACTTCTTCATGGTAGCACATGCTCCTTCCACGGAAGTGTGCTGTGATATTCTGAGGAGCGAGTTCTTAGGCTGCTACTTAATTTCTTCTGACTTTCCTCACAAAACTATGTGAGGGAAAAGGAAAGAAATTTTACATGTCTACTCTGCAGAGCTTTGTCCAAAACCTGCTATATTGCAAAATTTCTGACAATTGCAATGGGTTGAAATTGGGATCTTTGGACTTGTGCCCTGAATAGGTTACTACAGATCCTGACTTGTCTTGATAGGAATGTTGTTGGCCTCAGTGGAAGCAGGGCCTGAGCCAAAAAAACACTTAATAAAGAACATTCATGTATGTGTGTGTGCATGAATATGTATATTTAAAAAAAGAAAAATACCAACACAATTTCAGGTCTTCACTTTCTCCATAACCTGTGGAAGCCTATGGAAAGTGCTATAGAAAAGCTAGCAGTGGTGATGCAAATTGAATGCCTGTCAGTGCCTGGTAGCCGCAGTGATGTGGTTGCATAATGGGGAGCTGTGTCTAATTCTAGGGTGGTGTCAAACTTTCAAGATTCGCCGGCTCCATGAGCGTAGAGCCGCTTGAGGAGACCGCGCTCCTGTATGGTTGATTGTGTGGAGCCACCTCGGAGCTCACATGGAGTCCAGGGAGTGGGTGAAGCGGCCGAGATACCTTGTGCCACTGCCAGCAGCGACCTGGCCAGGGGGAATGGGGACAAGGAGCCCTCCTTGGCGGGACAAGGAAGAGATCCTTCCAGCTGAGCAGCCAAGGAGGTGGAGTCTCTGGAGATGGATCCCAGACTAGTGCTTTTCCCCAAAAAATGGATGTAGAATCACCCTTTTTTTTGCCCTAGTGAAGATGTTGGGTTGACCCTTTGGTTGTACTGAGCTTTGTCTCATTTGCATGTGAGTGGAAATTTCCTAGTCTCAGTGTATGGGATGACTTGGGGAGAATATCTACCTCATCTAGACTGGAAAAGAAGCAGGTTTAGAAACGTGTGGGGTTTTCTGCTTTTTGTGTTTGGGGTTTTTTTTAACTTGCTCTTTGGGGTGGTAGTGTTGGTGAGGTGAAGACAATCCAAATATAAAGAAAGTGAATTACATACTTGGAAAAGGGGAGGAGAGGTAATGAGAGAGAGACAGGAGGAAAAGATAGACCATAAGCTATTATAAGAAGGAAAATTTGGAGCAAAGCCCAGAAGGATTATAAAAGCCAGAGTGATATAGTAAGCAAGGCTGTTCTAACGCATAGTTAAAAAATTGCACCATGTTACATCTGTAACAGTTTATTGAAGAAATATTTGTCTATGTTTCATTTCATTCAAAGTCCAGGAGACAAGTGAGCAGCTCTAACTTGTAACTGCAGTAGGTTCTAAAGCTACCATTTTCTCTCTAAAAATTAAAGCTTAGTGAAAACATTCATGAGCCAAAGCATCACGGAGGAGATGTGTGCTGCTGTCCTAGGCTTTTTTCCCTCCATTCCACCCTCCTCCCTTTTTTCCCCTCCTCTCCACCCTGCAGAGATGTCCTGGCTGCCCTCAGCTGACCTGAGGAAGACTAGACCCTCGCATGTTTGCACTGCTGGACTGGAAACATCTACTTGCCCATAAAAAACACCAAATATGACCTGGGCCTTTGGCTTCTGTTTTCCTGCGCTTGAAGGAAGCAGCAGGTTGGGACCAGGTTGTTTCTTGGCATCGAGATCCTGTCAGGTGCTGTCAGATCCTGTGGTCAGTGTGCTCATCATCTTGCAGGGTGTGAGTCATTTTTATACTTTTTGATGTCTAAATACAACTAAGACTTACGTTTGGTGAACAGCAAAATGTGATTTTTCTAGTATTCCTTGTCTACAGCAAGAGGAAGGCTTTCATTCTCCTTGAAATGGCATGTTTACCTGTGACAATGGACCTTTTCCAACTCACTTTTTGAGATTAGGTGCTTAAGTGTGAGCTGTCATGTGGCAGCATTCACTTCTCTGCTGTGTGGTACTCAGCTGTGTATCTGTTGAAATCCTTAGTCTCTGATGATTTTGAAAGTCCCGAATAATTCCTTGAGATTCTGCATTTTCTTTTCTTCGCCTTTCTCTAGTATTTGTAAACAACCTAAAATTAAAGAGGAGTTTTTATTCTGTGACCATAACTCAGAAAAATATTTCCTTTAAAAGATGCATATTTTTTACTTGTAAACAGCTCAGGTTTTCCCTCTAGAGTTTTGCATGTCCTCTGTTCTGGGATTTGCTTTTCATGGTACAACTTGCTGATGCTCTTTTCTAGAGAGGCAACACAGTGACTCTAGTAGCAGGCATGTGGAGCTGAGTGCTATGCTGCTTGTACCTCTAGTAGGGGGTTGGAAAGCATCAGCAAATGCTTTTTGTAACAATGGTTGCAGGAAATAAGTCATGTTAAAATAGATTTTTACATACAGTTTTCCTTTTTGTTTGACATTTGCATGTAAACTTGAGTTTTTGCAAGGAGAACTGGTTAGAGTGACTGAAAAATGAGGAGTGGCAGAATGTGCTGAGGTCAGGTGATGCGGCAGAAAATAAATAAGCCTTTTAATATAGTAGTTAAGATGTTTACAGGCTCTTCTATTTTGCAGTGCAGTTGAGCTGCTTGAGTCTGTGAGCAGAGAATGAATAGGGAAAAGGCAGCTAGACAGGCCCGGAGAGGGGCTGTCAGTTCTGACTCCCCCTCTCTCATGGCCTCTGCTGCGTGGCCGGGTGGCTGCTCTCCCTGCCTTTGGAAGTTCAGAAGCAACAACTGGGGTATTCTGAGCCTTGGAGAGCTCGTGGCCAAAGAACTAGGGATCCTCTCAGAGGAGGGTGAATCTGTGTGGAATACTGATGCTCATCTCATTCCCTCCAGTAATGAAAGAGAGAAAACTGCCAAAATGCTTGCTTGTGGTGACCATTGTATATGAAAGAAAGCAGTAATGCTTTTCTGCCTGCTGGATATAACATTTTGTTAAAGGAGTTTCTTGTCTCTTATCAGGTCTGACTTATTTATAGAGTTTTGCTGACGGGTGCTTGAAAGAAACTTCTGTTGAGTTTCTTCTGTTCTTCCCTTACAAAATTGTTGGGTGGACCTGAAAGTTTGTAGAAAGGAGGAGTTTATCTGTTTGCATTGACATGGTGTTTTATTCTTAGATTTGAGTTGATTTTTCTTTGGTTTTGAGCTTTGTCACTCATATTAAAGTGCAGCATTGAAGAGACACAAGCAGCTTGTTCCTCTCTTTGGCTAATGCGAGGTATAGAGGCTGTGATGCCAAGGGCCACAAATCTACTAATGCCTCTTCCTTCACAAATAGCTTTTCTGTAGCTTGTTTGTGTAGCAGTGAGTGAACAGTGAGCGGTAAGACTTGGAAAGCGTGTGTGTTGGAAGAAAAAGAATTTCCCACCTCTCAGAAATGATATACATTAAAATAAATGCAACGTTGCTCTGTGTGTCATATATCCATGTTAAATCACGTTCTGTCAAGCTGCAGTTCGTGCAATAAAATGATGAAAACGAGTCTCTACATTATGTAACACAGGAAAGGTCTTGGTAAATGTGGAACCTTTACTAGTGTTTTGCAAGCTATGTGCAACACAGTTAAATATATAAACATTAATTATAATGAAATACTAATTATGGGTTAGATATAATATAAATATAATTATATACATTAATAATATAAATTATATCCTGTATAATCCTCTTGTAAGCAGAAGTGGCTTTGTGGACTTCAAGTGAGAGTACACCAGATGTTTATTGCGTTAATTCATTGTATTGTATGCCTCTTGGTTGCAGTTTACTCTGCCCATTTAACAGCAGGAAGCTACAAAGATATGTGGTATTTGCAAGACTTTTTTTAATGCTGATTTAAGTCATTTTTTTCTACTTGCTTTCATTCTGTTTATTTACTGGGTAAATAGTTCAAGTTTTTTATGATGTGTTTCTATAATTGTAACTTGTGTAACAATTTGGTAACCAAGAAAAAAAACTTGCAACAGTTACAGTAGTAAAATACAAAACAAGGAGCAATGGTTTACTTCTATGTGTTGACAGACAGAAGTCCTACAAATTACTGGGTCTGTTCTGCTGTTTAGAGTCTGCTTGATATGGGAGGAGAAGGGAAAAGATTTAAATAGCTCAGAAGAATGTAACCTATTGCTTGTGTCTGTTGTACTAAAATATCTTTCCTCTTCATAGTAACTTAATATAGCTTCCAAAACTAAAAATAGGCAGTAGCTCCAAAAATGTATTGCAATATGTGCATTTTAAGAACCATCTTAGCATTATATAGTTTCTTCCTGTTCCAAACATACTGTTGCCTTTTTAGTAGAAAGGAGCTAGATAAGACACAGCACAGGTGTGAGAATGCAGGTGACCTCAGGATTTGCATGGGTTATTTCCCCTTCTCCCTAACATGGGTCTGAGCCAGTGTCCTCTGGAGACATTATTTCCTACAGGCTGTCATCATATCATATATATATTTCTAGAAGGGATGTGATTTCTAATTCTAGTACAAGGAATGCAATGGCAAGCAGGCCTGCCTGCTCAGGTCCAACCTTGGGGGATCTGGGTGATTTCAAGAACGCCCTCCGTAAGTTCTTACAGTTGTTTTTCTGCCCTCTAGTACAATGATGTTATTGCAAATGACGTGCCAGGGCATGGACCTCAAGATACTTTTGTTTGAGGATTTTCACTGCTGTTTTTCACCAAACACTGTTGATACTGGATTTTTTTCATGAAACTTTTTAAAGTACTCCTCAATTACAAGAAATAGCTCTCTAATTGCTTGTGAAATATTTTAGAAACAGAGTTTTCCAGGAATGTTCTGCTGCAACTTTAATGCCTGTTAACATAACGTGGAATTTGTAAAGCTTGAACTGTCTGATTGTTTAGCTAAGTTTCTTGTTCTTGATTTTGCTATTAAAGGTTTCATTAAATTGCTGAGGAAAGTAGCTAGATTAGGAGTTAAGGTCTCTTGCATCCTGAGAAATGCTAAAAATTGCAGAGCACAATCTCTCTTGGGGTAGGGATGAAGGGAAGGACATTTATTGCTTCACACTATTAGAGGGTAGGGGGAAGTTTTCCTGGGCTGCTTGCAGACCTTGGAGTTTCTCAAAATTTGGGTGCCAGGGAACCCAAGGCTGGCACTGAGTGTCCTGTTGCTGTTCTGGGAGTTGCAAATGGCTTTTATTTGTGATTTTATGCTTACTCAGATCTTTGTACTCTTTAAGTTGCATAATATGTTGCTACAGTGCTTCAGCAGAGCCTTTCTTGGTGTCCTGTTGCATTAAGAGATGCTCAGTTATTAACTACTTGTTGTTTTCTTCCAGATTGCTGATCTACAACTCCATAAACTGGATGAATTGGACTGTTTGATTCAGGGCCTGCTTTATGTTGATTCTGTTGGTTTCAATGGACAACCAGAGTGCTATTATTTTGAAAATCCCACGGATCCTGAACAGTGCCAGAAAAAACCTTACTGCCTTGATAATCCATATCCTATGTTGCTGGTTAACATAGGCTCAGGGGTCAGCATCCTAGCTGTGTATTCAAAGGATAACTATAAGAGAGTCACAGGATCCAGGTAAATTTTATCTTATGTATTTTTTCCATAATTTGATAGACTGTAGTCAGTGTGACTAATAGATGTAGCCTCAAATTGTTCTCCTCTGTTTTTGGTAAAAGCCCCTCAGTAGCAAGACTAGAAATAGCCCAGATTGCCTCTGAGCAGAAGGCTGTGTGACCAGAATTACTGATCTGTTCTACTGGGAGCTGCTTTTTTCTCCTCCTGGTGTTCTTGCTTCCTATCTGTTGCTGTGAATTATGCAATACATCTGTTCCAATAAATGAATCTTTCCCTTACCTTGATCTCCCAGAACAGCCAGAGCAGTAAAATGAGACTATTTGGGCTAAACATAAACCTTTTGCTTGATCATTTGGACACATATCAAGAATATAGAAGATCTTGATTAGAATTACCTGCTATTACCGGGTTTTTGGCAAAGGAATTTTGAGGTCTCCCTTCCTTAACTGATTACTCTAGTATTTGGACCATACTGGTAAATTAAACCGTGCCAGGGTGTAAAGACTAGAATTTGCTTGTGTGTATGTTCTTTCTTTGTCCTCAGCCTAATCTCAGTCTGGGTCGGATAGGACTGAAACAGTGTGTGAGGTACAGCTGAGTGGGAATGGTCTCTTGCCTGTACTCAGTGAGAGACTTAGATGTGAGCAGTGTTTTGGCAGCTGGAAATTCAACAGGGTGAATGCAGAGCACCCCAGGCCATTTTGCCTTGAGGTCTCAAAGCAGTCTAAGGCATGTTTAAATTTACTGGCATAGGTGTGGCTGCTGTGACCCGAGGGAAGGTCTATAGTTGGTGTTGGGTTCATCCAGACTAATTGTAAATGTACTGATTAAACCTGTCCCCCTTGTACATGCAAGTAGCATTAAAATGCTTCATTTTAGAAACCCTAGGGACAAAGAAAAGATTTAGACTCACTTTACACTGACAAAAAGAATCACTGGAAAACAACATAACACACTCCCCTTTGAAAGCAGCAGCCAAAACGACTGTTTGGATTTACCAGGACCTTCCAAAGCTGCATTTTTCTTCAGTCCCTGGTGTATACTCGTGAAATATCACCTGTATTCTGCACATGAGTGTGTGTGTGTGTCCTCTATTCCCTTAAGTATATCTTGGTCCCAGTTTTGGGAGAAAGCTGTTGTTCTGTGTACAGCACAGATGAACACAAGCTGAACCTTGAGAGACCTCCATTTCCTGCATTTCGATCCTTTCTGTTACAAAAGGAAAACCAAATTTGAGTGAGTTGTTCAATTGATGATAAAAACAAAATTGTTTGTAGCTGATGTGCAGAGCATTCTGCTTCTTGGCAAATAAATCATATTGCTACTAGAAGGGTTCTGAAAACACTCCTCATAGTCTAGCAGTGCTGACTGAATGGTGTTCCTAGGTAGCCCCAGTGTTTTTTGTGGAGTGCAAATGAATCTTTTGAGATTCGTTGGTCCTCTCTGTTTTTGTGGTGACTGCAATCAGCATGACTGCAGTTAGTGCAAATTTACTTTCTCACAGGTGATAAGAGTGAGGAAGGATGTAGAGGTGATAGGGAAGTTCAGCACAGCTGCTGTTTTCTGCCCAGGTGATTGCAGATAATGGTTTTCAAGCCTGTTGAACTGATGCTTTTCAGATGCACTGAACCTGTGTAATTTCAAATAAGCTTGATCTATTGAGACTGAAGAGTATAAAATAGAATTCTAAGTGAAACTAGTTAGCAATTGATATGGAATGCTCACTATTAGATATATATAATCCTTAATATTGTACTTGAGCTTATGGAGGGTTTCAGGTAAACTGTTCCTTGCTTCCTTTTAGAAGGAACCAGCCAAACGGCTTCCCACTGTTGGCTTAGGGGGATGTGGTATGTCTCAGCTGCTTATCTCTGCAGAGATGCTTAATTTTAGTTGCTGGTAGTTCTTTTATCCCTGACTCATGTCATCTGCTGACTGCGTATTCCTACTCACAGAAAACCTGCTACAAATAGCAGACTGGTGAGTGGGATTGGACCGTATTCTTAGCTTTCCTTTGATCTAGCATGATTTTTTTTTTTTAAATATTAGGGGCTTAAGAATATCACATTTAAAGCGATACCAGTGTTAGATAGAAACTCCAATGTAGGAGTTGAGTTGCAAGTCATAATTGGTAGCTGTGTAGAATATGTTTAAGACCAGGGATCTGAAGAGCTATGGAAGAAGCTACTTAAAGCCGCTGGTTTCACAGAGTTGTATTTTCAGTCTTGGAGGTGGGACATTCCTGGGCCTGTGCTGCTTGCTGACTGGCTGCGAGACGTTTGAGGAAGCGTTAGAAATGGCTGCAAAGGGAGACAGCACCAACGTGGATAAGCTGGTGAAAGATATTTATGGAGGAGATTATGAGCGATTTGGCCTTCAAGGATCTGCTGTAGCCTCAAGGTATTTATTAATTTCACTGGAGCACTTGAAAAACAACTATATTAACTGTGCATGCTGAACTGAGTGCCTAATCCTTGGACTGTGTACCGTGTGGAAGTGTAATCTTTGTTTATCAGATGGCTTATGTTTAGGATCTCTCACCTACTTTCTGCTTTTTTTTTTAACAGGCATAAGCAATGCTTGATATAGTTTGCTTCCATTTAAATTACAATTACTTTAGCATAGATGTCTTTGCCCATTATTTTGTTCTTACAGTGAAATCCCTTCTAATGTGTTCATCTCTTTGCTCCGAGTCGATAAATATCAAATCCAAGCAAAAACTGGATTACTGCGATAATAGAATTAAGGGCATATGACATTCCTAAATACTTCATATTAAAAGGAATGATCTTCCTCACACAGCTTTGGTCATATGATGAGTAAAGAAAAGAGAGATTCCATCAGTAAAGAGGACTTGGCCAGAGCTACTTTGGTCACCATCACCAACAACATAGGTTCTATTGCTCGCATGTGTGCATTGAATGAGGTAAGATGGCATATTTACTATGAGCTTAAAACCTTTAGAAACAACACATTAGATTACTGATATAAGAAAATGTTAATTGCTGGTGTAGTGATTATATGGCTGGCCTTGGTAAAGATGCATATATTTACTGCTGGGTCCTAACTCTAGTGATTTGGTGTTGTGTATGCTCTGCTACGAAGGGTAAAATGCACACCTCAAGGGTAGAGAAGGCAGGAGAAGCTATATTTTAAAGCTCTCCTTGAAGTCCTTGATGTCCAGTTGCTCTCAAACTGTAAGACCTGGATATTAAGGCCTTTGCAGTCCAAGTCAATAATACTATTAATCATCTCTTAGCTGTTAATGGATCTTATTTTTCCATGAGAGACTTAAAATTTAAAAAAAACACCCTTTTGCTTGTTCTCTTTTCATAGCCTGTTGAATTAGAATTGTGTAGGCTTTCGTATATGTAAGATCCACTGTATTGGATTGGAGAGAAGATAAATACAGTTTTGTATCCTGTTTCAAACTCCTCACAGTTGCTTGTTGCGCTCTTTTTCTTACGCGTGAGAACTGTGGATGGCTTGTTCCATTAATACAGTTTTTCAGTAGTAAAAAATCAAGGGACTTTTGAGCTGGACGCTGTATCATTAGGTATGTGTGGTAATGAATCACTCTGATCTACAAACTTTAACTTTTTTGGAGCACCACAAAACTGTTGTTAGATGAACTGTTTTCACTGTCAAAATGAAGGTGGGGAGGAAAAAAACCTTTGATACCTGATGACTCTGTTTGGTACAATATTATATTTTGCTTTATGAGAAATAGTAAATCATTTATCATAGATCTCTTTTTGTGGGTGTCTTTTTTATAATTTTACATATGCAGCCTTTTGTCACATCTCCCTGTTTCGTTTTTTTTTTTTTTCAAGACAAAATGACCTGGTACTTATCTCTTACCTCCTATGGAAGACTGTGTCTCTTTTCTACCTGTTCATGTCATCTCTTTAATCTTTTTATAGTTCTAATTTTAAAACAGAATGATGAGATCTTTACGCTGTATTCATAATGTGCTGGTGCCATGAATTTCTGTAGTGGCATATTGATGCATTCTCTATTACAAGTTCCTTTAGTAGTTTTTTTTTTCTTTTTGGCTTTTGTCTTTGCCACTGAAAATGAGTCTTTTTTTTTTTTTTTGAGAAACCATCTACAGTCCCTCACAGTCCGTCCTGAATGGTAATGGTTAATTTAGAGTCCATCACTGTGTCTGAACACTGGCAGAATGTCTCTCCCTCTGCCTACTTTCCATTGCCTTTTTGTCTAGACTTCACCTGCCTTTTTATTACTCAGGCACTCAGTATTACAGGACTCTTTAGCATTGTTTTGCTGTTATTTTTTAATTTTGACTCTCCTGAACAACTTTGTTGATAAACATTATCACTGGGCTGCTAATCCTTCTTTCTACAGCACTTCTTAAGTAGTTGAGCAGTACAAGCCTCAGCATGGGTCCCTACTAAATGCCATGGATAAACATCATTTCGCTGTGAAAAGTGGCTACGTACTTTGTTGTGTTTTTTGGCTGTTTGACTTTCAGGCATGATGATTCTTTCCATGTTCTCTTTGCTTTCAGCTTCTTTACAGTGTTGCCTTGTGGCATGGAGTTCAAGCAGCATTGTACAGGGCTATCAAAGCATGGAGAGTTTCAGCAGGGAGCCACATGTGATGCATTCAGAGGAGGAAATGGGCCTCTAATGTAACTCTAATGCTTTTGTGTCGTTATGAGAACTTAACCTTTTTGCTTCATGGACTGGCTTACTTAAAAACTGGACATGATCCATAGAATTTTGGGGAGGAATGTGGTTTGATGTGCTGAGTGTCCTTCACTTAGCAGTCAATGTGAGAATATAGTTTCTCAAAGACTTTCTGTAGTTTGAAAGGCATGAAAATACATTGAGTTTTTTTAGTTTTATGTATTATTGAAAAAGTTTTGAACATGATATGTCATTACAAGGCATCAGTGAGGCAAAGCTGCTCATTTCTAGTGATTTAGCTGATCTTTGTATAGCTTGCAGTCATTAAAAAGCAATGCTGTTGTTCCACTTTAAACTGTTTAGACAAGGAAATTTTATTTGGGAGATTTAGTTCTAACTCTTTACTAGACTTGATGATTTTAATACCCCAAATGCCCTTCCCCCCACATCCCCCACACCCCCAGAAAAAAAAAATATTTGGATGCTTAAACAGCAGTTGAATATGATAGAATATTTTGTGGAGTATTATGTATGTTAGGTTAGGATTATGGTGAAGCTCACTTTAGGTTCTTGGACAAAATCAATTTAAATGCTCTGAAATGTGAGTTTTGATAACTTTTTTAAATGATTGCAGCTTTAATATTGTGTTGAAAATGACTTGCATATGTTCAGGAAAGGACTGAGGCTGGGGAATAAATGAAATATTCTGTCTGCAGAACTTCAAAGCTAAGTTTGCTTGCACGAAGCTGGCAATAGGGTAGAAAAATTCCATAGTCTGGAACCATTTGGATACACATCATTTGAAACATTTTCTCTGTCCTACGCATAACAGACTGCATAAAGGAAACCGATATCTCTGGCTTATATTTTTCATAAAGGCAGCATGCAAGTTCCCATCTGTGTAAGGGTTTTTGCAGAAATGTGTGCAGGCTTTTTTTGCTGCATCATTCATACAGATTTCACTCTGCTGAAATAGCACAAGGATGTGTAAACTTGAGCTTTTCTACTGCCAGATAGATGAACAATTTAACAAAACACACACAAAGCTGCATGTTCTCTAGGACGTCGTAATTGTTAGCTTAAGTATGCCCTTCACCACAAGCCCTTCATCAGTTTATGACTTCTGCCTTTCAACTTGGAATATTTCAGCTGTAAAAAGAAAATTGGCAGGGCTGTTTTTGAAGAGCTAAAAGTAGCATTTATTTTTAACTAATGAAAAATGCTAAAGCTTTTTTCTCTTCCAAGATCTAGCTAATTTTACATTTTTAACCTTTTTAAGCAAGAGTTGCTGGAAAACACAGTAGCCATGGAATTTGCATATCTATATACACAAGTAGATAGGATTATGAACTCTAAGCTTAACATACTCTTAGTAGTAGCTCTGCTTAATGGCAGGTACTGCTTGCTTGAATTTCTGGTATGAATAGCTTTGCATGTACATGGAGCAAAAAAAAAAAAATGGTGAAAATTAAGTTCAAAGTTCAACTCAATTTGCTGGTACTGCATTATAGAAAAATAACTCACTGTGGGTTTTGTCGTCTCCTTGTCAGAAATGACTTGCAGAGCCAAAACTGCTGTCAGTGCCAAGTGCTCTTACCCTTGTTTGACAGCAACATTTTGAACTTTCATAAGTTCTTATTTCCTTATAAACTCCAATATATCCTCATTCTTATAATGCAAGTGCATGCTGACATAGCTGCCATCTGAGTGCCTAGCTGGCTCTAAACTCGGATTCTTTTTTAAAAAGTTTTGGTTTGCTGTGGTTCTTGTCTGAGAAGACCAATCAACTATCTAACTCGAAAGTTGCTAGGTCCTAAAATAATTATTGTATCTGGATATCAGCACTTTTCAGTTCTGAGTATTCAGGTGAGGATACTCCATGTAGTATATAAAATATGTAGCAGTTTACTCTTCAAAATGGCCATCTGCTAAAGTAATAACATGATACACTACACTGATTCTGAGTGCAAGTATGTCTATTTTTTTGACTTGCAGACCTCATTTGGGATTGGTGAAAGTTATGAGCACTGTAAAAGTATTGAAGTTCTTGGTAACAGGCAGTGAAGTGTGCAAAGGAAAGGCTCTGGCTGATGATGTAGCTCAGCTGTTCATAAAATATTTTAAGTTTCTATACAAAAACTGAGCTCAAGTTAAGTTGGGGGACAGGGAAAGGGAAGTAATGCATGTAAAGTACCATGTTGGCCACATTTTATTTTTGAAATGCAACCAATTTCCAGGTAATAGTGAAAGAACCCATCACGCAGGTACCTTTTCACATAGTCCTCATGAGTTCTACACAAGGATTTAATGATCATCTTGATGCCCAGAGACTGTTTTATTAAACAAGCAGGATTGATAGATGCCTTTCAGTGCAATCAGATCATACATGGATAAACTGAAGAAAGAATCATAATACTGCACATCAGCACTGGGCAGATACCAAGTGCTCACTGACCTTGGGAAACAAACTTTTTTTTCTGTTTCCAGATCTCTTTGGCAGTCAATAGCTAGAATTCTTGAGGGTTCTCAGTTTGGATAATTGAAATGTAACCCAAAATTCCTGGTTTAATTTTCAATGGAGCGTGAAGCACATGTTAAGCATAATAGCATAATTGAATCTAATATATGTTGGTCTGCTTTTCAATTTTACAGAACATCGACAAGGTGGTCTTTGTTGGAAACTTTCTCAGAATTAATATGGTTTCTATGAAGGTGCTAGCATATGCTATGGATTATTGGTCCAAGGGTCAGCTGAAAGCCCTGTTTTTGGAACATGAGGTAAGGAAATAATAGATATTAAACCTACCTTTATTGTAAGGAGAGGAGAGAAGAAGGCAAAAAAAAAAATTTTTTTTTTTTTTTTTTCTGGCTGAATGAAATCAAAAGGGAGAAATTCATTGGCATCACCTTCAAGAGGAAGCACAAACTGAATTCTATGTAAATATCAACAAGTTAATTAGAAAATACCCTGTGTTAGCTCTGACTTTACTACTAATAATCCTGCAGTATTTATTGTTAAACATCCTACATCTGTAAGCTCTGCTTCCTTGCCCCCCTCCCCAGTCCTGTGCTTCTGTGGGTGTAGAAGGAAATAAGAGGGCAGTTTTTCTAAGCCCAGTTGTGAGGTGGCAGTTAGATGGAAGGTTCATAAGGGAAGCTGCCCCCTCTGGATACAGTGTCACTGCTGTGGTTCTGTAATATCTTTTTTGACAGACTTGGAATACTCATTTTGGTGTGATGTTGTTCCATATACATAAGCAAGATCAAATTAAATCATAATTCAGATAAGGAAGTTATTGGCGTAAGGTGACACATCTTGCAGGAAATGTACCTTTAATTGCTCTAGCATAACTGGAGGCCTTACATGATCATGTTTGTGTATCTTTTTTTTGAGTTTCATTGGATTTGTTTTGTCTTTATCTTACAGGGTTATTTTGGAGCTGTTGGGGCTCTTTTAGAATTGCTTAAAATGACAGATGATCAGTGATACTGCCAATCAGAGATCACTACTGCAGATGCTGCTGGAGGAGATTGAAAGCCGCTACGAGGACGGAAATGAAGCCATTAGGATAGTTCTACCTGCTGGATTTGTAAATAATTTAAAATCCTTTTAGCTGATCTTTAACTTCTGGGTTTTGAGCTTTTACTTCAGAATTCCTACAGGGAATAACAAGATTTTTTTCTGTATGCTGTTTTTTAAGGGGAAATATGTGCAACATAGCCAAACACACAGATTTTATGGATTTATTTTAGAAGGTGGATACTGTTTAATGTAGGACCTGTACTATGAGGCATCTGCTTTTCTTCTGGGGTTTACTGATTATTGTGGTAATTTTAACTTCATTTAGTAATCACTCTAGGAGATTTTTTTATCTTATATTTTCATGACGTTTCATGATTTGTTCTTGGTTTCAAATGAAACTACAAAGCTGATGCATTTTACTGTGAAAACTAATTATTGACTTGTTGCGTTTCCTTCTTCATTAGATGAGACACCTCCACCTCCTATCTCCCTCCTTCCCACCTCATCTCCCCCCAACACCCTCCCCCTAAGAAAATAAAGGAAAGAAACAAAAAATAAGATTGCAAGCTTTTTATGACTGAAGGTTTCTGATGGGAAGGTGGCAAGAAAACCTGAGGAGAGAGGCATTTAAAATCCTATTTTTTTAATAGTCATTTGACTTTAGGAACAGGAACAGGTGATTACTTGCTTTTGTGCAATTAATTCTCCTTTACATTTTTGAAAACTAAACAAGTTAGAGTCTAAAGCATTAATTATTGGGTCGACGCTAAAATAAAATCCTGTTTTTGTTGAAAAATCTCTGCTCTATATAAAGAGTTCTGTAGTGCAGATGTTGTTTATATGATACATGCTTGGTGTTAGATGAAAAAGGGAGATTGCTTCTTGTTTGAAGACTTCTCTGTACTCTGCAATTTTTAACTTCATCTTAATCAAAAACAACTGAAAACTGCATTATTCAAGTCCTGGTTTGTAAAATTGGGGGAAAAAAATCACAGTAATGTATTTTCTGTTTTTAAGCTAGTGTTAATTGACTTTTCCCTCCAGGGCGCTGTGGTTTGGGTATTTATTCCAATATAATAATATTTTCAACTTTCTTGGTTTGTGGACCTCTATTTTTCAAGATGAATCAAGACTCATTGGAAATCTATATGCTTAGGTTGCTTCATTATGGCATGTATGAACTTGTGGTTCTTAGACACCTCAAAGGCTCACAAATCAGAGGCTGAAAACCAATCTGTATATGATTCTGTCTTGCAAACCTGTGTGTGATGTCACGTAATGTTAAGGGCTCATCAGAGGAACAATATAAAATTCACACATGTATTCAATATATTTTTTTGAAGAGTGATTATTTCATTTCTGGATTTGTCATTAATTTCCATATTTCCCAAATTTTGAAGTAATATCAACTAAAGTGTTAAATTTGTCTGACAGAAATAAAAACCACTAGCATTTTGAAAGTTTTAATGCATCTGTGGAATTCATTTCTTGAAAGTATGTAGAATACACTATTTTTTGACAGTTGTGTGTGACGTTATTTCTATGATCATTTGTTGGTACTTGACATGTCTATCCTTTGTTATGTTGTTTAGGTCTTTGACACTTTTTATCTGTTAAAAATTGACTTGTTCATAGGTGATAAGCAACTACAGCATGAGAATATTAACTTGCTCTAGTTACTTTCATGTAGCATTAAGCTTGAGGTAAATGGGGATAGCTCTGCTCAGTGCCTATAATTTTTCATCGGCAAGATGAAACTTTTGTTAAGCTTACTTGTTAAGCTCTACCTGCAAGTAAACGATGGGTAGATTTCTTTGAATATCTAGAGGAAACAAAGCAATGTATACAATGCCGTGTTTATAGCTATTGCAGTTTCCAGAATTATTGGAGAGTGATCTGTGGCCTTTGAAGTGTGACCTTTGATCAAAGAATCTTCCAGGGACATGGACTCAGGACGAGGTAGTTCTCGACTTGTAGCAGTATGTGAAAAAATACTTGTAAGTGTGCCTTCCCTTTGGAAAAGCGGTAGGGTTTGATTTTCATTAATCTACTAGACGAGAATTGCGGAGCTCGGAGTTTGGTTTGGTGCACAGCGCACTGTTCCTCTGGAAAGCTCTGAAACGGCGCGGCATGTGGAGCAGTATGCGGCTGCTCTGTGTGTGACAGTGCCCAATACAAGCAGAGTGCTAGCATTCTTGTAGAGGGGTACACTTGAAAACTGAACACACTGCAACGGTTGTTTTTAAAGAAAAATATTGTAGCGGGATATATGAAGAATTGCTGGCTTGCTCTTACCTTTTTCCCCAAGAACTGAAGGCAGATTTATTAGTGGCTGCTCTTGTGCGATGGGCTGGGATCTTCCCCTACAGTAAGTGGATCGGGGAGAATCTGCAGGTACTGGAGCAGGCAAAAGGATGAGACACGGAAGTCCTTCCCACCACCTCCTGCTGATGCTAATCCTGGACTGGCATCAATCTGATTTTTTTTTTCTTTTTTTTCTATAATCCTTGGCAGGAATACTCCCCTTTAGGAAAGAGGGACTGTCTTTCTGAACCACTCTGTACAACTTTGCTGGAATATCTGGTTGCTGGCAGGATATGGGGGCTACTTACTAACTCCTTTTTTTGCTCACCAAGTTAATCTGACTTGTGTTAACATGTTCTGATTTCGCCTAGCAAAAGTCAGATGAACATGATCACTTTCTTGGGTGCTTTGAGCCAGAATGGTGTGAGATGGAGTTTTCTTAAGGTAACTGTTAAATGTCGTGTACAGAAGGTAAAGAACATACAGTGCTGGTGGTGCAGGTCATGTTTAAAAAATCCTTTAGAGTCATTATCTTCTAAGGATGATTGCTATTTTTAAGAAAACTCTCTTTCTTATAGATACTACTTTTTTAATGTATGCATAATTGTTGTATATCAAAGGAGGAAATGAATGTGCAGAACTTTCAGATTCTGGGATCTTAGAAGTAATTGCACTTCTCATGATAAACAGTAGAGGGAAGAATAACACCAGGGATGTAAATGTGCTCTACTAAAGTGGTGGTGCTTCCTAGCTAAAACTTTCTTCCTCAGAGCGAGATTGCACCTTTTTCCTCTTCCTAAAGGGAATTTGCTATGGAATTTCTCTTATTTGGATATTCCAGTATTCATTTAAACTTATGTGGAGAAAGAATATAATGTTAAGCAGAGAAATCTGCAGTGACATTTTGTGGATCAGAAGATTTTTGTCCAAACTAAAAAGAATCTAACATGAAATTCAGAGAAATACATAAATAGATTATGCAAGATGCCTATATTGGACTTTGGTAAAAAGAAAGCACAGCTGTGGTTGCCCAAACATTGACTGTAGAAGAGATTCTAGGGATTGTAAGGTGAGCTAAACCAGCTGTGATTAGGAGAAACAAAATGAGACTTCAGCAGGTCTGAAATCTAGTTTGAAATGTGAAATGCTTGATAGGTCAGTTATTTTTTAAAAAAAGGTGGGGGTGAGGGAAATCTTTAAAGTATCTGCCACAGAAATACTCTTGGTTGGGAAAGACAGTAGTAAACAATGTATAAGCAGGTAAGTTAAGAGAAATGGCTAAGTGGGAGAGATCAGGAGTCTGGTATGAGGAAAATTGTTGCAAGTAAAACTCTGCTGAAAGAGAAAAGTCTACTGGAACGTTAGTTAGTTGTTGCACTGCAGTCTAATCTACTTCCCAACCAGCACCATCTCATGAATCTGCTAATACTGTATTTTTGCTGTTTGACTTCAAGTGTTTCAGTCATCAGTCTCAGCTTTTGTGTTGTGCCCACATAGCTCCTCTGTGATTATGATAATGCACAGATGATAGTGTGTGATTTATAGCACTATTGCTTTTTTGTGCTACAGAGGAGCACTTTAAAGCATTGCTCTTGTCTTGAGTTGTTCTGCTGTGTTTTGTATCCAGTTACTCTCAATGGGTTTTTAGCTGGGAGGTATGTCTGCCTCATTTCCTCCTACAGAGATATGTGAAAGTCCTATAAACCATTCAGGGCATTTATTCTGTTACCTAAGTGGGCCAAAACAGTTTAGGTTTTTCTGTAACTGGCGTAGACTGGAATTTGAAGTAAGCAAAGCTCTGTTGAATCACTACAGAATGGTTATACCTAGAGATACCTAGATAGGTGGAATTTTTTTTGAGAGTGGAGAGAGAGAAGGGAGAGGACTTAACTGAGGAAGAGCAATGAGTTTGTTTAATATGTTTTTAAAGTACTTGTTTCAACATAAGTTCATGAGACTTCCTAACAAGGCAGGCTGTTTTAATCATCCAGCTTCTCTTAAATGTGTTAATTATTAACAGAAGTTAAAGCAGAAGAGTGGGATTTCTTGCCTTCAATTCTGGTGGCTCATACCAAGTGCCACTTCTTTTGGACTCAGATGTTCTTACTGAAACCCACCCCATTCCTCTCACTCCTTCCCCCCCTCCCCCCCCCAAAAAAAACGCCTTTTTTCTTAAGAAATTGGATAAATTTTTGTATATATGTATGTGTATGTAAACACACTGTATATATGTAAAGGGCTCAAAGTTGCTAAAGCTGGTGGAGGAGGGAGACATGACAAAGATGCAGTACTTGACGTGTTGGATTTGAGGAGAACAAGGTAGGGAGTAGTTGGGAGAAGTACAAGAATCCGGCTTGCGCAGGGCAAGTAGTGTGTTTGTCGTGCACTCCAACCTCAGCAAAGCTGTCCTAGTGTTTCGCTGTTATCAGTGCTTGTGTTCCTGTTACTGTCACAAGATACTTGCGAGTGATCTTTGGCAGGACACTGCTGAATGTTAGAGATGGGAGAACCATATGGGGTTGAACTAGAGACAAAACAAACACACACTTGATTGTTTCCAGTTGGAGGAGTTCATCTATTGGGATCTGCTTTTCAAAGGACAAGATGTCTTTGAATCTGGCTTAAAATGAGATACGTGCTATGAGGAAGACCATGGTCTGCGTGCTGTGACTTCTCAGTACCTGGCAGGTGAAAGGCATCTACCCTGTAGAACGTACTGGAAAATAAACCCTTGACTAAGTATGAAGGCTGAATCTATCTTCTGTTTATGTATTACTGGAGCCGCTTACAAATTAATAGTAGCGTGAAAATGGGGATTGTTTTGAAGGTAAAGAACCCTGGACTGACTGTACCTGGGGGTACCTGGGGGTCTGTCTTACACCCCCCATTGCCTCAGCCTCCACCCCCAGAATCCCCAACAAAAATGAAGTGATCCCAGCTGTGCAGAGTGGGGAGAACCTCAATGCATGGACCTCTGACCGCCTTGAGGTGAGATTCGCTGCTCCTGAAGCAGGAGCAGCTGCTGCTACGTGGGAAGACGGGGAAGAGTAAAGAGAAGATGAGTGTTTCAGGAGGAGGAAGCTGGTGACCCCTGGGGAAGGGGGTGGGTTGAAGGGGGTACAGAGGGGCTCTTGGCCCCCGGTCGGAGGATGGGGAGGATGCTGTGCCTTACCCCTCATGGTGTCTCGCTGCATCTGACACACGCGACGGCCCGCACCTGGATGCGGCCGTTCTCGGCCCGCGAGCGAGGCGGCAAGGGTCGTGCTAGCCCCGGGCGCCGCGGTGTGCTGCGGTGCGGGCGTCCGGCAGCCCTGTCACGCTGGCAGGAGCGCTCCTTCCTGCTGGCCCCGGGCGCTGCGGTGCRGGCRTCAGGCAGCCCTGTCACGCTGGCAGGAGCGCTCCTTCCTGCTGGCCCCGGGCGCTGCGGTGCGGGCATCAGGCAGCCCTGTCACGCTGGCAGGAGCGCTCCTTCCTGCTGGCCCCGGGCGCTGCGGTGCGGGCATCAGGCAGCCCTGTCACGCTGGCAGGAGCGCTCCTTCCTGCCGGCTGCCCATGCTCCGCCGCCCAGGGAGCAGCAGGGCTGCGGCCCGGCCTGGCCCGGGGAAGCCCCGGCCGCCAGCGAGCGGCAGGGTGGCGCGGCCAGGCCCCGAGCAGGGGAGCGAAGGCAGCATCCAGGGCAGCACAAACAGCCTGCGGCGGCGTTACGGGGCGCTGAGGCAGAGCGGCGCGCGCTGCCTGCGCTCGCGTGGCTTTGCTTGCTTCGTTTCCACAGCTGTGAGGGCCCACGGAACTTCCTGGGTCTTGAGCCTCTGTCCAAGTTGGTCATTGTTTTCCAGAGCTTTTTTGACTCATCTCTCTTCACAATTGCAAAGTTTGAAGCAAATCTGGACTTCCCAGCCCCAAACAGATGAGAAGCTGCCCCCTAACAACACTCACTGTGTCCCAAAGCAGCCTTGTGAGTATGTGAGGGAAGCTGAGTTCAGCTGAAACCCCCCATAGAGCTTGTGGGTGCAGAAGGCAGCCCCACAAGATGCGCTGCTTTTCCCAAGTGTTGCAGATTTAAATTCCTGAGCGAGAGGAACTTTCCGTGGGGGCGAAATCCGTAGTGTTGGCTGCCCTGAAAGCTTCAAGCAGCAAGGCTTAGAGGAAGGCAGAGAGCCTCACCAGGAGCAGACGCTCGCTTGGTGACAGCCGAGACTGCCGCAAAGGATACAAGAGCGGGACGGGGGGTGTGTGCCTACCGGTGTGCAGCGACTCGGTATCTCTTATGTACGTGCTGTTAGTTACTGCCCAAAATCAGAAAACCAGGCTCGGCTTGCAGGGGCTCGCAGTGCAGGTGTTAGACTGGTAAGAAATAGAGCTGTGTGTGCCAGAAGGGATGTGGAAGCTAATGCCGCGGGCCGGTCATAGACGTGCAGATCAAAATTTTCCACAAGCTTTTGAAGAGCTGCACCAGCTGGAGATTGCGTTTGAGATGTTCTCGTATAAAGCACTAAGTCGTAAAGAAGTAATACAGCACTGAGATAACAGTTATCTCCACTGCTCTATCTGCCCCTTCCCTCTTCCCACAGGCATTTCCCGCTCCTATCCTGCTCGTCAGCTGTCTCTGGTCCGGTATGTCCATGAAGCAGCACAGCCAAACGTGCTCTCAGACCATCGGCTCTGCAAGCAGGGTAGAATAGTGTGGGAAGGGCAACTGGAGCTGCGAGAAGGTCCGCTCTTCACGTGGGGGGTTGTCCAGGCTTTGCCGGGAGAGTTAACTAAAAACATAAGGAATTACTAGAATTGATTTGAAAGAATAGAGGTTTTTCTGTATTAGAAAACTTTTTATATTTTTTTTAAATAATTTCTAAAATAATGTATTCTAATTCAAGCAACTAAATATATGAGCTTTTTCATTGCTCAAGCTGGCTGGCTAAATGAATTACAAAAAGTAGCTGAATCTACTTAAAAGAAATTGTAATTCCTTTTAGCAGAACTGTTTTGTTTTGGCTTTTTTCTTGCCTTTTTTTTTCTTTTTTTTTTTTTTT
>PTEX01000022.1:1288987-1333826 GCA_003342815.1 Eudromia elegans | reverse complement strand
TTTTTGAGCAACCTCACCCCTACTGTTATTTGACTAAGTAAACAAATACATACTGTTCTTAGAACATAATCATGCTGTTACCCAGCTAGCATTCAGCATATTGCACTTGGCTACAAAAGGCCGTGCACAAAAAAAATCCAGAAATATTTATAAAATAAACCCAAAGCCCTATCCTAGATTTGCTAGCGTTTTATTAAACGTCACGCTTTTGCAGCTTAGAAAGTTAATTATCAGTTTTTCCCCTTCAAACGCAGGAGGTTTGAAGTCGTCTCCGTGGCAGATTCCCTTGCGCAGTGTGGCCGTGCTCTGAGCATGGCTCGTTCAGTCCCTCTTTGAAGGGGGAAGCGTGGCACAAGGGAAGCCAAGGCGGCCTCCTGGTGAAGGCTGCAGACCCAGGACCCATCCCACATCACAGCTGCTCAGTCTCATTTTCAGGTAGGCTTGAAAATATTCAGCAGTTGATCCTGCTCAAAATTCACTCCCTCTATCTCTCCCTTCTTACTTACAAATTGCATCCAAAAAAGTGAAGCTGCAGAAAAGAGACACTGACTTCTGTAAATGAACTTGTCTTTTGCTCATGGGAACAAGCTTCCAGGTCAGCTTAGCCTTTGCTAGAAATACTTTCTTTAAGTTTCCGTTTTTTTTTATTCTTTTTGTCTCTCTTAATTATTATCTTTAATTTTATTTTTTTTTTAACCTGCCATGCAATATGGAGCGTTACAAGATCTTCCGTCTGATTTCCATGCACATTTACTTCACAAATGTGTAAATGTTTTTATAGTTTCATCCTATGCACGCTACTATAAAGTTCTCAGGAATTATAAGTACCTTTATCAGCTTAGGAGCAGAAGAGCTGATACTGCTATCACTCTGTATAGCCAGATGTCCAGTTGCGTGATGACAGTATACAAGTCTTACTTTCCTAAATATAGAGCTCTTTGGTCTTGGAAACTGAAACCTCTATTCACGTAAGTAAGAAAAGAACAAGGTTTTCCTCTCCTAACCTATTTGTCTTGCTGGGTTGTGGAAGAAATTTAGAGATAATTTAGAGTCTGTTCCCTTTCAGTCCCTGACCTTTCCACTTACCCAGCTGGGAAGCTTATCATGTATGATAGGGAACTTAGTGTTGGGAACATCTGGCTGCAAGAAAAAGATTGAAAAAGACTGTGCCAACATCAAAGAGGAGAAAGAAGAGCACCTTTTTCTTAAGAACACGCCCCATCTGATTCAAGGGTAAAGTTTGAATCAGAAATCTGTCAATGAGGAAATGTGTGTTACTGGACTTACAATTAGCAGCATTAGTCTTAAACAACCGATACAGTTACTACCATTCCATATCTCTGTAGTGTTTTAAGCTTCGCCGTCTTGAGCAGACTAGGTCAGGCTCCAAGGCTGCACAGAGGTGTGTCTGTCACCCAAGACTAGCGGAGGATGCGTTTTACCTAGGCCTACCTGGACGCCTTCCTGCAGGCGTGTGATTGAAGTCTCATGTTCTCCGGGCCCACTGCAGAATGCACAAGCCTTGCACCACATCTGTGTGTTTGTTAAAGCAGGAAAATCTGTTGATTTTTTTTTTCTTTTGTGCTGAGCTGCTGCCTCTGAACCTACATGGATAAAAGTGATGCTTCAAACCTTCCCCTGCCAAACGGTATCAGTGGCCCAAGAGTCTCGCTTACTTGATGCCATTTTCCCACTAGGTGGCAATGCCACCCACTATTTGAGTTCATTTCCATTTAAAGCAGGATGCTTTAAAAAACAAGAGTAGCAGTGAGCCCTTCTTTCTTTCATTCTATTAGAAACTGGATAAGTGTATCCTGTGAAGGTGTGCACAGCCACAAGCCACTCTGGACTTGGGTGACCTGCATCATTTCAGGGCTTAATCCAATTTTCTTTTATTTCATATAGAAATCAGTTATAGAAATTAATTTCTCTCTTATTTCTAGTGTTTGCTGAATTTTCCTGTTAAGAAGGGATGTTGGAAAGCCATGAGGCACCTTGCTTAGATATTTTGGTACCTCTGCAGGGAAATAAAATGTGTTCTTTTGGAGCGGCAGCAGCCTGTCCAGCTTGGCAGCCACGTAGCCACTGCTGAAATGCAAGGCCATGGAGAAAGAACATCACAAGACTGACTTAAATATCCTGCTACAGGATATCTAGCAGGGAGTCTTTGTACGTTTAGCTGGCTCTGGTTTAGCTCTCTGTCCACGCGTACTCAAATCAAAGGGGAGAAAGGAAAAAAAACCAACAACCCTTACACACCCCACGCTCACCCCCTGTAAGGCTTAATGTTACGTAAGTGCCCCTGGAACTAATCTGATACCTCTCCAAGTAAAACAGAAATCTCTGATGCTTGTAATTTGTCCTCTAGTTAGAATGACAGTATTTTCTGTTTGTCTCTGTCAATGTTTGCTGTAGATAGATAGTATCAATAGGCTTATTTTATATGAAGGAATATATTTAACTTTAAAGCAAAGAGACTCCTCCCCACCCTGTGAACACAGCAAATACGGGAGCTAAACAGTGAGCGCTGAGCTGAAATGGCTGCTAGCTGTTAAGCTGTGCACTTTGCAGGTGAGCTGGAACGAAAGCGCTCTGGAGCGGCGGCGCGTGCAGTGAGCTGTGAGGAGCTCCCCTCGAAAACCGCCGCCGTCAGCGAGTGCCAGCCGCGGCGGGGCCGCAGGTAGAGCCCCTTCCCCCGGGAGATGGGGTCTGTGCTGCGTTGGGAGGTGCATGGATGGGACGGTCGCCCTCTCCCTCCAGGCAGCCGGGTTTGGGGATGCGGGTAAAGCGTGTGGGGCCGAGAGACCTGCACTGCCCTGAGGCTTTGAACCCCCATTCAGCCTATTCAAAGGTCCAGACCTCACTGTGCTTTTATCTAAGTACAAGCAAGGGGGTGCCAAGTCTTTCAGCGGGGACTGTAGTGATCACATCACCACAGTGATGTTCAGAGTAAGCTGCTGACGGTCCCTGCTGAAGGACTTGGCAAGCCATGTTGGCCATCCAGTGGAAAAACGGACACAAAACACCATGAAAACGTATAGAGCCGTGGAAATGCTTAGCTCTCCTCAGGCTCGAGCAGTGCTGCAGCTATTTTTGGTGTTGGATTCCTGTATACATTGAAATAGCCTGAGCCTCTAGTCCACTGTCTGTGAGTATTGAAGCCAGAGACTAGATGGCTCTGCAATGGCTTGCTTCCAAGTACAACTAATTTGAATTTATTATTCCCCTGTGGAGAAAAATTCCAGCATCCAATTAAGGCTTCCTTCTGATCTGAAATGAAATTCAGACATTTTGAAATTTCCCTTTTTCCACCAAAAAAGCAGGCTAGCGGGAAGCCAAGCAGGCTGCCAAAGGAACTTTATTTGACAGACAAGTTTTCCTAAATCTCTTGCATTTGTACTGCCAAATGTTTGTCAGACCCACGTTTCCATTGAGAATTGTTTTACTGAATCGGGTTTTTTTAGTGAAAAATTTTTTACTGGAAAATTCTGCCTAGCTGGAGTGCTGCTGTTTGGTGAATATGGGCATTAACGTGCATCCAGAAGCTTGCCACGTGTGCTCAGACCTAGAAGTACAAGCACAGTGGGAGAGTTAATTTGGGGTGTCGCCTTCTCTCTGGGATTTGTGCTTGGTTTTGTAAACACTTACTTATACGAGTAAGGCCCAGCTTACACCGGGAAAACAAATCTATTAGAAAATATTTTTGATAAAGATTTGTGTAACTTCTTGTCACTTGAACACACCTACTTAAAAGAGGGATGGCACGGTGTTGATTGTAAAGGTAACATTGTGCCATTTAGAGGATTTCAGTGCTAGACCAGGCACAGACCACAGATAAACAGCAGCAGAGGAACACATTGCTAAAATTGACTGTTTTGTTTTACAATAGCAAAATAGAATCCACTATTGCACCTTGTTAGGTACCATTGCACCTAGCCATCCTCCAAACAGTAAAAGCACTTTCTAGTTTTACAGAATCTGATTATTTTTGACTTGGAAAGTTTAGAATAAGTTTAAAGGTTTTATTCTTGCTGATATTTGTATAGAGAACAAAACAAAGCCAAAAATCCTTCTCAGATGTGTTGTCTTTACCTGGAGTGCTCGACGAGGTGAAAATGTATTTCTTTGATGTCTTGATGGCAGCAGTTGCAGAGAGGTATAAAGCATAGTCCAGCAACCCAGGAGATCACTACAAATGAATTATGTTCTCCATCTAGCAGTTGGACAAACACCACAGAAGTGCAGAGGATCATTGACCAGGTGTCTGCAGTTGAAATTTATAAGAGAAAAATCTGTTCTAGCAGTGACCAGAGGAAACCTGTCACAAACGTGCAAAACGTGGATGTGAACCAGGACCTCACATTTGTGTTAGTGTTAGGAGGTTGCTCCAAAGAGCGACGTGAAATCATGCATATCGTTTTAGTGAAGGTCATCAAAGCAAGCAGTGCTGAAACTCATATTCTTGAGTGTTCACAGTGTTTGCAAGATATGATGTGCTTTGATTTTCTGTGATGCTCTCATCGCATCCTTTCCACACCGCAAACCAGAAAGCGTTACCTGTTACTGTCCCAGAGGTCAATATGTCAGCAGCCTTGCGTATTTGTCATAGTTATCATCACTGATGGGGGACTGTCATAGAAATGCATCTAAGGAGACTTGCTGTAAGTGTAGAAATCCCTCCAAAATACCACAGAACTGTAAAACTGTACAGTGCTGTAGCAGCACTGAAGGGTAGCAGAGGTCTTGGGTGCAAGGCAGGAGCCAGGCAGTCCTTGTCAGACAAGTATGTATGGGAAGGGAGGAAAAAAGGTCTTTTTTTTTTTATCTTTATTCATATAGAAAGTGTCACAGGATGTTTAATGTCCCTTCTGAGCAAAGACCTGTTGTTTCCCAGATCTTCCCCGAAAGCCCAGGCAGTATTCAACAGGCCACTTAGTTTATCTTTCTTGGATAAACAAAAGGCTGCTGGAATTTGAAACTTGTTCCAAGAGTTGAGGGTCCAAAGCTGGCTGAGATCTGTGCGAGTCCTTCCCCTGCTCCGGGGTTTCGAGGGGAGTTTAAGTTTGCTGTAAAACGAGTTCTTACCACGCAGGACGTGCAGGAGTGCTGTGTGCGGCAAGCGGCTCTCCACAGACTGGGGGTTTTTTTTATCACTTGCTTGAAAGTTTTCAGAGGAGCTTAGAAATAGCTCCTGGAAATCCTGAGATTGTTCACCCAGAGCCCTTGATGGGCAAAAACAGGTTAACGTGATGAAATGGCCCTGGGTGCCTTTGAGAACCCCTCTCCGTGCTCATGGAGGGGCTGCCCGAGGAGGGGTCCCACTCGAGCGCTGGCACCCAAGGGCCAGGTGAACCCTGAGGCCGGGACGAGGCTGGGGCAGGTAAGAGCTCCCGCTGCCGCGGCTCTTGCTTTCCGACCGCAGCCGGGCGGCGCGGTGAGACATTAACACAGCCCGGGGCGCTGCTGGGTGTGCTCAGCCCTGACTGCTGACCGAGGTAAAACCACAGCCTCCGGCCGCCGCCTCGGAGCCGGTAACGGGCACGGGAGGTGTCCGACCTGTGGGTGAGCGGTGCCTTACAGCTAGGCGGGAGGCGGCGAGCGCTGGGCGGCCTCTGTGGGCTCTCGCGGCGCGCGGGCGACCCCCGCGCTCCTCCCGCTGCACTCGCTGCGTGCGCCGCACCGGGTGCCTGCTCGCGGGGCCGTGTGGGAGCCGGGCTCCGGGGCGCGCCGCGGCCGGCGCCGCCAGCCCCACGCTCTGCAGCCACCGCGGCGGCCGGCGCTACCAGCCCCACGCTCTGCAGCCACCGCGGCGGCCGGCGCTACCAGCCCTGCGCTCTGCAGCCACCACGGCGTCTCCGCTGCACGCTCCCTGCATGGCGGGCTTTAGAGTTGCAAAGGGTAAGGAAAAAGTAGGTGAACCAGATTATTGGGCGAACCAGCTAAAACAAAACAAGCAGATTTAAATTCCTAGACGTCAACAGAGACCTTAGTTGTCTTTTCTGTTTCGTAAGCGGGCACAACGTGCCTGCTCCGTGCCTGGGGCGGTGGCTGCTGAGGTGCAAGGATGCAGGGCTGAGGGCTGCCCAGGAGGTGCCGCGAGGCCCATGGAGCGGCCTCCTTGTGTCCGCGCGGTCAGCACCAGTGCAGTCAGAAGGAGCTTGCAGAGGGGCCGATGCGGGCCGGGGAGCTGCTTGGCCAAGCAAAGCTGCCACGAGATGCAGTCTGTGTTACCTGTGTTGAGCTTTTGGACCGGCTGGACACTTGTTGAAGCATTCCGATTAATGCCTCTGGATGTAAGTTGGTGATTATGTGTTTGGGGTGAGTTTGGGTCAGCGAGGGAGCCCGGTGTGGAGTGGGGTTCCTTGAGCTGACAAGTCCTGTGTGGTGTTGGGAGGTGCTCTGGCAGAGGCCACACAGAAACGTGTCCGGCGCTGAGAAATTCAGGGGTGATGCAAAGTTTAATGAAGTGCAACAGGGCTGCGTTTTGCTCGGGGTGATTCTGTTACGCTCTGCTTAGTGGTGCGTTATTGCTCACTTCAGATCATTAGCTGTGACAAACAGCTTTTTGCATAACTGTGTGTAGTTGTCTGTCACTCCTTATTTTGTGCATTTTTTGTTTGGTTTATATACTATTTTTGCCTTGCACTGTGTTTTTTCTGTTTTTACAACAGCATACTAGCAGCTGCATTTTAAATGAAGGTTTCTTGAGACTTTGCTTAGACACCTCTATTTTAATGATTTTAAAATTCAGTCATGAACTTTTGCTTTAAACTCAGGTTCAAAAGTGACAGCGAAAGAAAAAGCAAGAGCGTGCAACGTTCTTGCAGAGCTTTATCAAAATGACTTAGCTGCCGAGCAGAGAGAGGAAACCAAAGAAACCCTTTCCTCCCCTCCTCCCTGCCTCCCGCCCCGGGGTGTGTATTCACTTCAGCCATAAGCTTTTATACTCGTTTAACTAAGAGGTGACTTAATTGTATTTCCTGACTGATGGAGTTCGCTCAGTTGATATTTGCCTGCCGTTGCAAAGGACGACCCCAGGGATCCATCCCCGATCTGTGTTCCTGGGCCAGGATCCCAGGCACTGGGCACAGGGGGGAAGATTTTTCAGATGTTTTGGTGCAAACACAATTGCTTCCTCGGGGAGAGGTTTGGCACGGGCTGCTTCAGACAACCGTGCTTGCGTAAGCAGCCCCCTGCCACCCTCCGAGCTGCACCAGCACAGCCGCCGGCGGGACCGGTGCTGAACGGCGCCGGGGAGCGTCAGCAGGTTCAGCGGAGCCTCCTCCTCTTTGGTTGTTGGTTACTTTTCGTTATGATTCCTTGTGGTCCTGCATCGGCTGCCCAGGAGGAGGGAGCATGAGGCAGGGAGCAGGAGGTAAGAGCTGTTTTTGCAGGCGCTGCTGCTGCTGCTCAGAACCGCTTGTCAAACTGCATCTTCTGACAGATGTGGCTTTGGTTGTTGCTTGAAAAGTGTTCGTGAAAGCCTGGCTGTCTTGATGCAACCATTAGCTTGTGATTAGCTGAAGGTATATCCAGAGAATTCGGTCTGTGTTTTTTTGCAAATGCAGTTCTGAGGTTTCCCTTAATGAATTTGTCAGTGATGTTTGCCTGTTTTTTATAACTTTAGGATATATTTTCTGTATTATTTTCCATTGCAGAAAATAGGTTTTTAAAACTTTTTTTTCTAGAAAATAAAAAGCTGAAAGTAGACTAAGGGAGTGAGTGTTGTTAGATGGATTATTTTCTGCTAGATAAATGGATACCTAAAATTCTGAGAGAGAGAGTATGTTAATTGTTTTCCTAAAAACTCCTCCAAAAGGATACCTTTCAACGTACAAAATAAAACTGCCAGCTGCACACAAGTTACTTTTACATATGCATATTCTGTTAAATATACTGTGAATGTAGCCTAGACTGCTATTAAATTCTGAAAGGCAGAACTAATTTTGCAAATAGCACTCTTTTAATTGGCGAGGCTGAAGTCAGTGGAGCGTGAGTGTTTTGCTGTAACTGCTTTGGGTCTGGAAGTCACTGTTGCTTTTGCCTTTGCATATTGTTTTAGGACTTGTTCTTGTTCTTACTTGTATGCACCTTGCTGGTCTGTCATGATTTCCTTGTGGCTTTTCAAAAAGGACTTGCACCATGTCAACCTCTTCTGTGTAGTATGTGTGTGTTATAAGAGAAGGAGGGTCACTACATTTTGGGTTGCCTTCAGAGAGTCACAAGTAGATTTTTTAAAAGCACTGTGCATATCTTTTGTTTTCAGAATTCTTTCTAAGAGAAAAGGACTTTCTTACTTGCAGTTGTGTGAAAACCAAATATGTCTTTCACATGCCACATCATTGCCTGTATTCATCGACACAGATTGATATGGCAGTGGACTGAAAGGCTGCAAGCTACAGCTTGCCTGCAGGCAGAAGGCTCCCAGCCCCAGCTATGGCAAAACTTGGAAAGATGTAATCCTTTAAAACCACAGGATTTGGATTTTAAACCCAAGCCATCCAGGCTAATCACTTTTTTTTTTGTTTGTTTGTTTTGTTTTATTTTCTCTCTTCTCTGAAAATGTAGGTGTTTCCTATTTGGCTTATCAGACTTCAAAGATGGTTCTGGTTTCTTCTCTGGAAGCTGTCTGCACTTGCTAGCACATGGTAAGTAAAAGAGCTGTTGCCCCTAGGACTTGAAAAACAGTTCAACTCTTCTGGGTAAAGATGTCCAGATGGAGACTCCCGTCTCCTGAAATTTTATCTTTGGTCTGTCTTAGGCTTGTAGCGTTCTGGGTGTAGCTACATGCAAGGGCAAACTATGGTCTTGCACATTTCTCTGCCTTCCTGATGATACAGAGCTCTGGCTAGGATATTATACAAAGTTCTGATATCTGTGCACAGCCTTTGTGTACCTCCTCTTTTACTGCATACCCGGTAAGCATTAAACAAGGACAGTGGGCGTTTTCTGCTCAATTGAAAATGCTCGTGCAGTCTGGCATCTCGAATAGAGGCCTGAATTACCAAATTATGAAGTGACAGCTCTTTTTTTATGTGTTAGTTCTCATTGGGCTCTCATGGGAGTTGCAGAGACCTTTTTTCAGAAGCTTTGCACCACAGAATCGTTGAAATTAAGGTCCTTCCTCTTCCTGCTTTGGGAGGAGGCATTTTCAGTTTTGAGCTTGGTGGAAGGGGTGGCTGCTGCACGTTCAGCCCTTAAGGTGATACCTGCCTAGCCTGGTGCCAGGTACCCAAGGCAGCACCGACCTGCCCGGGTGCTATGGCATCCAGAGAGTCTGGGTATAGCCAAGAGGCATAAACAGCGTCTTTCCCTTCACTATATAGACAAAATACGTCCCTCTGTCATTGCAAAATCATAAGCTTTGCGGGCACCAAAGGCAATAGACCATCACTTTGACAGTAAGATAACTCTTTAGGTTATAGGAGGAGCAAGCAGTTGGGACACTGCCCCAGTATTTAGTGTTTTTTACCTTTATTACAGGATTTTTGGTCTAACTTTTTATTTGGGGGTGGGAGGTGTGTTTTATTGGGAGATCATTTTATTTGTTTTGGTGTGAGTTGGCTCTCTTACGGTGTCAAGTACAGAGAAGAATGGACAGATATATGTAGCAGCTGTAGTCTTGTGCCTTGTGTATGTGGTGTCTGTTATGGACATACTATGATATTTGTATGCCCAGGAAGCAAATTTACAAGTTAGATACAAAGTGCAAGCTTGGGCAAGTCCATTTAATTCAACAGAGATTCAAATACTGTAGGAAATGCACATGGGATTAAACTGGACACTCAGACTATTTTCATTAACTCTGCTGTTTATCACAAGAATCCTTGAAGTTACTGTGAAATATTGTACTTGGGATTCAAAACGCATTCAAGGACAGTAGTTGCTGCCAGAGGATCATCATGACAGTGTCCACAAGTAATGGTGATGTGCAGCATTTGGCCATTCGTGGATAGTTAATTAGGATATACACTATTATTGTTTTAACTCATTGTTAACCTTATTTGTGGAGACAGAATTTGTCACCATTTCTTCTCTAATGCTCCTCAAGTTGTTTGATCTAAGAGGGATTTGGAACCCCAGATTTTTTCTTTGTTAGCTGAGTGCTTGTCAAAACAAATGTCTCTTCTGATCCTGACATTTGGTGGTGCCGCTGAAATGATATCAGGGCTTTCCAGGAGATGTGACCAAACTTCTGGCATTCCTTGACTTTCTTGGTTTTCCAGTGCACTTGGGGGTTTACCTACACAAAACACCTATGCTCAATTTATTCTAGGGTAACAGTGTACAAATTGTTTTTAAGCTTCTATTGAGTTCATTTCAAGCATTAAATAAGAATGCAGATGAAAAAAAAAAAAAAGAGAAATCTGAATTCCTGATAACCAAATTCCAGAAAGGGAACAGATGGAAGATTACCCGGCCTTACTGTGTTCCAGAAAGAAGAGGTCTTTCCCAGCTGTTGCAGAGGATCTTGCAGGCAAGTTTAGCTAACAAAATCTGAGAAGACATTTCATCTAAACAACCACTTAACTCCTTCATACTCTTGTCTGAATGGGACCTGAAAGAAGTTCTGAAGCCTGGAATTTAACTTTCCTTATGCTCAGCAGGACAGTGCTGAGTTCTCTCTGACTCCCTTTGTTCACAATGGAAACACTCCCCTGTCTTTCATTTATTTTCTTTAATTTTGATTTTTTTCCCAAAGCTTCCTTCCTTCCTGTGGTTTCTGGATTTGGACCAATATGGATGTGATGACTCACTGTTCCCAGATGTGAAATGCAAATGTGGGAAGTGGGCTCTTTCCTCTATTCCTCTAGAGGTTTCTTGCAGACTATGGTGCTGTTGCAGTTAAATAGTGTGTCTCTCCTCACTCAAATGGTTTTCCTGCTAGCCACAGCATTTTAGGAACTGTCACAGTATTTAGTAAGCCAGGTGTTAGAATACTTATCAAACACACGTCTTAATTTGTTGGCCTTTAGATCTTTAATGCTACACAGCTCCTCTTAATATAAGTCAAACAAATTAGGCAAATATATCTTCCTCCTCGTTTGATTTTAGGGCTTATCTCTTCAAGTAGTTGTTTGGCAAGATTGGAGGTCCTTTGACAGAGATGCCTGTTCAGGCACACTGTTGGTGTATAACACTGAGAAGCTTGTGAAGAAATGGTGCTAGGGGCTGCTTACCTGGAGCCTCTGTGCCACCTCTGCTCTGGCCTTATCTGATGCTACAGTGATGCACTATGTGGTTCCACATGAGATCATATGCATTACTTATAAGCTTTCCCAAGGTGCATGGGTATTTGGATTGGTAATTCCTTGGCTTTGCATTTGTTCCTTTGCTTCAGAAACCTCTATACTATAGTGTTAGCAATAGTAAATCTGACAAACAAAAGTGCATCTATTTAATTGAAGGCTTTTTTTTTTTTCCCTTTCTCTTTTAAGTCCTCCTATGGGTTGAGAGAGCACTGAAATGGAAATCAGCTGAGAAAGAGCTGTTGGCTAAGAACAGCAGCCCTTCACCCTTTGAAGGGACTGAGGTAATACAAAATACCAGGTAAACCCTCCACTTGAGACATCAGTGCTGCATTCCATTAAGATCTAAAGCCGTTCATATAGTAGTCGTTTTCATTCTTGAATGGGAGCTTCATACTTTATGTTTTCATGTGTTTCCTCATCAGAAACAGGTCAGTCTGTTTCTCTCTGTGGCTGATAGTGGGGTCACTTCTAAGATAAAATATGTAATGTAGGAAATGTACCTGCCATGATATACAATTTGATGACAACAGAAACTGGCATGAGATGAAGAATGTACCAAATGCAGCATTGCAGCTAATACTGCATGCCCTCAAAGTACTGGCAAAGATAAGCAATATATGTCATTATATGCTGAAAAACTTGGGTTCCGTCGCAAAAATGTGAAAATCTCAGCAAGTCAAAACAGAATGTAATTGGAGAACAATTACATTGTTTAAGTTGGGTTTTCATTTTTGTAAATTGATATGTGCCTGAGAGGTAAACTGGCAGGACAACCAAGTTTCCCAATAGAGGCATCACTGTGCACACCAGCAAGGGCCTATTTCCCAAAGGGGCAAGCACTGTATTTTCATACCTTATGCTTTAACTGAGCAAGCACATCACAGATCTCCAGCTCTGAGGAATTTTTTTAGGGATGCAGATGCAGAATATATGTTGCAGTAGCTTATGGCAAGGCAAGAGAAAACAGAAATGTAGGGTGAAGTCAATGTTTGACCTTTTTTTGTTTGTGGTCAGAGTTCTTTCTGTTAGTGTCCATTTAATTTAGCCTCAGGAAATATCAAGTTGGGGAAATAGAGATGTCCCACACAGCTAGATTATTCTTAATGAAGTTAATGGAGTGGAGAGTAATCTTACCCATCCCCTGGGAGCTGAAACCCACACCACATAATGCTGCCTTTTGCTCATAGCACACGTTAGGTAGAAACAGCCCACACATGACTGACATTAAAATGAGGCTGGTCCGAGTTGCCAAGCTCTGTCTGTGTGCCAAAGAGAGAAAGATAACAAAGTACTTTGAGAGCTCTTGCATGGCCATTGTGGACATTTCAGCAGAGGCATTTTGCAGCGGGACTCTTTTAGTGGGTAGCTTCACTACTTCATTTGTATCAAGATGAGGAAGTAGATCTTGGGAGACACTTTTTTTTTTTTATAAAAGAGTATCTGCAGTTACTGTTCAGCCAGACTCCTTGAAAATTAAAGAAATTTTGTTGTTTCTAGAGAATGCAACATGCATGTAAAGAATGTTGACAGTGTCTCAAATCCTCCCTCCCAGGGAAGGACTGTGCAGTTTGTACTGAGAAACTACATATCTTGGGGGGATTAAAAAAAAAAAAAAAAAAAGGAGTGAGGGGTAGAAAAAGAGGATGTCAATGTAGTGACAAGTAGGATGATGTGTGAAACAAGTGGAATGTGTATTACAGTGGTTATGCAGAAGAAAAGGAAGAACAGTTAAACTTCCTTTTTCATTTTTTTCTCTTTTTTTCTGTTTCTTTTTTTTTCTTTCTTCATATGGATTTGGACGTTTCCAACCTTTTAAAGGCTATGAGGCACAAACTGACATGAAATGCCCACTCCAAGAGAAAAGCGATCTAAAGATTCAGGCTTTGAAGCATGTCAGCCAGGAATAACTAGTTTAGAAAGAACATCCATAGGCAGAATATGCTAGCAACGTTTTCCATGAGTGGGTGTCACTTGAGAAGGACTCTTAGCTTGAGAGCTAGTTATTAACTAAATTTTCTCTTTAATTTTTATCAGTCTTGGCAAGGAGGTTAAGATTACCTTTTCATTATTGCAGTCTTCAGGAACTCATGACTGAACCGACTGTCCTCTGTAAAATTGGTTCTTTCAGATACTCCAGGTTATCAGTTATTCAGGTAGTTCAGATGATGTGCTTTAAATAATTTAATATTCTCATAAAAGTTTATCTCTGAGTCTCTGAGTTGGGATTTATTTCCTGACTTTGTTTTCCAGCTCTTGAAAATACCATTCTTTCAGAGAAAACCTAATTTCATCTGAATGAAAGATTTTTTTCTGAATAAATCTGAAAGATTTTTTTAAGGAATATCATCCTGTCTATATCAAAATAAACTTCTTTTATCAAGATCATTCTTGATTTGCTTTTGTTTCTCTTGTCATTCCATTTAACAAGCTGTTTAAAATGCAACTGATCCTGCTAAAAGGATTATTGATAATGGGATCTAGTTAAAGGACAATTACAAGGTTGCCTGGAATAACAGGATAGCATAAGCTCTTGGGTTTTCCTTTTAAGATTTTTTGATTCCTGAATGCATGATGAGACTGTGACTAAGTGACACTCATGTGGCTGTCCAATCTGAATAACTACTAGCCACTTTCTTTGTAACTGCTCCTTGACCAGTAGGGTGAAGAAGGAGGATGAGATGGAGGATGAGATAGAGGATCTAGGATATTTTGTAAATGTTCTCATAACTATATCCCTGTACAGTACTGAGCTGAACACTGATGCTCGTTTCTACTATTTTTCCTCCATTTCTGAGTCAAGTGTTTGTAGATCCTCCAGTACTCTAGTTTTAAATAGGAGAGACGCTGTGATAAATGGTCTGCGATTGGTCTGTTGGACACACTAAGTAGCAGAATCAGCATCCTTTCCTTCTGAAGCGTTTCCAGTAGAGAGTTTGCTGATAGGAGAGTCTGGATGCTTCATGAGAGTTTTGGCAGGCAGAGCTGGCTCTGTGCTTCTAAATGCTCCCCTGCTCTCCTTAGCTCTAATTAGAAGGGCTGAGTTTAGCAGAGATGGAAGAAATGGAACATTTTGACCAATTCGTTTATGACTCATTCTTACAAATGTTCTAGGATTTCTTTTTATTAGATATTGTCAGTCTTTTAAGTCCTTTAAAATTTTGCTGTTTGTGTGTTCCCCCGTCACTGCTGTCTAGCATTTAACAGGATGATTCAGTAATATCCTGTTTTGCTGCTCTGCATGCACTCTCTCCCTTTCCTCTGTTTTTGTAGCTTTCTGTCCTTTTTTCAGTACAGTTACTGAAAAGAAAAAACACTCTAGGAAACCTGGCTTCCTACCTACTATCTCATGACTCCCAGTGAAACTTGACCTCTTAAATTTCAGCCATTCTCATTAACAGATTTTTTTTTTCTGCCAGTGACACCCATAGTCTCTCTGTTGTGGAGCTGCTTCTCACTTACCTGGTCTTGTGCTTTTTGTGGTGTAACCCTTTGGTTTCTTGTGTTCAGGTATTTTTTCAAATGTTCTTTCCAGTCATATCTCCATAATTTTCTTGAATGTGAACACTGGCATGTTTGTCAGACAAATTGTTTTAATGTTCTACTGGTTGATAGTTCTGGACATATGTGGAGCTGACAGGATAAAAGCTGCAGAGCTTTACATGAATACTAATGAAAATGGAAGTTTTAAGAGAATAAAAATATTTGGAAATCTGCAAAACAAATATGTAGCTATTTGTAGTAGGATAGTCTTTTTCTTTCAATGTTATCTATGAAGACAGATGGCTTTTAACCTAAAACTGGGAAACTATTTCTGGGCTGCAGTAAGCCCTAGCAGCAGTAAAGCCTGGAAGCAGCATAGAAAGTTCCTGCTGGCGGTTCCTGCAAATGATGTAATCAACCAGCTGCACCAAAACTCACTTGGCGGGGGAAACTTCACAGAGACTTTTCTCAAAGCTTTAAAGCTTTTAAATAAGCTGTTTAGCAAAGACCTTGTTGTGGTACAGATTTCTGGTGAGGCAGAATGGAAGACTGAACATGAAGAATGTGCTGATCTGCTCAGGACGTGTCAGTTGTTCTTTAACTTTGTGTATAGTTTACTTTGTGATTTCAGCAAGGCAAGCTGAGCAGATGTGTGTTTTCACCATGTTTTTGCAGTCAAATAGGTTCTTCCCGGTCAGAGATTTCTTCCCTTAATGGCCAAATAAGTTTTTCTTTTTTTTTTTTTTTTTTTTCCCTTGACCTCCATCTGTTTCCTTTTATTTCACGTGTTAGTATTTGATGTTTCCTTCCAGCTTACTACTAGTGGCATTTCTCTGTTATTTTCTGAAGCTTTCCTCTCTCCTGTAAAATACACATATAGAGGTCAACAGAAGGCAGGTGTTGCAATTTTATCCTCCAGGCAGATATAATTCTGCCCAGCCCTAGGCTGGTCAGAGAGTTTAGAGTTTCCTGATAGTCTTACCAAAATAATTAACAATTGCTCAGAACTGCAGTCTTATATGATCATTTCACCTACTACTAGAGTGCAGAGACATCTAGAGCAAACAATTCTGCCTTTATAACATTGGTACTGTGTGTGAGAGAAGGAGAAAAATATTAGTATTTCAGAGAGAAATTTTAGGCCAGTAGAATACAAATTACCCTGTGAGTTTTAACCAAGACATGAGAGCTAATACCACTCTTCTCATTACCTTTCATATGAGAAGCAGTATGGTGTTTTTAATAAAATAAAAAAAAAAATCCCAGTTCTTTCTAACTTTTTTTTTATAAACACATGCATATCTGCCTACTTTCCTGCACATTTTACCATCTCAGAAGAAAGACTGTTGTCTCTGTTATGCTTTGCATAGCATCTAGGTTTTTGTTCTCTTTTCCATATGTTTATATTTAAGATTTAATCCGTGTTTCTCAGCACTAATCAGCTTCCAGCCTGAGATGTTATTGAAACGCCTGTACGAAATGTGTTTTGAAGCTAATTGGATGATACTCTGAAGTGCATATCATACAGCTTTGAAGGGCTGTATTTGAGCTATCAGTAGTGATAATTAGAGGATCAGAGCTGTGGAAGGAGGGCAGAAAGAGAACTGCTGAGGTGAACTTTTACCTTAGGAAACCTCGGTGGGGTTCTCACTGACTTTAATGGGAGTTATGTGAGTGTACCTGAAGTTTTCCTCACTATAGACATATTCAGGTGGGCTTTTGGCTTAAACCTGCAGAATAAACAGCAGCAGAAAAATACCCACCGAGACATGCATTTTTAAGCTGACACATTTCTGCTCCTTTGGCAGGGCAGCAGATGGATCGAAAGTCACTAGAACTATTTCTAAAGCATTCGGCATTTCTAAAACATACAAGCAAATATGCAAGTTGTATTAAGTACTGCTAGAAAACAATCTCCGTAAGTGACAACTAGTTATGTTAAGGAAGTGTAGTAGATAGCACTTAAGATTTAACTTAAGATTTATTTAGCCAAAAAACCAAGCCTGTGCTCATCTGGACTGGGAGGAAATTTTTGAAACTGAAGCTAATGGCATTTACTGAGGATTGCTTGAAGAAGTTCATATAAAGGATTTGTTATGTCCCTGATACCTCTGTTCTGATTTACTTTTTTCCCCACCTTCATACTGCTGGTTATAAATTACTGTAAGCATGAAGTTAAATATAAAAGCCTTTACAAGACTCTGATGAGACTGTGATTGGCATGTCTGGGAGGTGCTGAAGCTCAATTTAGGCCTGGAATGGCTTTTGAAAATGCACAGGAATTTAGTCCATTATAAAGTTCTTGGAATATGTAAAACTTGATATATATTGAATGGATATGTATTATATATTTGACTCTCTTGCACACTTAGTCATATTCATGCTGTACATGATACTGCCCTCAATCATAGTTAGGTGGTTTTACGTAAATTAGAAGTAGCCTGTCAAAGTACATCTTTATGTATTTGTATGTGTATATACAGATTCCTAGAATTTTCCCTTATTTTTTATAGATGTTATACAGCATTTTTACAGTAGAGGCTGTCACAGAGAGGTGTTCTGTAGCCTTATCAGTACTGGCATACACATGCACTTAACTGTTCAGGGATTTATTCTTTGGTGTATCCCTATGACCATATTATTTTTGCTTTTCTTAGCCTGGTGGTGATCTGCCAGTTATTTCTCAGAAGTGCCTAACCCCATGAAGCAATAATCATCAGTACATATTGCTGAAAGCCAGCCAGTTCCAAGAAACAGCAGGCTTGCGTGTGGGTTTTGCTTTGCTATGTGTTTTTCTCTCCCCTTAAACTCTTTTTTTTTTTTTTTTTTTTTTTTTTCCCCCCTGTATTTAGTGATTCTCTTCCATTATTTTTGGGAACTGTAATGATCTACCACTGTATATACAAAGATTACGCTATCATTATTAAAGGGAAAACTTGATAGTGGCTTTGAAATACCACTAAGGTTATCATAATTTCACAAGGTTCATGGCTTCAGCTGTAAGCTTCCTCAGGAAAATAATGGTGGTGATGGCAGTTTGGTCTCATATGGTGCATACTCTCCATTAGAATAGCACATGGCAGCACTAAGTTATCTAATAGATTTGTTTTGAATCATAAGCTTGTGTGAATGAAAGGAAATAACCTGCCTTGCCTTGGCATGCCTGATTAGTTTTTGCAAACAAATCTTGCATATTGAAGGAAAAGAGAATGGACTGATGCGAAGAGCAGCAATAGAACATCAGATAAGCAGAGGTAATCTGGATAACTTGATCTGTAGGTACAGGATTTGTTTTCTAAAATAGTCTTTTCCATTTCCTTTAAAGAAAGCAATTTTATCTGCTTTGCATCTTGAAAACTAAGTGAAAAGTACTTTTTTTCCTGTAAATTATTATAAACCTGAAAATTCTGTTCTTTAAGTGCACAGAGCCTCAGTAGCAAAGGAAGAGTATCTTTGTTTAAAGCCTAGTTCCTATTTTAGTAAAAACTCAGCCCGGAACCTTGGGGACATTATAAACCAAATGATTTTTTCCTAGCTGTAATAAGGCCCTTCCATGAAAAATAAAGGCTGACAGCTACAAAAGAGCTCCAAACATCGTCATATTTAGTGAGAGCAGATCAGTGAGATGTCAATTCGGGGGCCTCTGTGCGTGCTGAGATGTAGGTAGCTCATGGCAATCCCAGTGGGGCAAGTTCTGTCTACTGTGTTCAATGCTCTTCTCTCTGCAGGTCTGCGGTGCTGATGCCTGGGCACTCGTGGGGTGCTTCAGAGCAGCCTCATTTTCCCCGGAGGGACAGGGAAGGGAAGCTCTTGCCTTGTGCCTCCTTTAGTTGCCCCGAAGCAGAATCTGGTGTACATCAACAAATGGAGGGGAGAGCAACAGTTTTCACATACTTGACCACAAGTAGGTCTGAGAAAAAGCTCCCAGTTGCCACATGTACAGTAATAGCTTGGTAGTGCTGTTCTTTCTCACGCAACATTTTCCTGCATATAGCAAAATTAATATATCAAGTGTGGGAAAACTGTCAGCTGAAGGCCTCTTCAAATAAAAAGCATTTTCAGCATTTCCAGACAATTATGATCATATGTTAATATTTGTTTAAGGATATAATGGGATGTTAATAAGTGCCTCATGCAGAAGAGTATATTTATGATTCCTTGAACTCAGTAAATGATTGGAATATCACATCCTTAAAAGCTCAACCATAAACGAAGCATGTTTGACAAAATTGTTATTCATCATTAATGATAACTTTAAAAATCAAAAGTAGCAATGTAATTGTAAATCAAAAAACATTAAGTAATTCTGTAAATAATGAAACATAAAACCAAAACCAGTTCCTTCCACAACTGTGATCTACTCGCCATGTCCTAAATGCAGATTGTAGAAATATGATTAGTATCTTAAAGAATTTTGATGCTATCTTGTTCTCACAAATAAACAGGTGCCTCACCAGCTACATAGCAACACCGAAAGTGCCACAACATTGTTGTAGAAGACTCCTGTGTATTGTAGTTATTGGACAGTAGAGAGTTGGTAATTTCCCCTGCACAAGAAAGTTTTTGTGATTCTAAGATGGTTAGCTATTCTAACTTACTTGCAGAAGATTATTTGCTTTCCACCCTTAACTGCTAATCAGAATCTGAAAGTTTCATTCTCTCAGGGTGGGCAGTACTCAGATCATATAGCTCTGTATAGATCTAGAAGGAGGACTCTTGCCTTGCCAGGGTGCTACACAAGTGCTATAGAGCTGTATCTGAATTGCCTAGGGCCCCTCTTATGTAGCATGTGCTTACGCATACTCCAGCAGCCTCCAATACCTGTGACTCAGTAAAGCTTAGAACAAAATGATTGCAACTTCATCAGTCCACTGTTCAATTCAGGCAGCTGTCATGGATTTTCATGGCTGTTTAACTATTCAGGCATTAATAAATAGCATATTAAACTTGCAACGATGCAATAAGTCTGCTTTTGCGACTTTAGAGTTTGTCCAAAGCATCACAGACACGTCATGCAGAGCACTCTTCCTTGCTCTGCTTGTTCAAGTGAATTCATCAGGAAGATGTTGATGGGAGACTGTGTACAAGGGAGTATAGTTATTTCTGAGGAAGATTCTTTGCAAAAATGAAGATAAATTTCAAGCCAAACTGCACTGAAGTTAAGAGCTAAAGGAGCTGCAGTGACTGGTACCAGCAAAGTATGCGACTTCAGTGTCTGTTCCATCACATTTGTGGGGCCACCATGTGCTAGAATGAAACTGCTAGGGAAATTACTCTGTAATTACTCATGTAACCAATGCCAGATACTGGACTGGATTTTGATGACACAGTCTTGCTTCTAAGGAATTTTGATGAACTATGTTCCAAGGAAAAACATCTCTCTTCTAAGTGATGTGTGCAAAATAGCATTTTCTAGCTCGATGTTTTACACTCTCCTCTTTCCTTTTCTGCTTTTTTTTCTGCCGCTCTCTCTTCAGATGGCGGGTGAGCCCTGTGCCAGGTAATCGCTGTGCGTGCTCAGCATGTCGGCTGCCACCAGCCCCTTCTCGTGAGCGGTGGAAGAGGGAGGACTGGCCCCGGCTCCATGGCATCGCCCCGGAGGGCACCGCGCGGGTCCCCTCCCGATGGTGGCTGGGGATGGATGATTGTGGCCGGTTGCTTCCTTGTCACCATCTGCACCAGGGCTGTGACGAGGTAAATATATATGTGTATGTGTGTGTGTGTATATATATATGTGTGTGTGCATATATATATATATATATTTTTTTTTTTTTTTTTCCCTTAGGGAAAGGAATAGATTTGAGATCTCTTGTAGTGGCCCACAGCTGATGGGGTTGATTCTGGATGGATACATAACCTCTGTTTTGCTGTGGTTTTGAAGGCTTCCTAAACTCTGCAAGAGTATGGGGACAGAGAAAGATCCTTCTGATTTTGTTTGTGCCTGGTCTGACAGCTGTAGTATCTCAATATGCCCTCATTGATATCTTTTTTTTATATATATGTATTTTTTTTCAGAATCAAAATCTCCAGCAGACAGTGTTACTTAAGGCTATGGTGGTTTGGTAGGGGAGGGAAGAATCATTTAGGGTCTCTTCATGTCCAGTGTGTCTCTCTAACCCCAACAGTGGTGATCGTTGTGGCCAGTTCCACAGGATTTGCTGACTTTCCAAGTCTGTCTGAGAAATGTGTAAATAATCCTCCCTCTCATTAACCCTCTCATGTTTCAGGTACTAACCAGCCCAAGAAGGTCAGTGACCTGCAGAGGCCCCTCTCTATATTTACTTCTGGTTTCCTAAATATGCAGGAAATACTTCCTGTATTTCCCAGAAATAGAAGAAACAAGAATAGACTTCTGTCCTGTATAAGTGCAATATATACATTGGAGGCAATATGGCCTCTACAGTTGGTGTTGAGTGACTTTACTTGGCAATTAGACACCAAGGAGGGTGGTCTGTATGGTCGTGGGCATTTAAGCTATATTCAACAGAGAGATGGGCACCCAGGTAAGTGTGGAACACAGAGATAATATCCTGTTTTCCTACTTAAATTACATATTGCTTTTAAAATGAGTCTACCAGATTTGGGAATCTAATGTCTAAGATCTTGGAATAAACAGTATACATGAGACCTGTGCCACATGCTCTAGGTGTCCCTGCTAGAGCAGGGAGGTTGGACTACATGATCACGAAAGGTCCCTTCCAATCTCAACCATTCTGTGATTTCTGTGCAAAATGTACCAGCCTCATAGCAACAACAGAAATTCCTTAGTGGATTTCTTTCCTTTTTCATATGTGAAACACTTTGCATCCGTGAAACCATCTAACACCTGGCGCACCTCCAAGGTACATGCATGCAAGGGTAGAGCTGAAGAAAGTGACCTTTGATTTGCAAGAGGGGGAAGTGAGTGGAACTTGGGACTCTTCTGCTTATTCAGAAGCTGGAGTGAAACTGTGCAGCCTTTTAATCCACTCTCCTGCAGAGATGAGTGGAACAGTAATCATGTTAGGAGAGCAAAGTAGCTTGTCCTGGAAACATTTTAATAAAGCTTTTAGAAGGTCCATTGACTTCTGCCATGTTTTGTATCTATATCTATGAGATATTACATTGTAATTCTTGGTTTTGCACTTACGCTCTCATTCACACATGGCTGCAGGTGGTATTGATTCTATAGGTGCTATGGTGGCCTTGTCTCTCTGGCTTTCACAGCTGTGAATGCCAACAGTTCATGGCAACCTGGTGAGTTAAGAACAGGCGCTGGAGTTTTGGGTATCAGGGAAGCAATATCTTGATATTTTGATACAGGATACAAATTGCTGGTGATAATTGCACATTTCTATTTTAGTTTAATTCGAAGAGGAGAAGAAAACAATTGTAAAAATCTGGCATCAAATACCATACTGACAAACTTGCTGTTAATGTTCATAATCTCTCTCTATTAGCTTGATCTGTCTGAAATGGTCTCTAAATCAGTCTAATCTGTCTAATCCTACTGTTGGGCTATTACTTGGATGCTGTTTTGTGACTCAGTTGCTTTCATCGAACAGTAAGACAAATGTTTTCTGCTAGGCAATTGCCCCATGTGTAACAGATTGATGTTCGTGTTTTCTTTCCCAGGTGCATCTCCATTTTTTTTGTGGAATTCCAGACATACTTTGGTCAGGATTATGCCAGAACGGCTTGGATCCATTCCATTGCAGACTGTGCCACAATGCTCTGTGGTGTGTATTACTCTTAAGTCCTTTATGTTTGTTTGTTCTTCAATTTCATGGGACCTCTAGTTTTAGTATGTTCACCAGCTTTTAGCTGTTCACTAACAGCTTTTATTTTATTCTGTTTTATTTTATTTTGAAGCCCCACTCGGGAGTCTGATCAGTAATCATGTGTCCTGCCAAGTTGGTATCATGCTAGGAGGGCTGCTTGCATCTACGGGACTAATTCTGAGTTCATTTGCCACCAGTCTGGAACATCTCTACTTATCGTTAGGAGTCCTTACAGGTAGGAGGCATTCATGCATTTTGTTCCAGTCAGGAAAGCAAATGCAGGATTGTTGAAAATGATGTTCCTCCTGTTAAAAGAGGGATAATCTCCTTTGCTGCTTTGCAATGCCAAAGCACTGTTCTATAGAGACTCAGACTAGTTGACTTCCTTTTAAAGCAGAGCGTTTGGCTGTCCTTCATGACTTGAGTCTGATATAGCCCAACGTCTGCATGCTGCAAAAGCAATTCTTTAATACCTGTTGAGAGAGGACTATGCATAACCTTCTGAAATGCTGAGGTGGCAGGAGGGGCTACTGTTGCACAAAAAGATTTCTTTTTTGCCTGGGATTTGTGAGAGGTTTGTTGTGGTAGGAGTTTGAGTGCCCCCAAATATTTACATATTAGAAAATGTTAACAGTAGGTGAGTAAACAGATGGACAATGACAGGGTGAATACCTAGCACCTCAGTTGCACACTTTGCATTTATCTGAATCACATCCCTGGTTGTGTTGCTGAAGATCCCTTTGCATTCAGGTATGATGATGATGATTTTTGCTCTGTGCTGTCTTTCCCTTGGCTGTACACAGAGAAACTTGAGAAGGGCTGTTGGTTATGCTGACATTCTTTACTCATTAATATTGACCTGGTAGCCACGGTGATATAAACCCTTGTACTTGGTGCCCTGCTGTTTAGTAATAAGTTGGTGGGATTACTGCTGTGCACATGCTGCCAACAGCTTATTTGTTAAGAAAAAAAAGTCCTCATTGTGGTGCAGGTCGCTCCTGCATTACAATGTTAATCTTTGACAAATGTGTTTGTATCAAATAAAAAGGCTCCTTGTAATCCAAAGGACCATTTCACATACCATTCGAATGCCACCGAGGCTTCCTTTATGAAAACCGCTCTGATTATTGGGGTGGGAAAGCAGTTGCACTTGTTACATGGAGTAGTAAAGAGCCTGTTCTACAAGCACTGAAAATTTAATCTGTAAGGACTCATTAATCAAAAAGCATGATAACATTTGGTGCTGATGCACTAAGTGCCACCCTGTAACCAACCTAGATTGGAGCTGGCAGCATAACTGACTAAGGTCTAGGTCCGTAAAAGCAGTGAGACTTAAAACTGCGAAGGGTGAAGCAGAGAGGAATTGAGGCACTGGCAGTAAGTAGCAGAGATCCCTCTGAGAAGTATAAACATGTTTCCAGTTCCAATTTTCCCATTTATTTTTCACAAGATATATTAGATTTTGGGGAGGCTTTCACTTGGTGGGGGGAAAATGGTGCATAGCCCAAATCGAGCGCAGCTTTCACAGCTCGCACACAGTGATGTGCAGCACAGAGCTGCTCCTCAGGCTCTGCTGCTGCTGCAACGAGTCCAGCCCTAGGCCCTCGCCCTCTTGCATCCCAATGAGTGCCCAAGCAGGTGACCATTGCACTGGGTCATTGAAATCCCCTTAGCCTGTCCTAGGAGGCTGAGTGCCCACCAGGTGCAGGGATCTGTGCAGGGGAACACCACAAACCCATAAGCTCCAGGTGATAATGTCCTCTGCTGGTAATGGGGGCAGTCTTAACACGAATGCAGGACATGCCCCAAAATCCCAGTCAGGAGCTTGTTTCTATGGTGAATACATGCGTCAGTGTTAGAGCAAGTGTTTGAAGATTGAGTCTGCGTTCTGATTTCTTCAGTAGACCCCATGCCTTTCTGCCCTAGTGTATGAGATGGATTTATTTCTTAATTGGACATGGTTTTGTCTTCTGAGGCTTTCCCCTCCTTTTACTTGTTCACGGGGATTTACAGATGGTCAGCCAGCTGCTGTGTGGACTTTGTTTAGCTGGCTCAAAATGGTTTAATGTAGAACATACAGTAATAGAGGCAGATTCTTTAGACTGTGTTTCAGAGACATAAACTCAGTATACAGGGTTGCAACAGGCTGAACACAAACTTCCACCAGGCCAGCATGCCCAGCACCTCTGGGCTGGCCTCGTGCAGTACAGGCTGGCATATAGTTTTACTAATATCTTTAGCAGACCTTGTGCTTATTATCAAATGAGCCTTGTCGCTCCTTAGTGAATCTTGTTGCTATAGGTTAATGATGGTGTGTTAGATTTGTCAAGTCAGTGACCGTGACAGATGAAGGAAGGAGTCATCCTGCTTTCTGTTCACGCTCTGGGCAATTCAGTTGTGCTAGTGAAAGTAGATTGTTTAATTTAATCTGTTCCATGCATCATGCTCGGTGTTAAACCATCTGCATTATACTTTCTTTTCTAGGACTTGGGTTTGCACTCTGTTATTCTCCAGCCATTGCAATGGTGGGCAAATATTTCAACAGAAGAAAAGCGCTGGCTTATGGAATAGCCATGTCAGGAAGTGGAATTGGAACTTTCATCTTGGCCCCAGTGGTCCAGCTCTTAATTGAGCAGTTTTCCTGGCGCGGGGCATTGCTTATCCTGGGAGGTTTTGTTCTAAACCTCTGCGTCTGTGGTGCCTTGATGCGACCTATTGCTCTCAAAGAGGACCGTAAAACTGCTCCTGAGTTTCTTGAACAGGACTATGTCGCTGATGCACTGAAACAAGACTTAAAGCAAATGTCCAGTTGTTCACCTTTAATCAAAGCATGGTCCCGTGAATGTTTATGCTACTGCTCATGGAAAGAATATGACTTTCTACTGATGCCAGGCTTTATGGTGCTGGCAGTGTCGGTTTTATTTATGGCCTATGGCTGTAGCCCTCTCTTTGTCTACTTAGTGCCTTATGCTTTGACTGTTGGAGTGAGTCATCACCAGGCTGCCTTCCTCATGTCCATACTTGGTGTCATTGATATTGTTGGTAATATCACCTTTGGATGGCTAACAGACAGAAGGTAATGGGCTAAACAAGTGGGTGCTTTAGCTGGTGGGAGGCTGGGTACCAGTAAAAAGTTAATATATAAAAATTAACATTAGGGACAGATTGTCCATAGTGCACATGACTTTTTTTCATGGCCTAGCTTTTAGAAATGCTTTCTGTTTGATGATTTTGTCTCTTCTGGGTTTCTTAAATTCTGCTAATTTATTTTTTCCTCAAGAAATGAACTATTTTTGTAAAACTCTTGAATTCAGCTGTGGCAATATAACCCATCACATTGATGGCTGAAGATGTATTGAGCATGAGCTTCTCTACCTAATCTGTAGAGAGTATCTCCCTACTTCTGCCTCTATCGCTTTTGTGCTGCTAGAGAGGCACAGAAGCGATGGAAAAGGAACAAGGGCCTGGCCCACTATTGTCACACAACTGCTCAAAAGGACTGGCCTAAAGTAGTTATACACTTTTCAGTAAACGAGGACTCATCGTTTTGCAAAGCCAGCTCATTCCAACCATTGATACGCACAGTAGCTGTAACATCCATAAAGCCTGGCTGAGCTAGGAAGTATCTCAATTCTAAAAGTCAATATAGAAGATAGAGAGGCTGAAATGCTGCATACCAGGGCATGGAAACTGAGATACTGCCTCCAATTATGTTTTTATTCATTCCTGTTTTGAAACTTGCAGGTGTCTGAAGAAGTATCGGCACTTCTGCTACCTCTTTGCGGTGGGAATGGATGGTCTCTGTTGTCTCTTCCTGCCTGTTCTCCAAAATTTCCCTTTGCTTGTGCCTTTTTCATTTACCTTTGGCTACTTTGATGGAGCCTACGTAACACTGATCCCTGTTGTGACAGCGGATGTAGTGGGAACTTCTTCCTTGTCATCAGCTTTGGGTGTCGTGTATTTTCTGCATGCCATACCATACCTAGTGAGCCCGCCTGTTGCAGGTCAGTTCACAAATGGCTTTCCTATAGTCTCATTGCTGTTCCAGATTTACTTGGATTCAAAATAGAAATGTCCAGCATTTAGTCAAAAACTGGTCAAAAAAGGATATGAATGTCACAGGGACAATTTTATAATAATTTCTGGTGACTGGTTTATGTTTTGATTGTAGCGTTTGGGAAAATTAAAGTCATGGAAATAGAGCATCTCATATTTGCCTTCTGATGGAGTATCCTCTTGCTGTGAAAAGGTGTCTAGTGAAAGCACAGGGCAGACTAAGCCCAGGTTTGTACCTGCTGGAGTTAGGACTTACCCACACGATCTCCCCTGAGGACTGCCATCCTGCATCTTATTTCAGTCTCCCTAGGGAGAGAAGGACAGAGCCATCGGGAGTGGTACCAAGCACTTCATCCAGCTAAGTACTCTCTCCTTAGTGAAAGGAGGATATTGTGTAAAGGTAGCACTGCATGTGCTTCCTTGCTCCATCTTAGTTGGATTAGAAAAATCTGCAAGAAAAGAAGGCCATTGTCTCCCTTAAATAAAAGCTATATATATATATACACACACACATACATATATATGTCTTCTCCTGTCTGTATTGACACTGAGATAGAGATTGGTGCCTATGAGTAAGTACTGTATTGTGGCTTTGATATTTACAAGCTATTGAACCACTGAATATCAAAATAAGTATTTTAGCAACATTTGAATAAATTACAGTCCAGATATTTTCCTTTAAAATGGCAAGAATGACCTTCCTCCTAGTGGGCTTATCACATCGCAGAGAAGACTGTGCTGAGTGCCTTGTCGTTTCTCCCTTCAGTCTCCCATAAGGAGTTGCAGGTGGGCTCTGGTGTGGTGTAGCAGAAGAGTAGGGACAGCAAAGTCATGCTGAACGGGAAGGTAACCCCTGAACAGAGGAACTGCACACAGAGACCTTCTGGGAGACTTTAGGGCCCAGTCAAGTACTGTCTTGTTGGGGTGGTTTCTGCACATGGAGCAACCTGAAATTTGAAGAGAGACTATGAAATGGGCCTCCAAAGAACAGAAGTTGTGTGGGTGGGGAGAACAAACCATCCCTTCTGAAATCGCCTGATTTTGAAAATGAAACAAAAGGGAGTTTCTCTCTAAGCATTTCCGTCCAGAGGATTTCCCTTCTCCAATCTTAAGGGCTTTGAATAGGTGGATTAGTCAACTGTAAAGCTGTTTGCTTTTATGCAGCCGTCATTGCTGTAATAACTAAACGTCATGTTTCCTGTCAATGTCATTTTAATTAAGTAACAATGAGTGAAGAGATCTTGATGCAATTTTGAGCATTTGTGAAAGGACTCTTTTTAAAAAGGCCATATAATAATATAAATATAAAGATATATAAAATATATATAAAAATATATATAAAATATATAAAAATATATATAATATAAAATATATATATGTATGTGTATCATATTTTATTCACTCCTCACATCAGTTTCCAATTAATCTCTGCTCTGAAGCTTTTAATTGCAAAAACATTGAAATATTAAATATTTTTAAATGATGCATGAACCTAGGACACAACTCATTTAATGTTCCCGTGTGAAGATCTCACACACAATATTTAATCCCAGAGCTAAGCATGTCTCAAGACAGTTAAACCTGTGTATATGCAAGGTAATTACTTAGTACTATAGCTATGATTGTTGTGCTTTTTCTCATTGCTTTGACCTGTGACCAGTTTTCACCTGACTGTGAAAAGAAGCCCAGAAAAACCTTATCTACATGCTAATATTAAACTCAAATTCCTTCTCCGTTTGCTTGTCTTCTAAAGAACAGCGACAGCCGTGTATACCTGTGTAGTTTAATTGTAGTGGTACGGAGTAGAACTGCAACAGTGCTGATGATCACAGAATTTGTAAGTTATCAGAAACCTGGAAACCTTAAAAGTGAATTTACTTATTTATTTTCTTCCCCTCCTGCAGGTTGGCTTGTGGATACAACAGGCAGCTATACTGCGTCATTCCTCCTGTGTGGATTTTCTATGATATTTAGTTCGATGTTACTGTGCTTTGCGAGAGTAGCAAAGAAAATAAAAAAAAGACGTTTGCAGTCACTTACCAGTGATGCCAACACCAAAGAGCACATCTGGACAAATGGAGCAATAGCTTATTCTGTTGCAGGAGAATTAGACCAAAAGGATGTTGAATTTTTGGCAGCGGAAACAAACAGCTACAGCAACAGATGACAAGTGCCATCAAGACCGAGCACAGCGTGGCCAGAGGTGGCCATGTGCTGTTACGCTGCTGAAGACTTTACTTCTGTGAAACAAAGCATCTCCCAGTTATGTTTTCTGTCATCTTTCAGTAGGCTAAAACTGACATACAGGCAACAGTAATACAAAGTTAATAAAGTCATAGGACATAGCTAGATTAGAAGTAAAGAGCTTGCAGATAAAAGTGTTTCCAGATTTGATCCTCATGCAGTATCTTGGCTCTGTAAGTAATATCGAAGAAGATAATTGGCTATAATCAAAAGTAAATTATGATGTTTTCAGTCAACAAAATGAAGAACAAAATTGAAGTTGAAATTACTATTAAATTATTTTTCGAACTGTGAAAGTGAAATAAGCTTTTTGGTGATCTGGTACCTTATATATTAATGGACTAATCAGAGAACCCACCACACACCTTCATACCTATGCACCTTCACAAAGCTCTCTGCAAATAACTCCTTCTGATGCCAAAGATGTCTTTAGAAAATCTGGCAGGAAGCTGCAGTTTGTCTTGAAATCGTCTCTGAGGCAGCTTTATGTTTGTTACAGTGAGCCTCGGTTTTGTATGCAAGTTGCAACTTGGTTTGAAATAAGTTTTCAGAGCTGCTTTCCCAGATCTCTGCTACACCGAAATTTCAAAGCAATTGTTACTTTTTTTCCTGGAGATCACGGAGGAGCCCGTCCGCGCCGGAGAGCGGGTGCCGATGGACGGGCACGGGCAGAGCTTGGGGTGCCTCAGCTGGGCATGAGGGGCGGTGGTTTTCCAAACTCTCCACCGCTTCCTGCTGCGGAAGCAGCAGCTGTTGAAGCAGGAGTGCAAACAGCTAATGGGAAGCTGCTCGCAGGCTGCTAGGAAAGAGGATGGCAGAGTCTCAGAATGGCTGCCAGCAGACGGGTTGTTTCAGCATGTCGCAGCGTCTCCTTTCTGTTGCCTTTCTTTGGATCCAGGAGCTCCGTCTCCCAGTGGTGCAAAGTATTCATTTGTACCGGCTGAAGAGTTGATCAGGTCATTTGTCATGGGTGGCCAGAAGACAACAGCTGTGACTTGCTGATAATTTCCTGCTGCTTGTGCTAGCAAAACGCTACAGCTGGCTGCTTTGTGAATACTACTCGCCAAATGTACCTCATGGGATAAATTGCCGATGTGATGATTTATTAAACAATGGGATGCTTCTGCATTTCCAAAATGAAGAGCTGGGGGAACTTCACGTTCTGAAATGTGAATCATTTCTGTATTTTGATGCTGTTAAAGCTTTGTTCTGTTCACTAGTAAATTGATCAGAGTCCAAGTAATTTTCATTGATGCTCAGCTAGTAGTTTGATAATCATCTACAATATATTCAATGTTTACTAATGATGTCCTATTTGTATGTCCTGTTTGCTCAATGCCTCAGAAGGGAAAGCAATGTAGACTGTGAAGACTGAAGTTGATTTATATCAAAAGTAAAAAGTGCTCAATCATAAGGGCATGATGTATAACGTTGATACTGTTTGTCTTCAGTGGTCAAGTTCAGTGCATTTACAGCAACCACAGTCCAGAAATCTGCTCAGAGCACGGGACGTGATTTACAGAACAGACAGAGGGAATTTCAAAGCCTGCTGCTTGAAACTAGTGCCGTGGCCTTACTTCAGCTCTGGGGCATCAGGTTGGAGCAACCAAGGATGCATTGCATTCCCATCAGATGCCACAGGGCCAAAGATCTAGAGTATCCCAAGTACTCGTATAAGCCAAAGTGTTTTCCAAATGTGCCCTTTTCTCCTTGCTGATCTGTTAAGTAGTAGCCAGAGTGGTCCATGCTGGAGCACCCTCTGGGAGAAGCAGTCTTGACCAAAGGCTTCCTCTGTTGGGCTGTGGTGTCTTCAGTGCTAGGCACAGTGGACCCGCCGTCCCAATAGCTTTAACTTGTCTTCATCTGGTGTATGTGTTTTTCAGAAGTGCCGCTTACAGCACTTCCATTTCTTTCTGATGTGCTTTTAAATAGGTTACGGTAAAATGAGCAGGCCTCTAAGCTTGGTATGGACATAGAGGCAAACAATAGAAAGCAATATTTGCACCAGAAATAGCTTGAATATGAATTAATATCCAAAGCCAAACACTAGAAATATTCTAATCTGAATTTGGAATATCGATAATATTTCTTTTCTGGCAAGATTTTGACTGTAAATATAGCAGAGCTGTTTGTAAATATAAAAGAGCTCTTTTAAAAAGCTGCAAGCTAAAACACCTGCATGCCAAAAATCTGGGAAATCTTTCATCATCCACACTGAGCTCTGCCTGTCATCTTTCCACCAACCTCTGTTTCCTAATGAATATTTGCCATAAAATACTCCCAAAAGAGAAAAAAATTCATAACACATTACTATTGCAAGTTTCACTTGTTTGAACTATGTTTTTCTAGCTAAAATAATGTGCAGTCATTCTTGCAGGCTTATGCAGCTATCTCTGAGAGAACAGGAGCAGAGGGAAGGTGCTATCTGCACTGGTCTGTGCCCCTGAGGAAGAACCATTAGCCTGAGTCAGGACTGGTGAGACTGGTTTCGTATCCTAAGAAAAATTAAAGGCAATTTCAGTGATTGTTGATTTGATTTTGTTAGTGTGATCCTGGGATGTAATCTAGCTGTTAGTCTTGTGACAGAAAATAAAATATATCAAGGGGCCTTAAGTTTGGTTGTAAGACATATACATTTTAGAAAAGGAAAATAAATTCTCATTCAATATCCTGTTGTGAGTTAGGAACAATATCCACATAATAAAAAAAATGCAGCTCTATTAATGAGTATTGATGAAAATGTCATTTTTAGATCCAAATGCTAAGTTCCCTATGAAGAAATAGGGCTTAGGTTCATCTATAAAGACTTGCTGTTTCAGTAAGTTTTAAGTCATTGCTGTTAACAACATTTTACTAACTTTTCTTCAACCTCATGATGTGTCAGCTATTATTCATTCCAGAGTTGCATAATATGAAAGAGTTTTGGAACAGCAGCACAGACACTTATACCCTATTAAATAACACTGTGTGACAAATGATTTGTGTTTTCAGATAGCTCATTGTATGAATGCGTTTTTGCAGGCGTTTCCACTTGTACCTCTCTCAGCTCGCGCTTCCAGTGAACTCCTGTTTCAGGGACCCCGTTGAACACGCGCCGTGTGCCCGGGGACGGCTCCGCAGCCGTGGCGTTGCTCCCCGCGGGACGTGCGGGCGAGGAGCCGGGCGAGCCACGACGAGGCTGCGCGTCCCGCACGGCTGCTCTCACCGGCCTTGGGTGGCGTCCGGCCCGGGCAGGGGCACGTGGGTCCTGCCTCGGACGCACCCCGCTTGGAATAATGCACTGCTGCACGTGGTTCACTGTGAGTAAATGCAGGATTTTATCTTTTTTTTTTTTAACTGATATGTTTGTAGCTCTCAGCTCTGCTGGGTTTTAATTTTGTATTTTGGGTTATAAATGAGTACTCCACACAGGGTTGGCCTTGCTGCTTTTTTTCGTGCACCCAAAGCTTAGAGTCCATTGAAGTATTCCCACTTAACATGGATGTGAGGTATTCCCACTTAACGTGGATGATGTATTGAGCCTCTCTGTGGTTTTGGCAGGGGGATTTGCGCTCTGTGTTGTCTCGTTTTCACTGCTCACCCTGCAATGGAAACGCTTGTTCTGCCTCGGAGGGCTCAGTCCTGTCCTGGCTGAGCACGCCGGGCGATGCAGCAGCACCACCCCGCGGGAAGGAAGTTCGTGTGCACGCTGCGGCGCGTTAGCCGCCTTCCCGGGCCATGTCACCAAGCTGTCTTGTTCCACACTCCCAGCCAGGGCTCAGAAATGTTTTGCAATTGCAGCACTAATTTTCCACGAGCATTATTGTTTATGGCACCAAGGCAGAGTACTGCTGACACAGAACAGGATGATTCAAAATTGGGAGGAGCAGCTGATAGCCCTGAGGGCTGCGCTGCCATCCAGAGGGACCTGGACAGATGGGACAACTGGGCGGCGAGTAACCTCATGAGGTTCAACAAGGGCAAGTGTAGGGTCCTGCACTTGGAGGGGAATAACCCCAGACAACCGTACAGGCTGGGGATCAACCTGCTAGAGAGCAGCCCCGCAGAGAGGGACCTGGGCGTCATGGTGGACGACAAGTTGACCATGAGGCAGCAGTGTGCCCTCGTGGCCAAGAAGGCCAATGGGATCCTGGGGTGCATTAAGCAGAGCGTCTCCAGCAGGTCGAGGGAGGTGATTCTGCCCCTCTACTCAGCCCTGGTGAGGCCGCACCTCGAGTACTGTGTGCAGTTCTGGGCTCCCCAGTGCAGGAGGGATGTGGAGCTGCTAGAGAGAGTCCAGCGCAGGGCCACAAAGATGATTAGGGGTCTGGAACATCTGCCCTATGAGGAAAGGCTGAGAGAGCTGCGCCTGTTCAGCCTGAAGAAGAGAAGACTGAGGGGGGACCTGATCAGTGTGTATAAATACCTCAAGAGAGGGAGTGAGGAGGATGGGGCTGGCCTCTTCTCAGTGGTGGCCAGTGACAGAACTAGAGGAAATGGCCACAAATTGAGGCACCAAAAGAATTGAGAGAGAATTAACAGTGAGGGTGACAGAGCCCTGGAACAGGCTGCCCAGAGAGGTGGTGGAGTCTCCTTCTCTGGAGATCTTCCAAACCCTCTTGGACACCACCCTGTGCCCCCTGCTCTAGGTGACCCTGTGTGTGCAGGAGAGTTGGACGAGATGACCTTGAGAGGTCCCTTCCAACCTTAAGCATTCTATGATTCTAAAAATGAATTGCTGTTAGCTGGGGCTGTGAAGATAACCATGTCCTCAGAAGTAGCACTTGATTCCGCTTCCACATACTCGGTTGGGTCACCCCCTTTCCCACATGCACCTCATATTCCGTTTTCACTTTCACCAGTGCTCGTCTTAGTTCCAGCTACACCCACATCCCACCTCTGGCGCTACAAAAGCCTAGGATTTGTTTTCTGCCCTTGGCAAGTAATGGTCCCAAGAGCCACCTCTCCCGCATCTCCCTCCTTGTCTGGATGTTTGCTGGAGCAGTTCCCAAGCGTGGGGGTTTGGCTGGACAGATAATATCCAGTGCAGAAGTTAATTCTTCCATGGACACCTCTGAGGCCGGCTCTGCCGAGCGTCCGGGCCCGTCTGCTGACCCCGGCAGAGCCTGCCTGCACTTTCACCCTGTTACTGCTTCGAGTGGCTGTTTCTGTTTCTTCCATATGCTAGCAGGAGGATTAGTCCATGCAGAGAGATACTAAAAGCAAGAGCTGAGTGATGTCATGGTCTTTAATTATTCACAACAATAATATACATTTTAACAGCTTTGCAGTGAAGTAGCCAAACCAGAACTGAACAGCACACGATACAGTAAACAAAACAGATCTTCAACACAAGCTCTTCCAAAATAACATTTAAAAAGGAATTGTTATTGGCATTTGGAACTATATTAGAAATATCTAGTACATTTTAGTATCACCATGGCTTTCATGCAGATAGGTTAAGTGTTATGGCATTATCATTCCCTTCTCAGCAGAAGATAACTAACTTAAAAGTTCTAACTTAAAAGTTCTGGGTCCTAAAGATCACACCTCAAACACAAGCTTTATAGAAATGTTAGCACTGAAGAGATTTCAAAGCTAGCAAGCAGACTCTTACTTGGCAAATGAAGAGTTCACACTTTGAATTTCTATATTTTCCACCAGAAGTTGATGCTACCCTGTCTTTCCTCTGCTTATAACTTCTGAGAGAGAATTCTTGGAAGCTTTGGATTCAGATGGAAGCCCGTAGCTTCCATAATGCACTCAGGCATTCTTCATTGTCAGGATCCAGCTCCAGGGCTTTCTCATAGCACTCGATTGCCTGCACTTTCTCGCCGTTCAGCTGATGGACGAGCCCCAGTGTGCTGAAAGCCGTGGCATCTCCTAAGCCCTTCTGGATTCTCTGTTCCAACAATTTCTGCAGAGCAGCTTTGCACTTAGCTCTCCCTATGGAATCCTGCTCAATTTTCATCCCTTTTGTGAAATATTTAATAGCTTCTGATTCTGATTTCATTTGAAAACGCTGATAACTTCCATAACTATAGTAGAGATCTTGTGTATCTGCAGGGTGCAGATTTGTCATTTGAAACACTTTCTGAAATGTTTTTTCTGCTTCATGGTACTCTTTTCTTTCTGCATACATATATGCTAGGTCACTGTGGGCACGAAAAAATGTTGGCTCATCCTCGATCACTCTTTTAAAATGAAAAATGCAAAGTTGAATGAGTTTTTCAATTTGCTCTTTGGGGGCATATTTTTTCTTTTTCAGTTCAAACAGTTTTGCTCTATAGCAAAGTCCCATTTGGTGATGCAAAAAGTTACACGTTGGAGTTATTGCCAAGGCTTTCCTCAACAGCTCCAGTGACTTATCCACTTCATTTTTCCTCCTATAAAACATAGCCGCATATCGCAGAAAATAAGGAAGATCAGGGGTTTTATCCAGTGCCGCTTTAATGTAGCGCTCCCCTTCATCGACTAGCTTTAAATCCTGGAGTTTCAGTGCAAGTAAGGCCACGGCAGAAGTATCGTTTGGACTGAGTTCCACCGCGCGCCTCAGGGCTTTCAGGGCTGGGCTTTCACCGTCCTCGCTTCCCTCGGAGGTGTTTTCCAAACGATACAGTACTATGGCATAGCCCACGTTAAATTCTGGGTTGTCGGGTTCTTTCTCCAGAGCCTTCTGAAAATTCTCCTTTGCTCTACTGTAGTAGGATCTCCCAAACTTGAGGTACGCCCATCCTTTCTCGGAATAGATCTCTGGAAGCTGTACTTGGAAGCAAGCGGTACCTGAAAGCTTTTTGCAGGTGTCTTCCACTTTCTTTAAGTAGGTTTGAACTTCTTTATATTTGTTCATGTAGTAATAAATCCAGGCATAGTTCCCCCAGGTAACAAGACTTCTCCTCTCAATATCATCTGGATACTGTTTTTTAATTTCTCTTTCTGCTTTTTGGAGATTTTGCAGGGCATCCTCATTTAAGTGCTTTAGGTGACACACATATGACAGCATATTGTAGCCTGCAGTAAGGGATTGTGTGAGAAATTCGATCTGATGTCCCATTTTGTCCTCGAGGCTATCCAGATCCACATCTTCCTTCATCAAAAACCATGTAAAATGACATTGTAGTTGCTGCAGCCTGGACTTTAAGTCATTCTTGGAAATGGTGCTAGAAAAAAAAAAAAATCACAGAACTTAAATCCTTATATATACTTAAAAAAGAAAATTAGGCATGATTTAAAAGCAGAGACATGGAGCTGTCAGGCAATAACTGGGTTCATACCATTAGATAGCAATACATCAATAAGCCAAAGTTGAGAGAATCTATCATTCTTAAGAGGTGATCAGTTCTTCCAATAAGAGGTCACCTCTTATATAGCAAGAGTTCCTGGATGTCACAGAAGAGGGTCAGTCACTACTGCAAAGCTAGCACATCCTAGGGTCTCAGGAACATATTTGTACCCTTAAAGTATGCACTGAAGCCTACCCAAAAGTGGTCATCAAATAAAAGCTTCCCCTCAAAATTGGAGAAAGTCTTTTAATGCTTCTCCTGTATTTTTGTCTATTTTAAAACTTAAGTATTCTAACTTTTATTTTGAATATACTGAATTTGTACATGCTTGTTTGTTGTGTAGCACCACTTCTGTGTTCTGATGATATTGGTGTTTGTTTCCCATGGCTTCTGTCCATGAATATCATTACTTTCAGTAATGGCATTTTAGTAATATGTTTGTTTCTGCTGCTTAGTTTTATTTTTCCTTGCTTACTACTCTCAATTAAATAGATTTTGCATATTTTAGGCATCTTTGCAGGCATTAGAGACCGAAACAGAGCTGTCCTAGAACCATATTGCATTGCACCAACTTTGCATGCTTCCATCAACTTGGGTTGTATTCAGAGGTGTGTTTCTTGTGTGCCTTTGATATTAAAATGGCCATGTCCTGCACCAATGGCACACCCATGTTTAGGAGATGCATGTGCTAGTCCATACTGTCTTGTCTATGGACACAAGCTATGGAATGTCTTGGAATCTTGTGCCTCCCTCATGGAAGGAAACTAAGATTTGCTAAGATTTTTCTGCTTTCTCTTTTGTAGAACATAAAGAATCTAAAAGCTTGTAGAACACAAGAGTAATGCAAAGTCATGTAAGTGAAAATCTTAAAGGAGACTTGGGCTTCAAAAGAGGAAAGAAAAGAGTAGAAATACTGGAAAATAAGGAGAAGGCAAAACAAGGAAAAGCATTTTTTTAAAAAAAATCTTTCAAAAATCTTTTAAACAATATCTGCTTTTATAAACATCTCTAATGGATGCTTTAGATTGCTGTTAGCAACAATGTTTAATTAGAAAACTGTAGGGGGAGGTCACGTTTCCAGCAGACTGCAAGGGAAGTAGGGTCAGCGTCTTGCTGTCATTGCTGGCCCGGTCCAGCTAGAGCCCCCAGCTACAAGGGAACGCCGCTGAAGTGGAGCTATTGTGTCCCAGTTTGGCAGAACACTCCAGGAGCAGCTTGGAGCACATACCAAGTCCCATACAAGTCTTACACTAAAAATAAACATCTGATTTTGCAGTTCCCGCTGCTTTTTGTTGCTTCAGCTGAGAGCCATAGAAACTGATGGGTGAAAACAGCCGCGCAGGGCTGTGGAAAGGCTTTCATGGTGTGTGGAAATCTCGTTGTGAAGAACTGCATGTCCAAAAAGGAGACAGAGGAGCCCGGCCCAGGGGGAAGAGGAAGGGGCTGATCTCGGTCGGGAGACTCGGATAAAAGGAGGGCTGCGTCCTCCTCCCATCTGAGAGGCGCCACAGGGCTGTGCTCCATGGGCTCTCCCCGTACTCGAATCGAGTTGGAGGACTCCTCTGTGTCCCTTTTGGACACGCTGTTCTCGACAGGGAGATTCTTCTGCACAATGGCACATTAGTATTCATGAATAATTCACAAGAGGAATGATTTCTGGTGAAATACAACTTAGCTTAGTCCAATATCCAATTTCTAAGTGCTAATATTTTCAAAACCGTCGTACACATCCCAGCCTTGCTGGATTTGTCTGTGACAGCCTGCAGGAAACGCGACCCCTTCTCTCACGCTAAGGGCTGCTGCTTCGCACTCCCACATCATCCCTGCTGCCAGCAGGAACAAGACATCCCATCCCGGGGAGCCCAGCAGTGCCAGCGCCCGCCTGGCACCCCCTGCCTTGTCCCACCCGCGCACCGCACGGCGGGGTCCCGTTTGCAGGCTGTCCCGTTTGGGGCTGTCAGTGGCGTCGCAGCGTTCGCAGCATCCCCGTTTCGACCCTCCCAGTAACTGTCCCGTGTTTCCCCGCTGACGTTCGGTGCTCCCCGTGCCCGCTCGCAGTGACAACAACGCGGGGGCCGCGGGCAGGGGCCGCGCACTCACCTCATGGTCGCGGGCGGCGGGGAGGACCTCGGGCTCTGCGCGCCGCGGCCGCCGCCGCCGCCGCCGCCCTTTAACGGGCTCCGCGGCTCATGTGACCGGCGGGTAAGAGGAGGGAAACAGAAACCGAAACCGAGCGGCTGATTCTCGCGCCGGGGAGCCGGCAGGGAAACGGAAACTGGGCTGGGACGGCTGGTGTTCTGCTTTGCTTTGTTTTTTTTTCCCTTCGTCTTGACAGCAGCGGCGTCTGGCTCAGAGCATTTGTCTTGCTTGGTATCCAGAGACCTCCAGGATAGGGAAACGGTTTCACACTGGTGAAATAGAAACTACTGCATAGGCTGGGAAATGGGGTCACTCCTGCCCCCGCCTCTGCTGGTGAAGCTTTCCTTTATTTATTTAATAAAAATCTTGATTATAAAATATAAAATATTGATAAATTATTATTTATTATTTTAATAGAAATATAATAATAATATTATAACACTTGCTATTTGTTAGAAGATTGTTTCATTTGCCATTAACCGGTACCATTTTCACCAGAAGTCTGGGGCCCTTTGAAGATTTCAAAGGGGCTACTAATTTCAACTGGCTAAATCACGCTTTTGAAGGTGCAGAATCTGCCCCAAATCAGCCATTTCTTAGCCCTGCTCACCCTCCGGACATCCCTTGCCTTGGCTACAGGCACAAATACTGACAGGGTTCTTCTAAAACCATCCAGACCATGAATCCTTAGGGAGAAGAATTCCTCTGTAACCTGGGGGCACACGCTATGGGAAGACGTGCAACAGGCATGTTACACTGACAGTTTTGTAGTCTGCTTGGAAATAACTAAGGCCTATGGAAATAACTAATGCCTATGGAAATGAGTAGCTCCAAGCATTGAAAAAGCGACTGACTCCGTCAGCGGCTGCAGCAATAAAGGTAATCCAGTGACGAGAGGTGTAAGAGACAGCAATATATAGGCAGTGTGCTTGTGCATAAGGGTGGAGGAGTTTGGGTGTAACCTGGAGCTGCAGGCTAGGGAAGAAAGAGAGAGGAGTAAGAGCATCGTAGCAAGCGCACACAAATGACCCCGCATAGAGGGGTGGTGGGAAGCTGGGGGGAAAGGAGAAACCAGCAAGGTCAGCATCATGTGCCTCAGAAGGAAGGACCGTGGAAGCAGGAAACGTGGTGTTACCCTCGCCAGGGGCCCAAAACTGCTGACGCCAGAGCCTGAACTCCAGAGCCAGAGCCGCAGTGGGAGGGTGAGCATAACTTCAGGAAAGGAGGTAGAAACCAACAAGTGTGCGAGTATTACCATTTTCATTACGTTATTATTCCTGTTGTGATAATTTCTATATAAGTACCCAGACTGGATTGTCGTTTCCCATTTCTCTACAGCAATTAATCTACACGAATGATGACTCTTGAATTATATAGACTTTTGTTACACTAACAACAAACTATTGGCTTTCTGTACCTATGTAGGTGTGGCATGCTTCCTTTTTGACCATAAGCAAGTTGTTCTAAGTAACTCCATTCCCTTTTAAAATGTGAGGTTTGCAAACAAACGTGATGGTTGATAACAAGTATTTTTAATAGGCTTTCTAATATTCCTTCATTCCTCAGAGCTGCTGCTGCTGCCGCCACCATATTTTATCTCTGTAAGGAGAACAAAAAATAACATTCATTGCTGTTTGTAAGCCATATGTACGCTGCAAGTTCCAAATTGTGCTTGCAAGAACTTTAGACTTTAATTTATAGGAAGTTACCTGCTTCGGACAGCCCGCATTCCGGCGCTCAGGAGCACATAGAAAGCGTTCGATCAAAGTAGAGCTCAGTTCCTGCCTTGTTGATAATCCGAGCTCATCCTGACGCCTTGGCCAGAAGGTGGCTCCGTGTAGCCAGCTCTGATGAACGCCGGATTGTCCAGGGCTAAAGAAGGGCAATAAAGTGCCCTTCTCCAAGGCAATCTCTTTAGTAAGCACCCGGGGGAATCTCTCCTGCAAGGGAGAGTTTTAATCTGGGTGGAATCCCGGGAGATAAATGAATCCTTAGGGAAAGGTTGTCCCTTTTGCTGACGTTCTATCCTGGATGCAGATTTTACAAAACCACTGGATTATGTTGCCGGTGTGGTGGTATTATGATAGCTGCTAATTTGAATAAGGCAAACGAAGGAATCAGTGGCTGGAGCTGTGTCTTTCTGTATCAAGTAGCTGTCGCAATCCCTTTGGCTTGCAGCAGGAAAGTGGGGCAAGAACCTGAGCCCTGGGGGTTATCTGGAGCTTGAAAAGGTGTGAATAAGTGAATAAGACTGTGATGAAGCAGAAAGAACACAGATAAAACAAACGTGACCCTTGGCTAGAAAGGAAGACCGTAATCTAATCGGTAATTATATAATCTCCTTGGTAATTTGGGAAGCTGCTTTCACTTTCTAAAGCTTTCATGTTAAATTTTGAGAGTAGTTTTGGTAAACTTGGTCCATGTGTCAGTGGTGTTATGTAAATAGGAAGTGTCCTATGGTCTTTACATTTGGAAGGTTGGTGTGTTTAAAAATAAACAAACAAACAAACAAATGATCCTTGCTTTAATATCTGCTAAATCTGCTATTTGCTAAGAGCAAGCATGCTGTTGCTGTAAGATAAATTGTCAACAACTAGAAATCACTGAGCAGGGAGCTAAAGTCAGCACAGCCTGTGTGAGCGGCTGCTGCAAAGGATCACACACGGGAAGCCCTGGCTAAGGTCTGCCCTTCTCCTGGCCTTAGGCTAAGGTCTGCCCTTCTCTTGGTCTTAGACTAAGGTCTGCCCTTCTCTTGGTCATAGGTGCTTCACCTGGAGCTGCAGGGAGTCGCCTCCTCCTGCATGGTTTCTGCAGCCCGGAAGCCGTGCCTTATCTTTTTTTCCCCCAAATAAGTAGCGACGAGTTCATTTCTTTTTCTTTAAGGAAAAAATATTGTCTACTGTGCACATGAGAGCTGCTTCCTTCATGGGCACTCATCAGGCTATCATGGAGAAGGCAGCAACCATCATTACTACCTTGTCTATAAGAAAAAGACAGGTGCCACCAGATATTGTAAGGAATTCATAGGACCAGTCTGTTGGTCCCGTGTTGGGAATGTCCTGGGTCAGGTCCTCGGGAGATGGGAATGGGAGAAAGGCTCTGGCAGGATCTGGACAAAGAAAGCAAAGTGAAACAGAGGCTCAACGTTACCGTGATAAGGGCAGTCTAGGAAAACTTAGGAAAGTAACAAGTCAGGATGCCTGTGTACAGGTAAGAGCCAAGCAAGGCTCTTGCGGATCCCTGTTCGGATATGCGCTGTCTCGTGTTTAGGCGAGAATTTTCTGTATTGGAGGTGAGGGTTCAGAGCTCCACATCAACGTGAGTATGTTGGCTGTCCCGCAGGTAGTTACGGAACAACGTATTTAAAGGATTGTGCAAAATCAGCTGTAGACATCAGTAATTTACTGTGCTGCTGCTGAGGATCTTACTGTTTCTTGTGCCTGCCCTGGCTGTTTTCCTTGCGTTACCAGCTTGCTGTGTGCTGTGTTCACATACCTGGTCTTGGCACGGAGGAGGAGGGCTGGGTTGAAGGTGCAACATAAGTAAGGGCTTATGATTTATGGGCTGGCCTGTTGTTTTCTCATGAGGAAAGCGTGTTCCTCACCACTGTTCTTGCAGGCCTCACAGTGACTGCATCCATGCTGTGACCTGAAATTCTCTTTCAAGCAGGAAGAGAAAACGTGTCACTGTCCAGTGCACATGTGTATGTGTGGGAGCATGTAGGGATTTTCCATCTGGGGAGCAACGAATTGTGCTGGCATCCATATTTTGGTAAATCTAGTTGCATCTGTATGTTTCATCTAGGCAAAAATCATCATGGAATAAAACAAGTGCAGGAAAGTCCCTAAAATAAAGAGAAGAATAAGCGCAAGGTCTTTCAGTAGTAGCTGTCTTTGCAACCCACTTGACGGAACACAGGAATAAATCAGAACATTTTCCTCCTCCTGCTGCCTTGATTTCAGGGAAGGCTCCAGCTGGGGTGGCTGGTACGTGTAAGAGCTGTTGTTCTCAAGGCAGCGAATGCCAGAGCTGCTCGGAAAGCACGTGGGCAGGAGAAGGCCAGAAAAACCCAACAGTGGCGGCGTGTTTGACACAAAAGCTTCATTTATTTGGGTGTTCAGGGCACACACAACAAGGTGAATGGCTTCCAAAATATTTAGGTATTTTAGAGGTAAAATTCAAATCTGTACTTGTCCCCTGAGCTGGAATGGATACCTGCTGGCAAAGAATTCCCCAGGATCATTAGCTCAGCCAAGTAATTGTCAGAAATGTGGTTTAAATTGTTAAAATCATGTAGATGAACTATACTGACACAAACACTTTAAATATCCCGTTTTATGCTAGTTACCATTAGCCTAGTTCAGCATATAGCTACTGTGTTTGACAGCAGCTGTTGTGGCATTTTATAATTTGGGTTTTTCTCCGTAGGGAAGAGACCCTGTAATTAACTTTACAGAATATTTAAGTGAAACCCTGGGCAATATCTTTGCTACTGAGCTTCTTCTAAATAAAATATAAACCTAAGAAACAGGATTTAGGAATATAAAAGTTGCATCTTCACTTTTGTCAAGCACAGAAACTACCTCCTACGTGTCAGAACAAGTGGTAATATTGAAATGCATAGATGGCTTCTTTTTAACATATTTCCCCAAAGGCTGTTCATCTGTGGCCTTAACATCTTTGTGATTGAAACAGATCATAGAAAAGCTTATAACTTTATTAAAAGTGCCCTTGATAATCTGTATTAGCATTGTTTTATAATATTCTGCTTCTGAATGTCAGGTCTTTTATCTTTGCACTTTCTGGTAGTGCTTTTCATCTGGCAGTTTACCCTGTAAGCTGCATCCTGGAGTTTTCTTGGAAGCAGCAACATCCCAGGAACTGCTTCCGCAGGTACGGTGGAACAAAACAGAAGCATGAAGCTGGCTCCAAGGGCCCAGGCTTCCCTTGGCGAAGCTGGACAAGAGTAAGGGCTCTTCCTGGTGACAGCGCAGCACTGCAATGAAATCACCTCCCCGGAGGAGAGGCCGGCGCCCCGGGCGCGGGAGGGAATTCCCACGTGCTCAAATACTCTCGGGCTCTTGCCTGCTCGGCCCTCCTTGCAGGTCCTGCCGCAGCAGAGCTGTCCGCAGCCTTCAGCGCCGCTCCCTGAAGTGCAGCTTCGTGCAGAGCGATCGGCGGAGCCGGGCAGGGCTGTTTCGGCCCTGCCGGGGCGGGCTGTGCTGTGCTCCCCCCGTAGCCGAAGGTGGCTGCAGCGTCAGCAGTGTCCGCCGCGGCGCGGGAGCTCTAACCTCCCTCCGCACGTGAGGGCAGCCGAAAGTACGCGCTGTCCCGAAGGGAGTGCCTAGGAAAGCACAGGAATCACCAATGCAAAACAGTTCGAGCTGGGAAAAAAAATGCAGGGGAATTTCAGCCGCGCAGAGTATCTGTACTGGAGAAAGAATGTGTGTAGGCACCGGGATCGACAGGCCCAGCTCTTTCTTGGGGACGCTGCCAGGCTCTTAGGCAAAATGCCGAAGCGTCGCTCTCTGAGTAACCGATGCTGATATTGAGCCCCTTTGTACACCTCAGTACGGTCTAGGTAATTTCTGCATAATTGCTCCTCCACTGCAGCACGAGTTCAGAGCCCTTAACGAAGGCCCGGGAGCAGCTGGGCCAACAGCAGTTTGCAAAGCTCAGGGCCTGGGAAGGAGTTGCAAGACTGGTAGAATGATGCAGGATCCTTTACGTGGTTTGCAGTCATTATTTTAAAAATGTGTTTGCTGATAAACTTGAAACAGCCGCCCGGGCTCCTCCTTGCTGCACCCTCCTCACCCAGGGCAGAGCAGGCGGCAGCAGTGTAAGGAAGATGCAGGAGACGTGGTGGGGAAAGGAAGGTGCGGAGCAGGGCCCACTGCGACCGGCTCAGTGCTGCGCGGGAGAGGCGCAAAGGGGAGCCGCGTTCAGTTTCTGTCCCGGCGTGCTCCCTGGGGCAGCCCGTCTGCGGAAGACGGGGGTTGCTTTGCCCTTTGCTGATGCTCCATTTCTGCTCCGTCCCTCGCGCCAGGCCCAGCGGGCGGCTCGCGCGGCGGGACCCGGGCAGCCCGTGCGCCGGCCTTGCTGGCGCCCCTGCAGAGCCGCGGGCTGGCGCTGCGGCCGGGCGCTGCGTGCAGCCGCCTCAGCACGCCCTGCGCGCCTCCCGCCGCCTCCAGGCCGGGAGCCTGCGCGGCCGTTCCCACGTTCCCACGCCGGGGAAAGCCGGGACCTGTCGCGGGTGTGGTTCCTGGAAGGCACCAAGATCATCAGAGAAAACCTTAACATCCCCTGACTATTCCGGCATGTTCCTGCCCTGTCTGTGCGTTTCATTTCAGCTCCCTGTATGATCCTGGGGACGCCGCTCCGGGCCCACTGGCACCAGCACGTGCAGTGCCGCTCGGGCCTGGCCCCAGGCCGAGTTTCCGCATGCCCGTGTGCTCCGGCGCCCTTGCCAGGGAGAGCCCAGGCGGCGCGGCCAGGTGACTGCGGCGGAGCGAGACCGTACACAGGCCTGCGGGGCCAGCGCGTAACCCAGCGCCGCGCGCAGGACGCGGACACGGGCGGGCGCCGCTCCAAACCAGCGGCGCGTGCGGGGCGCGAGGCCAGCGGCCGCGAGCGGGGCGGGCGCCTC
>PTEX01000022.1:1222144-1288867 GCA_003342815.1 Eudromia elegans | reverse complement strand
GGGCCGGGAGGGCCGCTGGTCTCGGGGCGAGGATGCGGGGCCTGGCGGCAGCGGCCGCGCTCCTGCTGTTGCCGCTGCTGCGGGGCGGCGCCGGCGCCGCGGGCCGCGCGCGCAGGAACGTGGACCCCGAGACCGGCATGAACATCGTAAGTGGCGGCGGGCGCGCGGCGGCAGGTGGCGGCGGACCGTTAAACGGCCGCCCGTTAAACGGCCGCCCGGCGGAGGCGCCTGTAGGGCCCTTCCCTCGGCCGCCGGAGCGGGGCCGCGTCCTCCGCCGTCCCGGAGCGTCGGCAGCCGCGCGGAGGGCGCGGGCGAGCTCCTCTGTGCTGCTAGAAAGAGCCGCGTACTACTAAAGTTTAGTCTCAAAATCCCTCCGGGTTAGCGTCACCGCAGGCGGCCCAAGGGGTGCTTAGGAGAAATAAGGCGCTCTGCTCGGCTTCTCCCTCCGGAGCGTTGCTCTTCCCTGCCCCACAGCCCGCGGGTGGGTGTGCTGCGTTTTTGGTGTCTGCTCGAAGCAGAGTCGGTGCCACAAAAAGAGCTGAGCAGCGGGTTCCCTGGCCCTAGAGAGCGTGGGCCTGGGGCGGCACGTGCAGGTAGCAGAGAGGCTGAGATGCGAGAGAAAACACCACGTGAAACCATAGCACCGAGAAAGGGGGGCCTTTTCGGTCCGAAAAGTTAGTCCCTTTGGTTCCTAGGCCCAAGGTAGCTGGCAAATGGCAGTGAATGAAGGAGAGCGGCCTCTGTCTCCAAGGCAGTTTTGTTTTCTTTTCTTCAGAGTCAAATTATTACGTTCAGGGGATATCCTAGTGAGGAGTATGAAGTGACGACGGAAGACGGATATATCCTTTCTGTCAACAGAATTCCTTATGGAAGAAAAGGTTATGAGAGCAGCAAAGGTAAGATGTATTGCTGCTAGGAAAAAAGGAAAGTCGTGGGAAAAATTGCTTTGATTTACGGAACTTTTGTGCCTAAAGTAACCCAGACAAAGATTATGCAGTGAGAGTGTTTTAATGATTAATTTTATAGCTAAAATAGGTTAGTCACATGTAGTGACTCAATTAAAGGAAGGGAAAGCAATTCAGAAAGCTGTATTTCTTTGGTATTTCTGGTTTGTGATCCTAATGCAAACTCTTTGTGGTTTGACTTTTGAGGGGCCGAATACCTGAATATTCTATTAAATAGAAAGCACTAGGTGAGATTTGGGTTTTTTTTTCTTCAGTAAATAATACAATGTTTTGATCATATTGCTATTGTGTTGTTTCAAACCACTTTTTTAAAGTACTTTTTTTTGAACAATAGAATTTTGTTAACATTACCTGTTTTCAGAAGCAAGGGCAGTTGGTAATTTTCTTTTGATGAAATATACCTAGACCTCAAAAGGTCCCAGCAGAACATTCCCAAAATAATTACAGGCTGGTTTCTCTCTGCATGAAATTAGAATTAATTTGTTAATTATAATCTTTCTGAAGCTGTCTTTGGAGTAAATTATAAGCTAGAGCAATGCTGCATACTATTGTAGAGTCATATTATACACCAGAGGTACTTATATAGGTAAATCTTGTGATAAGAGTAAAATCCTTTTGGGACATGCTGAGTACAATATATTTTTAAAATATTTTGCAAATTAGGATACCAAAATGGTTGTTGACAACATTCAACCCAGACCATATTATTTTTTGGATGGGATCTGATAAAGGGGATTGGGGAAGAGAACTGGCATATGCGCCCAGAGCTCTTGCAATCTGAAAGAATTACTGTAAAAGCTGACAGAAGTTGACATAAAACTGTGGAAAGGGATGCAGGGGTTATTTGGGTGCTGAGTCATGAGGAAAAGAAGGGAAAAGAGGGAAGCTGAGACTAGGTGATAGGGAGAGATGAGCAAAGGTTTTTGCAAGGGCTCGATGATGGGATACTTTTGAAATTGAGACAAGAAAATCCGTACTGAAGAGGTACATAACCTTTAATGTGTGATATTCTTACTCTACAAACAGAAATTGCCCTTGTGGATCTAAACAGCAATCACTTGAGTTTGACAGATATCAATTTTGTCACCACACTTTACAAAAAATCCTACATGCAAATACACACATGCCACAGCTGCCTGTTTGCATGGGAACTGTGCATATCCTATGAACTGCTCTTTGACCTTAGAAAAACTTGCAGTAAGGGGTGTAAATATGCAGCTCACATAGGAGAAGAGAGATTGTCCTGCAGCCTGGGGTATGAACAAGACCTGTGAAAAAAGACCTTCTAGTTACCAAAGGCCAAACAAGGGCTTTTATGACCTTAACTGTTGGTTTTAAGTGTTAGGATGTTTGTTCTAGCCATTATCATTCACAGGATAGACATGTGAATGTCAGTGCATGGATGAAGCCAGTCAAACCATACAGGTGTCTGTGTACTTAAAAATTCAGGAAAATCCCCTGGGAAAAGACAGACTGCCCTTGCAGGTGTTGATTTTGTTGACTCTTCCATCTATGACATAAGCAAACAGAAGTTTCCTGACCTGTGGGAATTCTCCACATTCCCCTTGCCACACCCTCGACCCCAAGTTCATGCTTTGCAAAGTACCTTAATTTTGAAAACAAGGATTACAGAGCACATTTGAGGAAGTATGATCTCCTAGAAGAAGAATGAACACTTCAAAGTTCATGTTGATCTAAAGTTTTTATAGACCTGGTATCTTTTCTCAGAAGATACCAATGGGGTGTTACTGCTGACCTGGCACATGTATGCCATAATTCTGCTTGTGAAATACTTTCTTGATGTGAATAGGATTCACTGGAGTTTGTGTATCACATGATGTTTTGCAAAAACAAAACAAAGCTTGTGGTTCCACCACAGCAGAAAAAAAAATGTGGGAAAATGCCCAGAGAGCTTCAGACCAAAACATCAGTGACTTTCAGTTTCAGTGTTAACTAAAAAATCTAAAAAAATAATATCTTATCCAAATTACAGGATTCTCTCTCCCTCCCCCCCTTTGGTCATTTTAGGAACAGAGGTGCTCCTAGACTATCATTGTTCATGTCATTTTGTCGAGTGATTGTGCATTTCATGTGTAGATCTGCTGATTGCTTTGTAAATGAAAAAGAAGCTGCTGGAATTGGTGGCTAATTTGTGGACAAAATTAAAATATTGAAAAGATTAAACACTTTTAAACCTTCCTCTTTCATGAAATGTGGGAGTAGCAGCCTGACCCTTCTGACCCTTTAGTAAAAGTTGTCTGTGAAAAACTAAACATGACCACTGTTGATAACAAATTTATGTTTTATGCTGTTAATAAAATGATGAAGGGTTATAAAAAGAGGGGAGTAAAACCTGATTGTGAACTCTACTAGAGCTTCTAGAGCTGTCTTTCCCAGGAATTTTCTCTGGTTGCAGGAACTGTGCCCCTCGGGGAGGTTGGTTTGTTTTGTTAACAAAATGGGAAAATGCACGTGAAAGATTTTTCACCACAGATGCACAAATTTGGTAGGAGGGAGGAATATTGATAATTTGGGATTTGGAATCCACAGCAAATGTCTATGGATGTATCCTGGAATGTAGGGTGTGGCGACAGATTTGACTTTATACTGGAAGACCTAAATCAAAATTATCAATGTAGAAAATGTTGTGAGAGTTTAGTATTGTAGTAGAATGAAGAGGTGAAATCCCGACGAATCTCTAGCACTGAGTTAACACTGCCTTGTATCAAATTCCAGTTATTAAACCGAAAAAAAAACCCTCAAAACAAACACACTTTTACTATTGCAGGTTCCAGAGATCTTTGTGTTTTCTGAAGTTTGTGTTTTGATTTTTTTTTTTTTGTTTAGGAGTTGGAACCTTCTTTTATTTATTATATCATTATTTTTTTTTTAATTTACCTTTCCCATATTTGTAATATCCCAAAGGGGTGCGTCAGGGAAGAGGCTTCGTAAACTCCATACGTGTCCTGACCTTGGTTCTTTTCAGCTGCCGAAGTTACTGGGAGAAAGGCCTTTGAAACAATGATTCACTTGTTGGCTTCCCATGCTACTCTTTGGACTGTCAGGGTTTTGTCATGCAACGGAACTGGATAGTAATAATATATATTTTTAGTACCAATTGCAGAGATGTTGCATTTCCACGGTTCAGTATCCTAATTTGGTATTGTCTTTATTTTTCAGGTCCAAAGCCTGCTGTGTTTCTGCAGCATGGTTTGCTTGCAGATGGCAGTAACTGGATCACAAACTTGGATTACAACAGCCTGGGCTTTATGCTGGCAGATGCTGGCTATGATGTGTGGCTGGGAAATAGCAGAGGGAACACCTGGTCCAGAAAACATATACACTTCACAGTGAAGCAAGAAGAATTCTGGGTTTTCAGGTAGCCTCATTTGGTAGGGACACTAAAGAAATACACATTTAATGCTGTTTGTGAGCACGCTACTTTGTTTGTTTGTTTGCTTGTCACCTCAGTTCAGTCACACTGTGAATGTACAATATTTTCTCTGGTAACATATGATGGTACATGTGTAGCAGTAAGAGGAGTTTTATGGTGGGTCCTGTGGCCTTCACAGATGATCAGCAGAACTCTTGCTGCTTTGGCAGTTCTTCAGTGAAGAATCTGAACACCAGAGCATTCTGCTTCATGCAAAGGAAGCTTTGCTTTCTGCCCTGACAACCTACCTGCAGTGCAGTAAAGCTCTGTGTAGCTGTTCCACACTGCCAATTTTACTTATACAACCAACTTCTTCTGTTTGCTTTGTAGCTTTGATGAAATGGCTAAATATGACATTCCCGCCTTTGTGGACTTTATTTTGAAGAAAACTGGCCAGGAACAAGTGTTTTACGTTGGCCATTCTCAGGGCACCACAATGGGTATGTGAAGAGTTGCCTTCATTAGCACGTGCTATGTTTGACTTGATACCAATTTCATGTATCTGGTTTAATGATGAAAAGAGTAAGGCTTCAGTAGAAGCAGGCTTCCACTTTTTAGTTGTTTTTGGGAGTATTCAATAACATTCAAAAGGGAAAAATTTTATGTGGTTGTTTAAAGTAGGAATAATAATGAACTGTGAATGAGATAATAATGAATTGAATCCAAAGGTAGCCACCAGAGCACCACCAGTGCAGTTTCTGTTCAAGGAAATATTTTGATTATTCTAGATATCATTATATATTAATCAGAAATATGTGGAATAAAAATGTCCCTGTCTGGAATATTTTACAAGATGCATGGCTTGACTCAAGTGTTTTTAGGCTTGTAGGTAGAAAGAGCTACAAGTATTAGGTAGGTTAGTATGTTGTTGGAACCTGTTTCTCAGAAGAAAACAAATCCTCCTGATATACCCATTTTGATTTGTGTTCTCCAGTAGCTATTTTAATTTAAAAATACCTAAACTGATGCTAAAGACAGTAATTAAATTGTATCAGTGCAGTAGTATTTCTGAACTGGGAATACTCTAAAAATACCTTTGCCCACTTGACAGATTTTAGATTTTACACATTCACAGCCAGCTTAAATTCTGATCCAACTTGTGTCAGTGAGATGTGTTAATTATCTTCATATTATTTACAGCTTTCATTGCTTTTTCAACTTTACCAAACCTGGCTAAGAAAATCAAAATGTTCTTTGCCTTGGCACCTGTAGCTACGATCAAGTTTGCTACTAGCCCTTTGGTAAAATTGGGTGTATTTCCTGATCTGCTACTCAAGGTTTGTATTTTAGTATGAATGTTCTAAACTAAATGCAGTATGCCCCTTTCTGATTCAAAGGAGTGGAGCAAAGAATATTAATAGTGGTGAATTAGAGATTAACATCTTTGACAAAATTACTAGGATTTTTTTTTTAGTAATAATGCTATAGAATTAACAGTGCGTGTCTGGCTTTACTACTAACATGATAATTTGTATGTTTAGAATGATATTTGCAATTACCATTTGCAAATATTATTTGCATATAATAGAATAAAATTACCTTTTCTGATTTATGTGATTCTGATTATGTCTAGGATTAAATCCAGGATTAATTAAACAGCTGGTCTGTTTTAGGAGAATCATATGATAGCTTTCTGTTTATACAGAACGTGTATGAATTTCCTTGGACTTCAGCAGACTTGTTTCACAATTAACCACTGGAACCGCTGGAAGAGGATCCTTTAGAGCATGATTAAGAGCAGCAGCTTTTTTTAGGTGCTGTGAATCATTGCTGGGGTGAGCTTGCCATTCCCTGGTAAGAGGGAAGGGAGTGCAGGCAGACTGGCAGGCCTCCAGCAGTTGCCTGAAGCCAGACGCTGTGAACAGCCCGCTGTGTGCTATTTTTCTTTGCATTACTCACGGAGATTCTCACACAGCTATTCAGCCTTTGAGATGAGCCCTTTTCTAGTGTATTTTGTGCAAGTTGTTAATGCCCATGTATGTGTGTGTGCACACGCACTGCTTGTTTCCTCCTCCAGAGCTAAGTAGCATAAAAGTCATGCTAACAATTCGTGTTTATGCTGTGCTAGGAAACTTGATTGTCATGGTGACTTTCAAGAAACCCGAGTGTAGGAGTACATGAGAGCCACAAGGCCATGGGTCAGGCGTATCCTTCAAGAGTTGTCATGTTAGTGCTTGATGGTCGTTTTGAAATCCTTGGATGCTTTAAAAACAGCAAGAGGAAGTGTCCACTACAGCTCATGTGACTTGTTTGCTTAAGTAGTTAGAAGAGAGGAAGTGCAAAAGTCACTTATTGGCAAATGCAGTTTAAAGTATTTTAGCCTTAAACAATTCTAATGACAAGAATCTGTACAGTAGTCCCATGAAATAATAAAATCAGTTGGAATTTGAGGTTAGATTTGAAATTCTTGAATGATTCTCTGTTTCCATATAATCTTTCTAGGGGTAATTGACTGCATCATTTGCAACAGAAGCACTAATTTTAACCTTCCCACTGGACTGTAAACAAGCTTGATTAGAGAGAGATCGTTTTCATACTACTTGTCAGCAGTACAAATGGAAATGGTTACCTCAAGAATGCTATAGTATACAAACTAAAACCAAATTATCCTATGTAATTATGTATTTGGTCTTTGTTTTGCAGGATATGTTTGGAAAGAAACAATTCCTTCCTCAGAATTTTTTGCTAAAGTGGCTTGCTACCCATGTTTGCACCCACAGACTTCTTGATGATCTTTGTGGCAACATATTCTTTCTTCTATGTGGTTTTAATGAGAAAAACTTGAATATGGTATGTTTAGATGAGTTTGAGTAGTTAACTTACAGTGAAATCTTATAGATTTAGGTTACATTTCCCCTGGATATTAGTTACTTATGTAACTCAAGGCGTATGAAGTTTTGAATCACTTTGGACTGATGGCTACTAGTTTAGATGTAGAATAAGCTTAGATTTCTAAGGAGGTGCTATTTCCAGTGTACTTTTTTTTAAAAAGTGTTTTAAAGTACATAATGCCAATATTTTATCATTATCATGTTTAAAATTCAACTGCATTTTTTGTTTGTGTATGCATCTACCCGTGTATATACTTTATTTGTCTGTGTAGTTTTAGTTTTCATTTTCTGTGCTTGGCATTTTTGCATTCTGCTCATCTGAGAAAAAGAAAATAAATAAGAAATAAAAGCATAAATTAAATCATTTCTGCTTCTAGTACCTCTAACCAAAACTTGAGTTCATAGTTCAGACTCACAGTATCCCGGGGAAGGTTTACATTCACATTTCATTAGGTAAAAGCAGAAAAGAAGAAAGAAAGAGTTTGTGGTCCATACTTTTGCTTTAAAGATTTGTCTCAAAAAATAATCCCATATTCTAGTTTAATGTAAATTGGGCAAATGTTCAGTAGTTAATGGTAATTAATCCCCAAAGCATCTGAACATCTTACTTCTTCTGTATATATGTCTTCAGTTAACTTTTTGTTAGAATAGTTTTAAGAGGAATAGATTTTTTTTTTGTTAATTTTTCAAAAAGCATCAATGATTCTGACTGTTGTCTTTTGAGGAATAAACCATGACAATTATCTTGTTGCAGAGCCGAGTGGATGTATATTCAACACACTGTCCTGCTGGCACATCTGTGCAAAACATGATCCACTGGAGCCAGGTAGAGTTTTCAGAATCTCAGATCTCCATAAGGCTTTAGCTTGTTTGTAGCATCGTGATGTCTTCTGATATATAAGTGAAATGAGAATAGAGTATTAAAATATACTGGGTGAGTTTGTCAGAATGGCAGCTGTTTACTGCAGATACTTCTATGAAAATGGCACTGATGCCAACTCCTTCTCTTGTCATCTCTCCCACTCTCCCTTCCCAGTGTGATATTTCTTTTGAAGTCATGCTAATTTTAAGTATTTCAGGCCAACAAACAATACAAGCAGGAAATACCAGCAGGAGAGATAACGTAGAGAGACAGTGTGATACGTGTTTGCTCTCCCTTCAGCGAACCTTGTTTACAAGCTGTATTTTAGCCAGTGAAAAGCAACAGGTTTTCTGTTCTGTATCATCCTTTCGATTTCAGTCAATATTTTGATTTCACTAATATTTTATTGGTGCCTCCTTGCACAATTTCACGTCTGTGATGCTGTTGTACCTGATTCTTGCTCAGCACCAAATGAGAGAAGGCATTTGCCGTGGAAGCAGTGGTCAGTGCTGCTTGTGATCATGTAGCTGGGCTTCGTAGCCCCTTTGGAGGAATGTAGGCCTGAGGAGTTTTGTGGCACACAGCTGCTTAGGCGTCGTCTGGAAGAAAATCTTGGAAGAGCTTTTAATTTTTTTTTCCAGATCCCTGTTATATAGACTACTGCTTTTGAAAAGTGGTAGGTGGTAAATGATGCAGAGTAAATTTTATAAGAAAGCTATATAAACATTGCTATATTTATATATATTTAGATACTTCAGAAATATTTATGTAGTTAAGCATGGAGTTGCCTCATCGTGGCTTTGGATACATTAAACTGTTCCCCTTAATCTTTCCTATTTTGCTGTGAAAGAGTGTTGGATCTTAAGGGTCAAAGTGTGATCTTTTTGAGTGCTAGTATTTCCCATGCCTGTGGTGCTTGTGCTAGTTAATACTGGTGTCTCACAGTTTCATTTTCAGATGGTTTTGTTTCATTGTCTAGGTAAATATTAATCCTGCTTTCTCTCCTGAAAATGTTTGATGAAAGCATTGTGATTCTTCTTTGTATATATGAATATTTATTCCTTTCTAGGCTGTAAGATCTGGGGAACTTAAAGCTTATGACTGGGGAAGCAAGGCTGCAAATATGGCTCACTACAATCAGGTAGAGATCTTTTACATATGTGTTACAATTCCTGAGAGGCACCAAAAAAGTGATCTGGGCTTGACTGGCCTTAGACTGTGACAGTGCTTTCTATGGAAAAAAAGCCAGGCTAGAAAGCTGTGAAGTGAAACTAAGTATGTATGCTGAGTCCACGCTCAGACACACACTTGTGCATGCACACTGTTTCTTGGGGGGGATCGTTTCGATAAGGTCCTGTGTGCTTAGGGAATTAGATCGTGCTGCCCGTCTCACCATAAGGAACTGAGTGTCAGTTTGTGTATAGTGCTTATCTTCATTCAGCCTGTTAATCTACACCTGTGTTTGTTTCTAAATTGCTGTGTGCAATATTAAAAATATGTCTTTTTTTCCGTTTCGTGGCAGGATAGATTGTGGTTTGTTACTCTCAGAGTACCAATCACTTTTAATATATGGCTAAGGCTTGAGAATGAGAAGTGCTTTACCTGCTTCTGCACTGCACACTAGCTGTTTTGTTACTTCCCTAAACTGTGTATTGTTATTTCCCCAAACGTGCTCTGATGTGGTTGAGCTCTAGGAGCTGAATTTTCTTTTGAAAAGTAGTGCACTGTCTCCACCTCTGTCCAAGAGCAAAGGAGAAAAAGGATCGTCTGAAACACTCTTCTCGCAGTTAACAGTTTCATACTACTGTGAAGATTTGTTCTTTCTAATGTTTGTAATTTTTTTTCCTGGTTTTCCCCCCTCAGTCAACCCCTCCTTTCTACAAAATAAGAGAGATGACTGTGCCAACTGCTGTATGGACTGGTGGACAGGACTGGCTGGCAGACCCAAAGGATGTTGCCATGCTGCTTACTCAGATCACAAACTTGGTTTACCACAAAAACATTCCAGAATGGGAACATTTGGATTTCATCTGGGGTCTTGATGCACCTTACCGCATGTATAACGAAATAATGAATTTGATGAGAAAGTATCTCTAAACCTGATTGATGTTCCATGATGGTTGGTCCATCAGAAATTCATCTTTCTGAAGCTTGTGCTTTTTAGGCAATGATGCTATGTTGTTTATTTATGATGCATTTTTAAAATGCCAGCAATGACTACTGAATTGGATTCATATATTTTTTTTTTTCTCAGTATTATTGCTCTCTGCTGCAGAAATCCTTGTTGTTTTCTGCTTATTTTGCACACAGTGGCGTAATGCTTAGAAAACACCAGTTTGTCTTTGTACAGGGGAAGCATTTCCTATGCTTATAGATTTAGTGACATGTCTAAAAGACATGTAGTCCCCTGAGCACCTCAGGTGCTTTATAGATCAAACACTTAGTATTTTGCTGTGCATAAAGCACTGTCGTTTTTCAGTGTATTGTCATTGCAAAGTACCTGTTAGAGCTACTCCTTGTACTGCAGGGATCTCATTTGGTGCTGGTACTTGAAAAAGCACTTAGCAACTTTTTTTATTCCTATGTTATTATTTTGCCCACCTCTGACAAGCTAGCTACATCTGATGACTTTCTTTTCGAATGTTGTCCAAAATGTGTGTCATGAAGCCAGACAGTATCAACACTCTTAAATCAAAATTTCCTATTTTGGGATTGTTTCATTACTCTTTTTTTTCTTGATCTCAAAGATGTCCTTGAAGCCATTCGTGTTTCGCATACCAGCTATGGAGGAGGATTGTCTTTTGCTCCTGCAGATTCCTGGAACAAGCCAAATAGTTAAAGGAAGTACCACTTTTTTTGTCAGGTCTATCAATAGGTTGTGAGTTTCAAAGAGAATAATGCACATACTGGTGTTTTGTTTGCAGTGGTAAAATGATCACTAGAGAACAAGACTACTGCGATAGGGAGGACCACCTGTGACTCAGGTGGCTTCTTTTATTTGGATGTCCCTCTTAACCAGCTGCTGCTTGGAAAATCTTTACTTTGTAGATACTTACATGGTGCTTGCCACCAGCATGTTCAGAACTTCAAAACACTTTGGTAAAGCCTGGCAGTATTCATCTCAGTTTCCATTTCTCTCAGTTTTCACCTTAAAATCACGTTAAGCCCCCCACTTAGTGGAGGGAGGAGGATTTATCTCTGCTTTAAGGATCTAACTTTGGAGCTCTCACTGTCTCTGGCATAGGTGCCTTGCTCTTTTCAGAGACCATGTGGAACCTTTTGGCACCTCTGATTCGCATGTGAGTTCAGAAGCCCAGAGTAGCTGAATAAAGAATCTCCAGAGTGAGTTATCTTATCCAAATAATAATTTCTGTGCCAAAGTTGCAGTTCTCTGTCCATAATCCTGTCAGGAAGAACAATGTTTTTCTCATGGAGTGACAAATACTGCATTTTTAGCTGAGACAAAAAAAAAAGCTATAATTTTTTTTTTTTTTTTTTTTTTTTTTGTGTGTGTCTAATTCAGACTCAGGGAGTCCCCAGGTTTCATTTAAGGAAAAAAACTGTTCATAATACTTCAGTTGTGATTCCTAGTAGGACTTTTAAGTTTGCTTTACCTTTGTAGCGGCTATACTTGCTTCACTGCTATACTTGCTGTGCTGAAAGCAAGTCCAAGGAATCCAAAGTGGCTAAAATGGCAGTTGTGACAGTATATGATACAGCAAGAACCATGTGCCTAATGTTTATTATGCTCGAGCTGTTTTCAATAAATTTGGAACTTCTGCTTGGATTTGAGTGATGTGTTCTGTTTCTCNTTTTTTTTTTTTATGAATCCATGTGAATTTTGGGGACGGAGAATCCAGCAAATCTTGTTGTTGTTTTCTTCACAGCTACTTGTCCATACAACAAGTACAGTATGAATTAAAGGAAATAAAGTAGCCAAGTAAAGTTCTATTTTACTTCTGTTGTTAAAGAGGCTTTGCCTAAACAGAGAAGGTCATTTATGTTGTTTCAAGTGACTTTTCTGAAACTTTTCTGAGACCACGCAAGGTATTAATTGTGAATAACTAATTGCTTACAGGGCTCAGATGTTTCCAAAGCCTCCAGCTTAAAGAGACCTTTTAAAAATGACTGAGATGGTGGAAAGCTTCTTGTGTCACATTCGTAAGCTTTGTGTAATTGGATTGCTTAACTGTCTGTCCAGTAATCTCATAAATAGCATTTAACCACATTGTAGGGCAAGGAACTGATCTTTGCCTTGGTAGGCTTGATGTGATCACCTGGGTACCTAGTATCCCAGCTTTTCACCTTTGTTGTCTTTGGTAATAAATACGCTCAGGCTGTGCCTTCTGTACATTGTGAATACACTTGGAGGTGTGTAGTCGAGAGCAGGATGTATAAAATTGTATCTGGTGTTAGGCTTATCTGCTGATGACCCCTCTGCATGGTTGGAAATAAGGTCAGAACAGGAAAATTTTTTCACAAAAGCCATTCTGGAGGTTCTCTGCTTTGCTGGAACAGGGATGGGTATGGAAATGATACACTGCCCTTCTCTCCCTAACCTGTTGGAGTTACAAGCAGTGTGTGACAAACTTGCAGAGGTTTATCGCTATGCGAAATGAGACATAAACCTGGAGGGAAAGAGCAAAAAGCATGTGCTATATGCAAGTGACTAGTGATGCATGATCCACTTGAAAGCAGATCTTGCCTATTTAGTACTTGCCCTTGTGTTACAGTGATGTTGGGACTAAAACATCAGCTTGGGATAACATCAAAGCCTAGCGGTGTAATAGAGAGAGAGCATGGGACATTTTCCTGACAAGCTGACCATTTTCCTGACTTAAACCTGCAGTTTTAAGAGGAGTTAGGCTCACACACCTGTGTGCACCTGAAGAGTATGCACAGTCCTTGACAGTCACAGGTCTATGCATGCACATGGACATGTGTTTATATTTTGTTGTGACTGGAACCTGAAAAAATCTTTTTCCTTTTTATAAAACCATCTGCAAAAAAATTCAGACTGTTCTGCTCGGGCAGGTGGCCTACCACACACTGGCCCTATGGTGGTTGACGAGTACATGAGTGGTGTATACTGTACTGTATGCTGTGTCCTAGCCCCGTGTGAAGCACTTTGAGAATGTTTGGGCATTCTGTATAGAGTAACACACTGGCAGACACACAGCAGCACAGACAACATGGAAATGCTTTAGCATAGGCAGTGGTGGTAAATAGTTTTATCGGCTTGGGAAGAAAATAGACCATAATATTTATGGTGGATGTACTGTACAAAAAATAAACACAAATTCCTTAGTCACAAGAGAAATTCCAAATGGCATTCTTCCTCCTTGATAGAAGAACAGAATTTCTGGTATATAGAACACAGTCCAAATGAAGGATTCTCCTGCAACTGAAAGACTCATAACATCTCCTCCCCTTCTTTGGTGTCTTACAAAATGCAAATTTTGTGCTGCAGCCATACCCTTAGCTCGTATGGGTTCTCTTCTCTAGCAGCTTAAGGTGACTCACTTGAACATAATACTTCTGGGGCTCACATCCCTTCTCTGGATTCAGATCCAGGACTGGAACCTTAGTCTAGCTAATCGTAAGGAGAGTAGAGACTGAAAAGATGCTCCCTCTTTCCTTCCCAACCTGTTCGTATGTGAGGGCGGTGACATAGTCCTGTGCCAGCCACCTTGTGAAAGCTGTCCCGCTGCAAAGTAGTGTGTGCTTTGCTATCCTGTGAAGTTTTGACAGTACGGATGACATTTCTGAGAGGAAGATGTTCTTCCTGCATCAACACAAAGCAGACGTTCGCGTGGGAAGGAGTCCTCAGGCCGAAGCCTCGGGCAGGCGGCGCGCTCCGCTGGTGGGGCGGCTGAGGAGCCTTTCTGCGCTGGGTGGTGCTGTTGCCTGCAGAAAGGCTGCTGTGGGATGCACGGAGCATAAAGGGTTTTTTTAAACCCTCACAGAGCTGCCATGAACTGCTGCTGAAAAGTATCTTTGCGCTCAGTCTCTTGGAATCAGGTGAGTTAGTGTTTGAGGAGCTCCGATTGCTTTCTTTCTGGCAGGGTTAACTGTTTTAAAAAGAGGTAAGGGGCTCCCTCTGTCTTTGTCTGCTCTAGCGGCGTTCATGCTTTGCTCTTACTGCCCTTCCTAAGTGATGAAGCCTGCTCCCCAGCACCTTTTTCTGATAGAGGGTTCAGCACTGTCCTGAAACCTGTGTTCTCATCTATCCCTACTATGAGAGGAGTGTGTTGCAATCTTACCACGGAGAGGGGGACAGGGGAGAGAGATTTCGTCTGTGCTGTTGTACTGCTCTTTTCAGCATATTGATCCTGGCTTTCCCTCATGCTACGTCTTCCTCCTTTTCCTACCCACTTGTTAATTTTTGCTGTTTTCCTCATAGCTTATACCTAGCAGCTCAGCTTGGGGTCGGTGCTTGTGTCTTGTGCTCATGTGGAATCTATTTAAGACCCTTTGCGGGGCCTCATTCCAAACTATGTGCCCTTCAACCTAAACACTGCAGCAAGAGGCTCAATTTTGAGAGACCCGCTTAGAATCTTGCAACACATGGGAAAGTTTGGCAGTGCCGTAAGTTAAGTGAAAAAAGCTGAGGTGCTGTTGTTGGATTAAATATAGAGAGGATTTGCGTGCATTTTGTCTCTTCTTTACATTGTATCTTGCAGTGACAAAGGAACCCAAGTTAGGGAAGCAGTTTAATACACGAGATCAATCCTTTTTAGTGATGAAGCCAAATAGCTTGAAGTTAGTTACTGGAAAACAGAGACCTAAAGAGGATTTGCCGTCTCTGCCGCATAAGGACTTAGTTTTTTGAGCAAGCCCCAGAGCAGAGGTAAGACTTGCCAGTGGTTCATCCTCCTGGCGCCGGCAGATGGGGCACAGCGTGACCTGGCTCCCGCCTGCCCCGCTGCGAGCAGAGTCTGCACGGAGCTGCACACCGGCCCTGGGATGGCCTCTGCTCATGGGGCCCCCTTGCATGCACCTCCTGGCTCAGGGTAGGATGGCAATAAGGCTGCACATTTCTCTACTTTTTTCCTGAAAGGACTTCGGAGTATTTTTCTATGACCTAATCTGCAGGCAAATTGCCCATTCTTTACATTTTAGTTTATAGGCAGCATTTGTGCTAAAACTTCTGGAGAATTCACAAAGCTTTCAGGGGTTAGCTGGAGGAGTGTCTTTAGGGCAGTTGACCAATTTCTGTGTATCTTCCTGTAGGCAGAGTTGAAGTACATTATAAAACAAATCCAGTTCTTGCATAATTCTAATAAATTGAAGGATCATGTATCATATGTGGCAGACTTAACTTCTGATTGTATCTACATAAATGAACAGAAAGCATCTCTAAAAAGAAAAATTTCTGTCCCAAACAGTGATTGCAATAGAAATGCATCTCCCATGTGCTTTTTATGAAATGAAGATTAGGTTAAAATACTGTCAAAAGATTGAGTGAAACTTGTAGTTATAGATCCTCATCTGCTAAATTAGTGCATTTTACTGGGGTTTGGTTTCTCTAAATCCAACGGCCTAAATTAATTGAGTTCCGTGGAATAGTCTCCCTTCAACAGGAATGTGCATCTGTTTCTAGAACAGATGCAGCAGGTAGAGTGTCTTAAGGCCATACCATTGTTGTCTCTAAAAAATAACTAGTGATTGCCTGGTAAATAGCACTGATCATGTTAATGTCACTGCTTCAGTGAACCCTTCAGAATCTAGAGAGGGAATAAAATCTTTATTAAGAGCAGAATCTCTTGAGAAGAAAATAATGGAGACTGAAAACAAACTTCAGGATTAGAAGTGCACCTAAGATCACTTGGATCTTCTGAGAAGATCAGAAAAGGCCACCTTTTGTCATTCTTAATTATTAAGCAGCACCGAAACTCTGATTCCTATTTCCTCCATCAGAATTCTTTTTCTGAATAGCAAAGAACTAAAATCTTCTGAAAAAGCTAATAAAGTCATCCAGGAAGCTGAGCTCATTTCCAATGTTAGAATAAATACGGTACCTACAAAAGAGGTGAGTTCATAGGAAATTGATGGCAGACACTGTTTCCTCAAATGTTCTAAGCTTTGTCTGTCTTCTTCAAAAAGCACGAGAGAAGCAGCCTCATGGTGGTTAGACTAAACCTTCCATCGTTACCCCTGAAACACTTTTAGCAGATTTTAAATGCTGAGTCTTGAGCCTACAAGGCACTGTCTGCTTTGTACTTCCCTCCTGTCAAGGGAATATCGTTTAAAGGACACAGCTCTAATTAGTGAACCATCTCATTACATGATTGGGATAAAGGATCATTCCCTTCCCTATCACTCAAAGAGCTGCTGCATTGTGGACTGAATAGCATAATAACACAGATACTTGTCATTAAGTATCTTTCTGGAAAGGAAGTGAGATTTCATGTTACCTCAGCAACTGGGAGATATTTTTCTGTAATTTTTGGCTCATTTTTCAGCCTGGCCACAGTCAGGTGGGTTTTGCCATGCCAAGTAAATTCAGGAAAATAAAGGAGAAAACTAGCACGGAAGTGGGTGAAGATAAATTGTAGGCACCGCATGCAAACTGGGAGCATAGTGTAGAGGTCATGGAGGTTCCAATGCAACCTGCGGTGCATCTAAGGGACTATTAGGGAGATGTGTGTTTGCACACATGCGTTACCTACCAAGCCACCTCCAGAGGTGACGTCTGGAGTTGAGTTACATGTACCTTTCCAGGAGTCACAGGAAAAATCCATGTTAGGTTGTGTTTCCTTATATATAAAGCCAAAAGGATAACAGAAGATGATATAACTTAAAATTAGTGAAAGATGGCAGTTTTTCAGGTGTATTCAGGAGGTGGAATGGAAGAACGTTCCTACCCTCCTTCTCTGAATTCCAGGGCTAGAGTTCTTCCGTTTCCTATCACCCAGGTCTTCTCGGAGCTCAAACGACTACCCAAGCCGGCTGCGATTCTTGCGCTCCATGGGTGAGATAATTCTTTTGTGAGACTGTAACGCATTACGCTGCTTTTGTACAACAGGAAAGGGGACTTCCTCCTGGCAGCTACGCATTGGGAGCTCGGTAGCGAGCCTTTCTGACGGGGCGGAGTTTTCCTCGGAGCCGGCTGCATAAAGGCTCGCAGGACGGGGCGCCAGGACGGCCGCCAGCATGAACTGCAGCGCGCCCGGCGCCGCGCTGCCCGCCCGCGGCACGGACCGGCTGCACCACGGCTCGTGCCTCCAGCTCCTTTGGGACTTCGTCACCGCCAACGAGCCGCTCATCAGGTCGCCCTATTTTCCAGTGCTGTTTTCTTTTACAGCATACATGGCTTTCTGTCTTCCTTATATTACACTGGACTTCTTAAGCATTAGGCTGCCGTGCTTAAGAAAATACAAAATGCAGCCACAGAGCTATCCAACTCTGGGAATGATGGTGCCTTGCATTATTCAAAGTGCTTATCATCACGTTGTTTTGATTTTCCCAGTGACATTTTTCCACTGGTACTGGAGACCAGTGAAGCTACCTGTGATGGCTCCAGAGCTGCCTGAGGTCTTGCTGGAAGTCACAGTTTGCCTGCTTCTGTTTGATTTTGAATACTTCCTGTGGCACTTGCTTCATCACAGGGTGCCTTGGCTCTACAAGACTTTTCACAAGGTGCATCACAAGCATGTATTAACATTTGCTCTTACTACGCAGTACTCCAGCGTATGGGAATTGCTTTCCCTGGGATTTTTTGCTGCCATCAATCCAGTACTCCTCAGATGCCATCCTTTGACAGAAATGATTTTCTTCCTTGTAAACATTTGGTTGTCAGTGGAAGACCATTCAGGATACGACCTCCCTTGGTCCACTCACCGGCTTGTGCCTTTTGGTTTGTATGGAGGAGCTCCACATCACGATCTCCATCATCTGAAATTCAAATCAAACTATGCTCCATACTTCACCCACTGGGACAGACTCTTTGGGACTTTCACAGAGTCGCATTCTCATTGAGGATATTTGCCTGTGGATGAACTCTTCTTTTTGATAAACTAAATTAGAACTGTCTTATTTTTTCAAAGACATACAGAAGATTGTGTATTTGAAGCTACCTATAAAAGCTATAGCTATTTATAACAAAGCCTGTTAATATATGTGTGTCTGTATGTATACTTGGAACTGTCTGTGTTGAATGACTGCAAATAGGATAAATGTTTAAATTTGAGTCCAAGATATAAAGGAAGCGTTAAGAGACATTCTCTCTTCTTTCCTTCTTTCCAGCTTTCATAAAGCATATATTGTATTACTGTATGATGTTCTATACGTGCACAGGAAAAATTATCTTGCTGTTGTGGGGTGATTTATGATGTAGCCAGAACAGGTACACATCATGGATTTTTTGGAGTTTAATCTGCCAGAGCCTATTACACACTGATGTTAAAAATGCTGCCAAAGCTCATTTACTGACTTGTGCAATAATTTTGATATTATTATAATATAATTTTATATTTTAAAACTTGATGTACTATTTTTAATGAGAAATAAACGTGATCACGCCTTAAACTTACGTCCTGTTTCATTATATTCATTCCTCCATTCATTTTATGAACAAGTATGACTCCTTTAGCAACAGTTGTAATTTGTTTGGGGGAGGTAGCAGTTTCCTCATGAAAATGTTTTCATGTTGTTTCAGAAGTGAACAATTTGGTTTTTTCCTCCAGTGTATGGTGATAGTTTAAATAGTTCTCAATCTTATAGAAACAGGACAATGAAGAATGCAGTTTAAAAAGGCAGGGTGAAGTTTTATTGAGCTGCATTTGTGAGAAGCTTGAAGGATTTTCACGCTAATTACAGTGTGAGAGCAGAACAGGAAGCAGCCTCTTAATGAAAGGGAATCAATTCACAACCACATCATTTACCTTGTTACTAGTGTGCAAAACACTGGCAAGGAATATAAACTTTTTTATACAAAATAGAGCAGGCTTTGGAGGAGCAGAATCAAAACTTTTAGAGCTTAAACAATGGAACAACAAGGCTACAGGTTGCTAGAAGAAATTATAAACAGAAGATTGACCAGATATTCTCAAAAAAGTCATGCTGAAAAATGAACGTGGAGAGATAAGCAGGTCTTATGTGTCTTGCTGAGCAGGAGTCCACATGGCTTTCTTAGGATGACTTCTCCACTACATTACATTTCCAAGCTTGTAACCTTTTGCCCTCTGTTATTACTCAGGAATATGATGGGAACAGGGAAAGTTGCAAATAGGAGAGAGTGTGCGCAACAACCGCTTATGCATCATCATGCAAAAATGTATTTGTCGTTCTGTTATGTCTAGAGCTGTATAATCTAAAGGAGGATGTTTTTCCAAGAGAAAGGAGCTTTTAATATCAGTAATGTGGCATTTTAAACGCGGCACTGTATTTGTATATCAAATAATTTTGATAAACATCTTCATAAATAGTCTGAAATGCTGCAGAGTCACTGTACTTAACCTCTCCCTTTTCTCTCTGGACATCGTGCACGGGACTTGAAAAGCACAAGCCTTCTTTTTCATAAGAACATACACAATTGCATCCTGAGAACAAAACCTGGAGCTTAAAAGAATATAAAAGTGGAAATTTTGTGATATATTTATTCAGTTGAAAGGAAGATTTCTCAATCTTATTGGTTTTTATAATTTTAAGTACTTTGCAGTTTGTTACAAAGAAAATATAATATTCTTTTCCCTGGCAAATTTAGAAAACAAAACACAGTCCTGATGTCTTTGAGCTATTATGCCATTTTTGAGGCATCCTGAAGCTGCACTGAGTTCTAGAAGTCCCTGTGAATGCAGCCTGGCAAATCCTGACATCGGATGAGGATGCTGTGTGGTGTCTGTGGGTTATACAGTGTGCTATACCGGAATAAAGAAGCCTAGAATGGCTGGTTTGAATTTGGTGTTAGAAATCTGGTTTTGTCACCATGATATAATCCAAACATGCCTAGTCCATTAGGGTGTGAACCGTGAGGGACAGAATGATTTGTGGATGGTAGGTACTTTAAAGCACCTTCTGTAACACTGGGTTGTAATACAGCTTTGGATCTATATCTGTGAGAGATATGTGGGCAGGAGAGCTGGATAGGGTTGTAACATCTCATCTGTGCAAAAGATTCACAGATTTACTTTGGAAAAGTAAAACACAGACAAAAAAAGTTACACTGAAAATAAAGCAAATAAAAGATGTGTTTCCTGTTTTCATTGAAAGTTCAGCATATTGTCTCCCACTGAGCATGAGAGCATGGCAAGTTCTGTGTGTTGACGGTGCTGATTTTAAAACTGGATTTTACAGATGTTACTTCCTATATTTGTATTTCCCATAGTCTTACCACAAGCCTTTACCAGACAAATGAAACGTCATGATACTGCATCGTAACAGTTTATGCCAGAAAACCAAAACCAACTTTCCCTCTTCTGTTACAAAATTCTCCTGGCTATAACGGGACATGAGTTACACTGTCCCACAAAGACTTCCTATCTAATCTGCCGCGAGCTAATCTGCAGTGATTTGTGATTAAATAGTGGATGTTTGTGCAGTTCTTAAAGTCATAAAATGAGATGTCTGATGCTGATTATTGTCAAATTTATATCTTGAACAATCCTATTTTGCTTAAGGTCAAAGTAGAAAAATGCTATGTGCCTTCCTGTTTGTTACTGTATTTTAGTTCTGAAGAATAGCACACAGCTAAGTATTTGAATTGTTTGCTTGATCTAGTAAACTGCTGAGTTCCCAAATGCTCACCGCACTTTAGCACTCGCCTTCTGTTGCAATTTAGGCTGAGTCTTCCAAACTGTGTTAGGCGCTGCAGTTTTGAGGGAGCGGTTCTGAACCTTGCGGATAGACTGCTCTTGTGTGCTGGCTTCGTTCTCCGTGCTGCTGGGAAATGCTTTCTTGGGCTGGTTCAGGGAGAAGGGCTGTAGCTTGGAGCTGCGCTGCATCACTGCTCGGTTTTGGAAGAGACTTTGTCCTGATCCGCGCTGATCACGTGCCACTGCCGTACACAACCTCCTGCAGCTAGGACATTTGAGGACCTGGAAATTCATTATGGTGATGGTTTCAGAGACTCAGTGGATCTTGTGAATTATCTGAATGAAAATTAAATTAGAGTTTGAGATTATCAGACTAGTCTATCTCTGGAGCACTTTTGAAACAAACTGTAACGACTTGACAATTAAGAATGGCAGAATACGTAATTGTCACGTGACATTGAAGAATGAGAGAATACTTCTTTGTTGTATTTGCCCCTCAAAGTTGCTGGAAGCAGTGAAGCACTCTGAGGAGGCTCTGTTTTAGTGGACTGGGGAGTAAGTTCAGCAGTTTCACCTATTCTTGCTCCCATCCCGAGACATTCAGCTTTCACTGCTATCTGCATTCATCCATGCAGTCCTTACTGAGCCAGTGACCGTACAGCTCCTAAAAAAAAAGGTGATTTGGGCTAAGAAAAAAACACTCTCAAAGTACAAAACCCCTGTGGATTTGTTCAGATTACTTTGGTTGAGAGGCTAATTAATATGAGCCTACCACCACTCTTAGATATCTTAGGCATCTTAGACCAAGCTTGGTGTGCTGGGCCGCTTGGTGTGCATTGCTCAGTGTAGTCAGACCTGAAAGGTCTTTGTAGGCCAATGTGGATATGCTTTTCTTATTAAAAACAACTGCCAAATGTTTTTCAAAAGAGTTTTCCAAATTCTTACAAAGCATGGAATTAATATAAAAAAGATGCCTGCTATGAGAACTAATGCTGAGAAGTGTTTTATTCTCACTTTTCAGAGATTCTTCTTTTTAAAAAGACATTTAAAAAGCTTACTAATCACCTTGTCCCCCCATTGCAGGGACTGACATGAGGGACTGTCAGAAGCAGATGGGGCAGGAGAAGGGAGAGAGGAGAAAAGGAAAGGAAACCAGTGTCTGCGGTCATGTCCATCACCGTCACTTGGTGCAATCAGGTAACGAAGGAGGGCACTGATATATTGTCCCCACCACAGCGCAACTGCCCCCAGCCCTCAAGCTCTTACTCACATCCTGCATTGCTGGAGCTGTGTAAGCTTCACAGCCATTCACATCTTTTCCATTCTGCTGTTTAATTCTTTCTGGAAGCTCTCACAGCAGTGGAATACAGCAGCCTGCAGCAGGTAGCTCTGCCTTTGGTCAGCATAAGTGCAGAAGTAGGTTTGCATTGTTGGCTATAAAAAATAGGTTAAAAGATCTAAGAGCTCATGGACTGGAGTGCCTCGTCCATGCTCGGTTTTAAGGTAATAGGCTTTACTTGTGGTAAAGCAGAAAGCTAACAGTTGAAGGTGGGTGGCTAGTAGGCCAGGCAGGCAGAAACCCACTACTTTTTTTCTAGTGTTTTGAGAGAAGCTTCAGTCCTACAGATATGTGAATAGGGAGGGATGTGGAAGGATGTCGGAGATACTTCTAGGAAGAGTTTAGCCACCAATTACTTTTATTTGCCCTCAGAACTAAGCAGTGAGGAGTTTAGAGGATTAAGTAGTCCAAAGCCTAGGATGAGCTAAAAATCTGCTTTAAAGGTAAGTGTGAAGTAACCTTTACAGCAGAGGGATATGAAACGAGCACTAGCAGCAGTTGTAGTGGCATAGGTCTGCTTATCCACTGCACGCTGCCACAGGGGCTGTGTTAGATTTCACCACTATGAGACAACATTTTTGGGTAATTAAAAAACCTTTAAGATATTTATTTACAAAGCTTCTGGAGCCAGTGAAAATACCTGACCCAACAAAGTTTAAGTTAACCCAAGAAAAGGATGTGGGAATTACACAGGTGCTGAGGGTTAAAATCACTAAATAGTGGGTGGGCGGGCTCATCTGATGCTTGTAGCTTACAAAAACTGCAAGCTCAGAAGTTACCCAGTCAGTGTAATTTACACATAGAGCAAATGCCAGTCAGTTGTCTTCCTTCTCTTTTACCATAACTCTCCACCAATAGCTCCCTTCCTGGTGCCCCAAAATACTTATCCTGGGCAGCTGCTGACAGCTTCCCCTCCTTTCCTGAGAAAATTGTCTGGGTGCTGCCAGCTGGTTTGCCTTATTTATTTATTTATGTATAAAAAATAAATAAATATCATTTCCCCTTCTTCCCGCCTTCTCCTGTGGGCCTTCAAAGAGTCAGGCTCAGAAAAAGCAGAAGGGAAAGTTTTACCTTCCTGAATCTTAGCCTTAAATAGTTTCCATGTAGCTCTCCATGCTTGTTGAAGTGACCTGAACTCTTGCTGGACTTCTGTACCAAGTAGTAGGTAAGTGTATGGGTGGTGGGATGTCTCAAGTGCGTGATGGAGCAGAGGAAGGCTCCGGGGGGCTGTGTCTGTCAGCTCTGCAGGGCAGTGTTGCTGGATGACTGCAGGACAGCAGTTGAAGACATCAGAGATTCTTGCCAGTGATTGTTGGAGTATGATCAGGCCCAACCCAAAGTATTTGGACCAGGTACACAAGAAAGTGAGTAATGGTTTGTTAGCTGTGCTGCTAGTGTGGTGAGGAAAGCAGAAGATTATGTAATTATACTTAATTTGGGACGGATTGATTCTGGCTGGTGTTGTTTTTCTATTCCCTCTTGAAACACGTGTCAGAGAGCGAGCTAGCAGCATTGCTGGTCTTGGGAGCAGAAGGGAAATCAGCCCGAGCAGCAGCTGTGGCTCAGTCTTGCTTCAGCAGAGTATCTGCTTCTTCTTGTGACTTGCCCATGGGAAGTTTTTTCTATTTGTGACGTTTCTGCTTTCATATTAGGTTGTGTGTGTGCCTTCTAAGTCAGGGGGCTGCAACAAAATCAGTGGCCTGCCCTCGGCTGGCAGACAACCAGCACGCAATCAGCCCTGCTCTGGTGGTCCCGATGGTCTCCTTTTTTTTTTCTCCAGCAAATTCTGTTGCGTTGTTAATAGGCAAAATAGACAAAATACCTCTCTCTCCCCCAGGAAATACTAGGTATAGTAAGGGCCTTCTGCATTCAGAAATGGCCTATGGATCGCACCTGCCTCCTGCTGCCCATCTTAGTGCTGTGACCTAAGGATTCACCCAGCATGGGTTATTTTTCTAACTGCTGGAGGGAAAGAAAGCCAGTTCTATAAAGCCAGTTCTATTCTTCATCCATTGTGAGGGTTTTTTCCCACCTAGGTCTGAGAGTAAGAAACAAGAACTAACCTTATAACTTTAAGAGAATTTTAACTAAACATATGATGATTCCAGGGGAAAGTATATATTTACTCTTTCCTTAACCACCATTTGAGCAGGAAGATCCAATGCTGTGCTTGCTCCGCCATTCCAAATGGTTCTCCTGACACTTAAGCTGTCTTGGTCATTCCAATGGAGTTGTGAAGCCTGTAACGTGCAGTTTTTGAAAGCTGTATTCACTTCTTTAGAAGCAAAATTTAGTCAAACTTTCTCAAGCAAACATCTAAATTTAATTAATCAGGAACTGGTCCTTTCAGATTCCTGTAAAGTAGATTTGTCTTATTTATAGAGCATTAATACATCTATTAATTAAAACAAGTAATAACAGAGCATTATTTATTTCCTGGTGCTGTTATTCCACACCTTGTTTGTTTAATGTAAAAGAATAACCTACTAAATTTCCAACTGGCCATGGCAGAGACAGGGTTTCAGAAACTAGTTGTACCTGTTGCAATGTATGTGATCCAGTTTTGCACAGAAGTTTTCTGACAACTACACTATCATCCCTAAGTCATGATGTGTATATAGAACCTCTGTCTTGTAATGCAGAAAGCGCTGATGGCAGTATGGGGAAAAACAGTGATGGGTAACACATGGCATAGTAATAAAAAGTTGGTGATGAGAGCAAATCAAGGTGGTGGCTGGTAGTGTGAGGGGCAAAATTCTCCATAGCTCCTTCAAAGGACTGAGGAGAGCGCTGGCCTGGGGAGGTGGATATTTATTTATGCTTGACCTCAAAAGCGGTCCTAGGGCTTTCCTTAGGTCAAGCTGTGCTGAGGGAAGACGACAGCTGAGAGGTTCATGTGGTGACGGTGTTGGTTTTTAATTGGGTTTCAGAAGGAAACAGCACTTGGGCAACTGTGGCACTTCTCAAGGTATTCCAGTAATTTCTGAACTTGTCACACAACTCAGTAGAATTGAACAGAGCAGGAGAGGCCTCAAAGATACTAAATTTTACATGGAAATTATTAACTGGGTGGAAGAGTAAGACATTTCCAGCCTTGTTTATAGAAAGGCAGGGAGGAACCACCCACTCTTCCATCTGTGTGAAAGGAGCCAGCTGGCCCTCTGCAGATGTGTAGCTCCCCATTAATTGTGGTCTGTATTGTCTCTTTTTTTAACTAAAAGGTCAAAAGAGATAGAAGTGATATTGTCCTTGAGGAGGGATTTTTTGGAAACAGGAGAGTACTGGGAATTTTGTGGGATGTATAGAAATTCTGGAGAAATCTGGGAATATTACTGTGTCAGAGAGGTCTGTGGTTTTTGTGGTGGGCATGTGTTGGATACACAGACAATAACTCCTTTCTGGCTCATGGACAGTTCCTTGGATGCAGAATATTTTTCTCTCTCTCCCTTGAAAAGGATGAAAACAAATATGAGGTAATCAAAAAGTCAAATCATGATCCAAACTAAACAGTCCTGAAGAAAAGGTCTAATGCTAAGCTCAGCAATATTGCGTTTCTTCAGGAGAGGATGCTCAGGATTGTGGCTGCTGTAAAAGTGAGAGCATCCCTTGAAACCTTTCAGCTGGCGAACGCTGCAGAGGAAACCGAGGCAGGCTCAGCAGGTAGAAAAGTGAGTAAGGGGAAGAGTGGAGTAAGTTTTGGCAGGTAACTCATATGACAGCAGTTGTGCTCTTTTTTTAAAAAAAGTCAGTCATTTCCTGAAGCCTCGTTGGGGTGCAATAGTGCACACCTTTGACAAGAATTTCTTTAGCTTTCATTGCAACAAGAGGACTAGCGGTCGGTGAAACTGCACTGCTGTGTTTGTATTTTGGCTCCTGTTGCATGCTAACTAGCTGGCCATTTGAATTACCAAACTCTAACAATATAGCATGCTATAGAAACAGGGCCTTCATGTGCTTGCTGTTGGTCTTCAGAAAGTCTGATGTGTTTACAGTCACCATATATTGCCTAAAATACAAGCTCAGTGGTGAGTGCACTGCAAGAGCAGGAGAAGCTTAAAAATAAATATGAGGTTAATTTAAAATTTATATAAATTTTTTATATATATATTTATAAAGTGTATGCACACACATGGGGAAGGTCAACCTCTGTAACCACCCCAAGAGTGGAATTTTTCTTGTGCTCAAGGGGGAGTTTCCCAAACGTGCAAAACCCTTTGGTAGAATTAGAGCAGGGTTTTAAAGGCAGTAGAACCAAAACTGGGAAAATGGGAAGCTCAGTGGCTCCTTGAGTATAGCAATCCATATTGTCCACACTTCTCCATACCTTGCCAGTGCCAACAACGGACATGCTTTGAGTGAGGAGAGAGACAGGCAAGAAGTGGGAAGCGAGAGGAAAAGCGCTGGGGTGTATCTGAAACTGGAAGCGGTCCTGTGGAGGGGTTTTCACCCCTCCTATATTTTGTGTTAAATTTCCCTTTTAGCCTGAGTGGGCAATCGCTAGCTAAACCCCTTGTTCCCAGTGCCAGAAGGGCTTCCTCTTTTGCTGGTGGGTGGCAGGGACCTGCACGTGCCTGCTTGGAGCCTCACGTGGAAGCGTTCCTGCCCATGGGCAGGGTGTTCCTGTGCTGAGTCGTCACCCCAGCTGGCACAGGGTGTCCAGCGTCTGGAATAGAAAGGAAGAACAGAAAACTGAGCGGGCCTTAATCCTTTCTCCCAGGTAGAGCATTGGTTTTGGCTGGTAGCACATGATGAGGGTTATATATTTAAGCCTTTCCTCTGAAAAACAGGAAGCATTCATGAAGACTTCAGCAATACTTCCTATGAGCTGAAAGTAAGATTATGGTCTGGAAGGAAAAAAGAAGCTTGCTCAAAAGCACAAGGATCTGAAACATATTCTGGGGTTTTCTCAACTTTGTAATATGAAAGGGGAATAACAGCCTTTGAGTAGGGAAAGAGTGGAATTTTTCTTGTGGTAAAGGGGAGGGAGTTTCCCATCCATACAAAATCCCTTTGTAGAGCTTGAGCAGAATTACGAAGGCAGTAGACCCCAAACTGGGGAAACGGGAAACCTAAACACTGGCTAAAGCTGATGCTGGCTTGCCCATGACCCTCTGTTCCAAGCTCCCGTCCCTAAATTCTGCTGAACATCTGGAATTCCAACCCCAGCCTCCCACATCCTCTGAAAGCCTGTAGTGTAGCAGTACAGGAGTAACTGCTGGTGGCTTTCTAGGAGCGAGCTTGGTGGAAGCTGCTCCACGGTGCAGGTGTCTCCCCCTCCTCAGCGTGCAGAGCCTTGATCCCCTCGGCCAGTGGGCACGTGGGGATCACTGCCCAGAGGTGCAGGGCCCTGCTTTGCTCTCTGAAGGCAGCTGTATGGGCATCCCCGAAAAAAGGGCTTCTGTGGTTTTGATTGTCTCACTTGGAATCTAACCAGGTTTTATTTGTTTTGTTTCACCCATATCAAAATAAGGAAAGTTTGTTTTGGTTTTCTTTTTAGTAATTCAAATATGCTAGTAATTCACCTAGCTGCTATGTAGGAATTTGATATGCCCAAAAATCTCTGGAGGATATATCCTCCTATTTCACAAACATCAAAACACAGTGTGTATTCCCTTCCTTTCTCAGCATTACCTTACTCGGGCTTATCTTCTAGGTTTTGTACAGCAACTTTTTGTGCATGTAAGATGCTTATTTTATGCATATGGATGCATACATTATACCTAGTACCCTCATTAATGAAAAGTTTTTCCTACTTGGGCTATTATGGTTTGGGGGATGTTTTCTTCCTTCAAATTTTGTGATGGATGGTTTGATGTCTGTCTTTATTTTCAGGATTCTGAGCACATTTTATACATGGAAATAATGTAATTCCTACCACTGGTTCTTAAATTATTTGAGACCTCTTCTGGGTTTGGGGATTATTCAGAAGACCTTTAAAAGTTACTTATATGGTGTGTGGTTTTTTGGTTTTGTTTTTTTTTTTAATGGCCAGAACAACAAAAAGATCTGTGTCCTGGTATTCTTAAAAGCAACTAATTTGGCTTCATTTGGCAGCCAGATCTTCTGTAATGCATTTGTTTTACAGAAACTATGATATCTTACTCTGACTGCTGTGGTTTTTTCAAACCCAGGAGTTATTTTGTCATGTGTAAAAGCCATTCCTCTTTGCTTAGTTGGTTCTGATTACATGTTTTCTAACTTGACAGAAATCATAACTATAGGTACTAGAAATGACGGAAAATAACACATATGATTCAGAATTGAAACTAACTCTTTATTTAAGAGGTCACTGTAGTTGGATGGAGTTTCACCTCCAGAGCTCTTTGTCCATCAGAAAAGAACAGATTTCAACCAATGTAATGTGTAGCTCTATAATGTTATACACAGCAAGTTATACAACTTATAATGAGTGGGACTGAGCAAAAAAACTTCCATCAATGTGATGGGGAGAGCTGGGTTAACAAAGAGGTACAGCATCAATCTGTAGGAAATGGGGTGAAGCAGCGGGGGTGGTTTGTGCTGCAGAGAAGTTGAAGCCAGCTGGAGTTCACAGCAGTGTGGAACACCGTTTTGCAAAAAAAGTGTGGTCAGAATCAGAGCTGAATTCCCCATGATGCCCCTCATCTTTTAAAGACGTTTTGACTGTGACGTTGAAGTAACTGTCCTGATGTCAGTGCCTTTTACTTACTAACACAATTTCAGGTTCCTGTGAATGAAGCTTTAGCAGCTTTGTAGAAGATGCTGCTGTCTTCCTGGGTATGGGGAGGGGGAACAAAATCCTGATAGCTTAAGATGATTAGAGAATGGCTGCAGCTGGGACGTGGAGCCTTGGGAAGTTGTGCTCGGTGTGTGCAACTGAGCAGGGTGCAGAAGGAGAGGAGGTTTGAACCGAAACGTTGTACAATGAAATGTTGTACAGTGTGAATTATGGAGGAAGAGGCTGGCCTGATGTGTAACTGCATAACGGGGGAGGCTGGGGAGAGGGCTGCAATTGACAGTTATGATCACTTAGTGCTGAGGCTAATGCGTTCGTTATGGCGTGATCACCCACAAGAAGGAAAACTAAAAGTAGGCTGTGACAGTGAATAATTTTTGAGCACTCATGACAACATTTCCTCACTTAGCAGAGATCAGATATGTTCCCTGTCAACTCAGTTTAATTAAAAACATTCCTCGCATGCTAACAATTTAAAAAGGGATGATAAAAATGGTTGGATAAAATAGATGAATACAATAATCTCTTAGGCTCTCAACTAATCATTATAACTTTCCTGCCACCATAGAACTGTAATTGCTCTATAAAGAAACTCTTAATACATTTAAGTCTTGACATTACGAAAAATATGACTTTTTATGGTTCTTCACTAATGTATTGCTACATAAACTGCTGTGAAACAGCAGCAGGTCTTTGATGGTATCTAGCCCAGTCTGAGAGTTAACTTCCCAAAGGAAGTTGTATTAAGAACATTCCAGTAGGACTCCCAGCACACTCTGCTTTAAAGTATAACTTAGAAATAGCCACAATGAAAAGGTCATTACTGATAGTGAATACAAGATGAATCATTGTCCGAGTATCAGTTAATACTGACCAATAAAATAACATAGTGACAGGTCCAGGAAATTAATTAACTTTGCCTGACCAGTCTGCTTGCAACATCCCTGCTGATCTCAAGCAGTGATACAGGATATAAATTGGCCAGGCTTTTGGTAAAGTAAAATCCTGCTGCTCCTACCCCCTAAGCAGATCTCTGTGTCCTCACCTCAAATCTGTCCCTCAACCCCTACTTTCCTGCAAGGGCAGATATTACAGCAAATCCTATATATTTGTAAAAATGGATCATGACCACTGTTGTCTGTATGGGCTTCTGAAAATCTAGGTCAGGGCATATTCAACTCTAGACTGATGTCATCGGTTCTGTAATCAGCAGAAGTCTAATAGAGCAAAGCTGTTTGTACTTGAATGTCAGTGCAAGTGCTTTTCATAGTGAGGGTTTTGATCCCCCACCCCCATTTCCTCCACCAGCGGCAGGGATAGAGGAGTAGCCCGGGACACAGTGTCTTTGTTGCGCGCAGGACGCTTGGCTCCGCGTCCTTTCCTCCTCGCACGCAGATGGAGACGCTGCTGGATGACACTGATGTGGCAGCAGCAGCGCAGAACGCGCATGGGTGGAGGAGCGAATGGGACCGTATGGGGGAGGTATCCCCACCCGTTGATTGTGGCAGTGCAAGTGCCATGTGTTACAAAGTCCGGAGTCTGATGTTCGCATGATGTGCTGAGTCTGGGTTAAGCCACCTCCTGTTGCCATTGCTACAAACATTAGAGACTGGCTCAGGCCCTGGAACCTACCAGCGCCCTGAGGTCAGCCCAGAGCCAAGTGCCCCTGCAGGTCTGTGGGTGCTGTTTGAAGCTAGCCTTGCTGTGAGCAGGAGGTTGGGTTGGACGAGGTGATTGATCTCCAGAGCTGTCTGCTCTGCTCCAGTTATGTGGTTTCCTGTCTCCAGATGTTTCCAGACTCGCCAGCTTAAGGCTGGTCTGTTCCAGGCGCTGTTATTCCTTCAGGGAGAGGAGCTGCTTCTGAACCTTCTCCATTTCTTTGCTCTCCTCCCAAGTATTTCTCAGCCTCACAAGCACTTGCATTCACAGTTGGAAAAGGAGCAGTGAATCCAAGCAGAGGAGGCCTGTCCCCCTTCTCCCTGCTCCCGTTGCCTCGTGGTGCAGGAGTGGAGCTCAAGTCTGCTGTGCCTGTCGCCCTCCCCAGCGGCTGCTGCAGGTTCGTGGCCCTTTGGGACTTTGGTGCAGTCTGTCCGCAGGAGTGTGTAAGGCCCAGGCTGTAGGAGTGGAGGTGGCAGAGTGTTTGGAGGGAACTGTGAATCCCTGCCTGGGCCTGCATGCTGTGGGCTTCTCAACTGCAGAAGCCTGGAGCTCCTCACACCATTCCAGGCAGGAAGCAGCCCTGCCAGGAGGCCAGATGACTCAGTGTGCTGGGGACTGCTCTGAGTCACAGGCACAATACAGAGAAATTGTAGATTTGTTACAGTTTCGGCTCCTTTGTGTGGTAGTGGGAACCGGGCAATGAAAACCATGCAGGACTTGGTGACCAAGGACAGCATGTTTAAGGGCAGCCATGTTGAGGTGGCAATACCTAATGCTGTGCTAAATGGATTTGACTCGCACAGCTGGGCAGAGCAGTCTCTGCTGGGCATGCTGGCTTTGTTTGCTGTCATAGTGTCTAAGAACCATCCTTTTGCACCTCTTTTGCAATCTCTGTTGTGCTTAGAACCGTATAAACATAGGGTGCTTAGAACATCCTTCCCTTCCCTCCTCCCCACTCCTCTGAATGCAACTTGCACTGTAAGTGTGAAGCATGAGGTAACAGATGGGTCTAAGCAGAGCACGGGAGGTGAAGGAGGAGCTGGGGAGGGACAGTGAGGCAGTTTTGGTCAGCATGCTGGCCTAGCTCTCATGACAAAGGCTTGTGGACAGGAAAAGTCTGAGAAGGGGCAGCAGAGTGCTTTGCCCGTGTCTAACAGCAGCTGCTTGCAAGGGGCAAGCAAGCTTCTGCAGGAAGGCGCTCTTGTGGAGAACAACTATGGCGAAAGGCTGGCTGCAAGTGGGACCTAGTCATTCCTCATGGAGGAACAGATGGGCAGGATAAAAAGGGAAGAGAAGGAGCTGCATTTTCATGTGGTATAGTCAACAGTGCAGAGATGCAGGTGAAAGGATGCCAAGGGCAAAAGATAAGAGCTGATTTTTGCAGTTGATTTCTAGATAGACTAAAGCAGGACAAGACTGTGCTTTATGTCTCCAGAGAAAATACTGTTGCAATACTTGACCTGGTGAAAATGTGGTTAGGGTTTTTGGCTGACTGGCTGGGTAGGAAATGTCTTAGGCAGAAAGAAATGTCTGAATTGGTGAGATTTAGCTGTGTCCTAGATCTGAACATTTACAGTTCCCAAGGCTTTTCCCCTGGTTTTGGGCAGGCAGATGGCATAAGGTGAAGAGACAGAAGAGTAGATGGAATCAAAGCCGTCTTGAGGATGTAAACACAGTAAAAGCCATTTTGACTTTTTTGGGAACACATTATGAAAGACATCTGAACTTAATTATTTCTTTCACAATAGTCCTTTCATTATTTCTGAGCCTAAAGCAGCCATTTGGTGAGCTGCTTAGTGAGGGTTTCTTCCCCTTTTAGTCAAAAGCAGAAGTATACTATTTAGTTTACTGAGACTGCCAGTTTATAGAGTAGATGCAAAAAGCTCTCTATGTTATCTAGTGTGTTTGACTGATGAGTTGTGGTGTTGACATGTGTTTAGTTGGGGAAGTGGTTGCTAGTTGTAAAAAGTAGGTAGGGAGGAGGGTAGTAGGGGTTGTTTTAATTAAGGCATTAAATTAAGGATTAAATTAAGGTCGGCGTGCCTGGATGTAAGTAAACAGTTTGCAGCTCTTAGGCTTCTAGACTTCTAGAATTTGGTTTAGGTCACTGAATAGTCATGTTCATGGTCTGCATTATCACTGCCATTATCACTGGCATTCTAACATGGTGCATTCTTAGAAATTCTCATTATGAGCTTTCCATGTAGTTCATTCTCCTTTTCCGTTATACAGTAACTCACTTTTCAGTTTTACATATGGTTTTTGTTCCCATTTTACACCAATTACAGCTTGTAGACAAACTTCTCTTATCTTTCTAAATTGTCTGGTAAAATTATGAGGGCAGATAACGCTTAAGGGGTAGAAGCCAGCTATTGTGGTGCACTTGTAAAGTGTGGAAGGAAGACATACAAAGGGTCAGATCTATTGAAAATATGGTGTGGTAAGAACACTGAATCATAGGTATGTAGAAAATGACAATGTGGAGTTAGCAGATTGAGTGAGTGGATTGCAGGTGTGTTTTTCTTTTTTTCTTTTTCTTCTTCTGAAGATAAAGTAGAGGGTGGAGAAGAAATAAATGGAGATAGTGGAATGTGAGTATAGAGAAGGCAGTGGAGGATGTAAGATGGCATTCTAAACTACATAGGACATCTGGGCTCCAAAGCGAAACAAAAGCAGAATTAACATGCTTTCATATACTGTCAAAATTCTAAAAAATATGTGATGTTTGTTTATACCACTGACATGCCACTTAATGAGAGTAAAGTAGAGGAGGTAGATTTGTAGGTGTTGATTTTATCGAGTTTTATTTCCCTGTGTTTGATCTGGGCAAACACAGAGTGAAAATAGGTAGAATGCTAAAATGTAGCTTAGTTTAATTGTAGTTCACCAGATACCAATTAACAAGAAGAGATACTGGTACTGAATGATGCAGTAACCCACTGCATCCGTCTTTCTGCCAGGGCTCAGCTTCTTTCAGCAAAAATGTGCCTTTATCAGATACATTACTCCATGGATTATAGATTCCCAAGATCAAAATACTTTAACAATGGAATATCTCTCTCCTGCAGGGAACTTGGACAGAGCTCTCTTGCATTTAATGGGTTGTTTATGCCTCCTCTATTAGAACACTAGTGTTATCTCCATTGCATACATCATAAGGGAATATACGAATCCTAGATTTTAATTTAAAAGTTGATTTTAGTTTTATTAAATATTGAAAAAAATAGTATTTCAATGTTTTAGAGCCTACGTACTCTATTTTAATAAATTTTGCTTAGGTAAAGCAAGATACAGTAGTGATGGGACATATTCCACATTGTAGCGAGATGCTGATGAAACATTCTTCAGGGCACCAGGCAGCACCATTTCAATGGAGAGTTAGTGGAGCACCATGATCCTTGCCTGTACCATGATCCAGACCTGGGAATGGCTCTATACATGGGTCAGACCAGTCACAATACAAAGAAGGATGACAGAAATTAAAAGAAAAAAAGGGGGGGGAGGTGGAGAGAGAGAGAGAAAGAACCTTTTCTGCATCCCATAAGCAGGTGCTATAGAACCTGTTCATCAGGGCAATGAGATGAGTCAGCCCCATTGGAGATTGCTCTAACCTGCCATTTTGAGGTGGACAGTAAGAAAGGATGGGCAGGTCCTCCCTGACTGCTGACGGATCTCTTCAATAAGCCTCTCTGAAATGAATGGTGATTGCCATATGCATTTAACTTCTTCAGTCTGGATCTGATTTTATACTTGGAAGCTTTTCTACTGCATTGGACCAATTGTATAATTTTGGTCAGCCACTTGATGACGGTGAAGAAGCTCCAGTAAGTGAAAAGCACAAAATGGTGGTTATTACACAACGGGTCAGATTATTTTAGTGAGCATTCACACTCCATACAGAACAAGTCACAGAAATACAAAGCTACAATATGGAAAATATAAATGAGAAGCAACTAACAATGAGATGCAAACAATTCTCACAGAGTTGGATTCTGTTAAGGCTATTTACTGTAGGCGATTGGCAAATTCCCAAGTAAAGAGTCTAATCTTTGTTAGCTTAGCCATCACAAAGAACAAAGAAACTTTGCTTTACCTGTTTTTATTATAAACTACACAGAACATTTACAGAGCCAAATTACTTTTGTAATATTTTCTCTTTAGTTTGATTTTGGTATGAGCTTGACTATAGAGAAAGCACTATAGTCTTTCCTCTGCCTGGTTACTATCCTCTGATAGCAGTATGGCTTCTTTTACAGTGAAAGAAGAAAATTTATTTTAATGGAAAATATGACCTTAAACTGATGAAACCTGGTGCGGAAAAACTTGGGGAGACATAGTACCTAAAACTGCATTTAACCTGCTGCTTCTCTTTTGGTTTTGCAATAACTAGAATACTGACTGTGCTTCTTTTATTACATTTCCTGCTATGGTTTTTGATGCACAAGCAGTCGGAGTTTTTAACGAGAATTTCCCAGTAGAAATAAATTCACCTCTAAAATTCCTCTCGTCTACCTTTCAGGTAGAGTGTGCGGTACAAAATAGCAAGAAATGGTTATTTCACAAGTGGAATTTCATGACCTGCTGTCTTATTTTTGGTAAGTAGAATTTTGTTCTGTTGGTGTTTGCACTTTAGAATCAGAGCAGCCTGTAATGAATAGCATAGGAAATGAGCTGTCTCGGTAATTAAAATGTTCTGTGTTTCCTTGTCTTGCATTAAGACAAATAAGTTTTGTAATTGATTGCAGTCTTTTCTCTTTATTTCACTCCTTGGTGTGTTCTTAGTTTAAGGGAGAGCAGAGTCAGAACTAAGTCTGCTGTGAGGACAGGGGTCTCTTAATATCTGTGACCTTTTCTACTGTGTGTGAATGAACTCTACTGTCTTAGGCAGCTCCATGCACTTCTTTAGTATCCAGGTTTAAGTGAATTGCATGCAATGATCTGAGCTTTACTCTTGACCTAGGTGTACCTAGGACTTGCATTGTCCTGAATTGTCATGCAAATAGTAGAAACAGGAGTAGCAATCACCTCAGAGCAATCATTAGCATTTGGCCTAATCTCTTAGTCAGTTGTTTATGGCATACAGTGGATCATTAATAAGAAAAGCCAAATAAGGGAATGGAAACAGGCAGTTATTCCTAATGACTAAAGCCTGAGGATGCAGTGCAGAGCCTTAGTGCTGATGGACAAGTCAAAACTATGCTGTTGTTCCTCTGTCCCGGTTCACGCCAGCTCACTCTCTGCCTGCCTCTTCAGGGCAGCACGCCCATACGTTTATTGGGACCGATTAGACATAGGCATTCAGAGGGTTATTGCACCTTGTCTGAAATGATCGTGCCTCAGGGTAGAAGCAATGGAGGGACCTTTCAAGCTCTTTCTCTTGCTGAGTGATGAGATCTGTGAATGGGATGTGGTGGGCACTGGAAAGGTTGAAGCTGGCAGTAACTGCTTTTTGTGTGAGATGCTGTGTCTTTCAGGGCCAGGTGAGTTAAATGGCAAGAGTCAACTTTGAACTTAACCAAACAATTTACAGCTGCTTTTTGAAAACTCAGTACATTGACTTTTAGCTAGATAGATGTGTTCTACATCTTATTATGTATTATGGAAATTCAGTGTCAATGAAGAACCTAATAAAAATGGTTACTCCACAGTCTGAATTTTCTCTAGTGTTCACAACCACAAAATTATGCCAGATTGTCAGGAAAAGGGAAGTATGAAGTGACCTGCATTGGCATTTATTTCATATCATTGCTCATGGGTCACTGAAGGTTGGAAACTTCTCTGAAATAAAACCTAAGTCATATATCTGCCTGGCATGGCTGTGGATGCCTCGATTAAACAAAATATCACACAGTAACAAGCTGGGGTTTTTTGTTTGTTTTCTCTAAACTTTACCCTACATTATTTTTTTTTCCTGCTAATATTTGCACTTGCGCATAGGGATAGGTGGGGAATGCTTGTGTTTATATTGGATATGAAAGAGAGACATTTCAGATATCCATTTAGAGCCAGGAGGAGCCAGGAAGTCAAGTCCTGTTAGAGGAGGGCAGGGTGCTGGGCGTTGAGTCAGTGCAGGCAGAGAGAGAAGCCTGAAGAAGGACTTGAGTGAAGCCATGACTGGCTAATTAGGCCTGAAAAGAGCAGTGTGAGAAATAGAAAAGAAGCATGAGTAGAGAGAATTTGGAGGAATACCCGGGGAAACAGTGCCTATGGATCTCTTAACCCTAATCTCGTAGAAACTCCCGTCTGCCTTCTAGGATCTGTAACTTTCCCTCTTGTAGAAAGGTATCGCAAGCAATGTGTTGCACACAGAGGCAGCCTTGGCCCACAGTGACTGGTGCAATTGCATGCTCCTCAATGTGCAAGGGGTCCTGCCATTTCCAGAGACTTTCTTTTTTTCCTTTTTCACCTTCCATTACATCTGAATGTAAAAATGTACATTCAGATATACAGCATCTCCCTGCTTTTCACCATTTTTTTTAACCTGATACATTCTAGATGATTCTGAGGATTCTGCCTTTTGAATAAACCTTTATTTAAGGAAGGTTTTTTTCCTCTTTCTCCCTTAAGAGTTCACTAGTTCTGCTGTTTTGCTTTAGGAATCCTTTCTCCAAATTATGCTTTCATTTCCAAAAGGTGCAGAAGAAAAACAAGCTGCATTTGCTCTAAGATTGCTGCAATATTTACCTACTATAAAATCCTAATTCATGACAAAACAAATAGTTACTTATAGTAACTATAAGTAACTATAGTTACTTATTTTTGTCAAATAAGTTTTTATACTTTACTATGTTCTTTTCCTTCAGTATTGTGTTAGTACTGAAGACATACCATTGCAGCTTCATGATACTAAAATTGTTGTCTGTCATACATGCTGATTTCCCATGCTGAAATTATCTTTTTAGAAAATTTCCTCTTAGTGTATGAACTATGATGTAGTTGCTGAAACCACATTCTCTAAGTAAGTTCACAGCTAAAAAATGCAAACAAAACTGACTCTATTGCCCAAATACTGTTTTCATTTAAAATAGTTTTCTCCTAGCCCTTGTATCAGATTTCATATATGTATAAAATAATGGATGTCACACTCTACGATTAAAATAATGCTCCTGAATGCTCCTTATTTTGGAGAATATCTTCCTTTCCAGTGCTAAAGTTACTTATGTTCCATACAAATCTGCTGTTCTTTCAGTTCTATCATTAGTAATCCTGTGTTTGAAACCTGAAGAATTACAAAACAGATTCATCCTACTCTGGCAGAATGACTCCTAGGGGAATTATACTATGCTGGAGGAGGAGTAATTCTTTTGCATATGCTCTCATTCTGAGTCTTACTTCTACATTGCGTCCAACTTCTTAGCCATGGAAGGCCACGAAACTTAAACTAATAAAAAAACCTTTGCCTTAATACACAGAGATTAATTATTAGCTAAGTTTCATCTGGTAGAACAATCTCTTATAAATAATTTATTCAATGACTTAGTTCTTTTCCAGCTCTCAAATCTGAATTGCATTTTGTTTGTTATTTTTACCAGTACTATTGCAGTGCTTAAAAATCATAGTTACAGAGGAGGATGTTTTGCTGTAATCTATTAGCACACACAAAAAGACTTACCAATGAATTAAAAAAAAGGTAGAAGTGTCTGGGAAGATTTGTGTGTACACATGGACAACAGGACAATGATGTTTACTGGGAGAGACTGTGATCTCTGTACGCCAAATTGTTTTTAAGATCCTTAAGTATCATAAAAAAGGAAGGTTTTAAAGCAGATATCTGGAAGAGAGTAGTAGTTTTAATTTTGCAAGTATTACTGAGAGCTCCTCCAAGTTTCAAGTGCAAAGAAAATACAAAGTGGGGAAAAATAAAAACATTTAACAATATAGTAAGCAGGCAACAAGCATCACAAAGTAATCAGAGTTGAAATACCTCCTTTTGCCATTATATGGAGGTCAGCAAATACAAATGTAATGTGTTATGTAAAGTTCTCAAAGTGAAGATCAGCAGTTTGTCTGTTGTACTCCAACAAAAGAAAGATGCAAGGAGAATGAATGCTGACAAAGTCCAGCAAAGAACTGAACTTTTAAACAGCTTATTGGCTCTGTATGGTCAAGAAAGTTGTTCTTGAGGAGAAAGATGTCATGGTAACTGCCTGAAGGAGTGAATTTTACAGGTGTAAATGGTTAAGGACAGATAAAACCTAGCGGTGCTGTACAAAGAGAATTGGCAAAACTTGGGCAGAGCCTCAATATGAGAACCCAGGCAGGTCAGTGTCAGAAACGGTGTCCTGAAGTTCTACTGATGATGATGCAGCTTATCCATAGTGTGTGAGGAAAAGGATGGCAGATGTTTTGAAGGAAATTATGATGAACCCTATTTAGATTTGCTGGACTTGAGACAACATCTTGACATCTAGAAGATGCGTAAGATACAGGAGACAGCTCTAGTGTGGCAAAAAGATCTGGTGTGGGATTTATTTCTTAGGTCATTAACTTTTGCGTTTGCAAATGTGAGTAGTACATGTACACAGGATGTGTCAATTTGTTTGGAAGCACCAGATAAAACTTTCTGTATCCAAATGTATGAAATATAACATGGACTTCCCAGATATGCTTCTGCCAGGACTTCTGGATATGCAAAAAGGTCTTTTTGTCCGTTGTTTTCATAGAAGTTTTGGTCAAGGGTGAGTCACTAAGTTTCTCCACCAGGAGATCAACCCCTATTGTATCTTCTAAAACCAATGGGGCGAAGGGTTCTACAGGGGATACTTCAGGCCACCAACAAGGCTCCTGCTCTGAATTAACTTCTTTAGAGGAAGCTGGAGGCAACTTTATGAGATTGGCTTCAGCAGGCTTTGCAAATACCTCCCCAGATTCTTTTATATTCTCATGCAAAAATTGTTCATATGATTTAAACTATAACTGGAAATAGAAGTGCCAGTATAAAGTACTGAGATTGCTTCACGTTATATTGGAAGATTCTTGTACAGTCTGCACCCCCAAATTCTAACAGAGTGAAAATTGGGGTCTCAAAAAGGGGAAAACTAATATCCAAGATTAGAACACGATTTGCTTTTACTGTTGGCTGCAGGGAGGGTTGGAGATGATGGATTCAGACATGAACCACTAATTTTAGCAAGGAAGAGAGGAAGGAAGTCAAGCAGACTTCAAAGTCAAATTAACCGTCATAAGTGTGTGCACAGCCAAGTTTGTAGTGGGAAGTACTGTCTTTTGGTAGACTAACTGATGCTGTTAGAAAATAACACATTTTAAATTGTTTTTTTTTTTTTTTTTCAGCAATAACAAAATGCCTAATAAAATAGTGCCTCACATAAGTATTTTGGGCTTTGAGTAGTCCATTAAGTAGAAATTGTCTTCAGCTTTTTCTTACAGTCATAGAAATAAAGATGGCATTAACTTGAATGTCAAAAAATAAAACCTGAAAACCAACCACTTGCTTAACCTTTTGTTTAATTTTGGAACTCTTAACTTTTTCTTCCCTTCCTGGTTAGTGTTGCCTTTTGTTGAAACTATTCCTGTTTCTGTTAAATTGATCATTGGTTTCACTTGTCACAGAAATGTTACTTGGGGGCTTTGTTTTTAGGTATGGAATTACAGATAAGCCAATGTATTAATTTTTAGAAATATTAAAACCAAAGGTATCTTTGAGATGTTCCTAGATCAGGTATAGGAAAGATTCCACAGTTTGGTTAAAAGACTGAAATTGAGAACTATTTTACTCATGCCTAACTTGTTGAAAGATGAAAAAGTATCTATCTTTTTGGGAGAGATTATAAAATTAGTTTTGCTGCTCAGGGTCTGACAGGTAAAGGAACAAAAAATAGAGCAAACTCCGTTAAAGAGGAAAAAAAAAAACCTCAAAAACTTAGAGTTAAAAAAAAAAAAAGCCCTCAGAAATGAGGACTTATAACATGATGATATGACAGGAAGTTTCTTAGCATATGTTTTCTTGCATTCAATCATTTTCCTCAAAGTGCAGTGCAAAAGCTTGGCTCAGAGAATGTAATGGGAAAATGTAATCAGCAATGTGGACCTTGATAAGGAAGTGAAATTACTGTCATGCAAGTTCAGAATAGCATTTCTCCATCCTTCTGTGAACAAAAGGATACTGTGTTTGTCATTTGACTAAAATGAACACTGATGTCATATGGGCTAGCCCCATTCCGGTCCCAGCCCTCTAAGGGTACCCTTGAAAGTTGGACCTCCTGTCATTACTTATGTGTCACTAGAGACGTTAACTGGACACCCTGTCCAGTCAGTCCTGGTGTAACTTCTCCTTTTCCAGCCTCTTCTGCTATTATGAGGCACAAGTGTTAGGAAAAAAAAAAAAGTGATGAGGGATCTTCTACTCCCTGTAAAGATAGAACAAGAAGTGGTACCAGGAGGAGAGAATGGCTTTCACTGAGGGCCGTGGCCAGCTGGGCTGCCTCTCTTAGACCAGGCAGTGTTTTGGGGATGTTTTAAGCTCCTTCCTATACAATGTGGCCAGTAAACACTGGAAACTGTGATAGTTTATGTCCAACACAATAGTTAATATCCAACACAACATCCAACATCATTTGACTATTTAAGGCTCTTTTTTCCCAGGTAGGAGCAAGCATGTTCATTGAAACTAAGGGGGCTCTAAGCTCCTCGGTGTTGGTTCCTGCCAAGGTAATGGAGAAGCGTTTCCGTGGCTGGGAGCCGGTTTTGTTGCGGGCACGTGGCGTCTGCTGCCTTTCAGCTAGGGTTCAGAAAGGGACTCTTTCATGGGTTGGAAATAACAAGAATGGACCAAACAACACTGAGGACCTCGACCCTGGCCTTAGGTTTGGAGCAAAAGTGCAGTGGAAGCTGGGTGGCCTGGAGCATGAGAGCTGCTTCCACAGCTTCTGGGAGGGAAAAAACATGGAGTGCAATGACAGTGTCACCTTTCTCGTTCTCATGAGCATGTTGAAGTATGCCACGCGAGCTAACGTAGAGATACGTTAGGCTGCAGATACAACATGGGGCATATATAATGACTGCATTTGGCCTTGTATCGTACAGATTGGTTCATGTGTCTTGGATTTTTGCTATTTGCTTTGAGAGAAATCTAACAGATGTTCTAAGCCCCTTAATTTCATAAAATGGTCTGTTCTAGTGGGGTGCTACTCAAAAGGCTATTTAAGTTGAGTGTTTTTATGAAATGAAGTGGGAACAATGCTTTGTTACTTATGAAAAGGTGTATTGAGGGGAGCAAGGTGGGGTGGGTTTTTTTCCCCCCTTGCATCTGGAGGAACAACTTAATTCAAAATAATTGTCTGCATAGAAAATAGCTTATTGGAAAATCATCCTGGACTGTAAATTGTTCCTTAGCTATGCCATAGCAGATGTCCTAGTGATGAATGTGTCCCTACTTTAAGTACCTGCTTTTATTAGCACTAACTTCCTGAAGACCTTTTTCTCCCCTATGCTTAATCTTAGTTAGATTATTACTCGTTTGTTTTTACTTCCTCTAGAATCTCCTCTACTCTTAAAGAAAATTACCTGATGGACATAAGGATTCTGCAGGTGACATCGGCAGCCCTCAAAATGGGCAAGGGTGAGTCTTGTGGGGAGGGGAAAGTACCAACATCACAAATTAGAGAATAAAATTGCTAGTCTGTCCCTTTTTGCCCAGTTCAGGGTGTCAAAGGCTTTGGCTTTAACCAGTTTCCACTGAAGAGTCTTACAGTTGCAGATGACACAACTCATGCCTTTATGTGTCTTCCAAAGGGCATTCTAAATAAGACTACAAAAGTGTGTTTTGTCAGAGTTTTATTTCCCTATTCTGCTGCTTAAGGAAATTCCAGGGACACTGACATATAGAACATCATGCACAAGGCTTATAGTTTCAGTTTCTGGCACATAGTTTGAAGTGTATTTGTTAGCATCCGTACTGCTATTTGTTGTCTTGACAAAGAATAGTTGCAGCATGACACTTTCTCTGACATGTAATACCAGACTATTATGTTATTTGATTACAAACTGTCTACAATATTTAGTGATATGAAACCTTGTATAAATTTTCTTCTAGTCTTTGCATATCCCTGTTGGAAGTTCTTTTTCTGAGGGTTGAGAGTGATATTGTCATGGTAAGAATCATGGGTATATTCAGGACCAATAGCATTATTTTTAAGTAGGGAGTATTTTTTACTATTAATAGTTTGAGGCAAGACAGTAACAACAACAACATTAAGAGAACAGAATGTTATATAAATATAGGAAAAGCTGAACTACTGAATTTGCCTAGAAAGGCAATGTTTACTGACAGATTGGATGTCTTAATTTAACTATGAAGTGGTTTAATTATAAATGAACTTAGTGTTTTAGGGTAACTGCTGCATGAAGAAATGACCTGTGTTGTGACTAAAAACTTTTAACTTATAAAATTGCTAACCATGTAAGTTCATACTTTTACAAAGAAGTTTTTGCCAAAGCACAGAAAGCACATGGGGAAGTTGTAGCTAATTCCATATGTCAAGTAAACTGTGTATTTCAAAGCTGCTTTTTCAGAAATGTTGTTCTTTGGTTATACAGTTCACTAACCTGTAGTCTCCAATTCATTAGAATAATGAACATCCCAATTTTCTACTACTTATTTGGATGTTTACCTTTCCACTGTGTTCATTAGAGATGACCAGTTTCATTTTTTTGAAGAGCTCTTTTGAGCTTTTACTCTCTATCTCTCTCTAAGCAAGAAGTCAGAAGTGAGGAAGGGAGGTGTGTTAAGACAGTAACTGGTTTGCATTGGTACTGCTTTGCAGTGTATCTGAGTATTCTTGAGTGCTCAGGAATCATAGCATGGTGCAGAGCTGTTTCTGCATCTGCAGCTGCTCATCTCACTCTGCTTCTTCTTGGCCTGTGTCCTTGCCCTTGAAGCTGCAAAAGGGCCCAGCAGAGCAACCCTTAAAATCTTCAGCAAAGGGATCTGGGGCTGGGCAGAGTGGTCCCTGATTTTAGAGCAGAAAAGTGAAAGATTAAGACCAGCAATTGGAATTTTTGTGTTAGGGGTGTTTGAAAGGCGTTAGAAGATGGTCAAGGCTGAATTCCAGTGTACTGTACTACTTGGTTCCAGAAGAGCAGTATGCAGGGAGTTAACAAAAAGTGTCTCTTGGATTCAATTTATATTGTCAAATATTGCCTGCATTGTATTGAAAATCCATGGTGCAAAATGTTAGGAGTGTAATCACGGATAAAATCCTTGCAGGATGGTCAGCCTAGCATAAACAGCATTTAGGGCAGCTGTACATCAGTACTCAGTTAAGTTTCACTTGAACAGTGAACACTCAAGTCAGAGAAATCTGTCTACAGCATTTGCTTCATTTGCAGTCTTCAAAGACTCCCAGCATTCACCCAGCTGTTTATTCTGCCAAATGTTACCACATCTGTGTGAAGCCAGAATAATTTGGCAAGGAAATCTTCAGAAGACGAAGAAGACGAAATAAATTTGGCTTCCATTTTCACTGTACAAAACCCCAAACGCTTTGTTTTTTAGATTAAGAAATTATGATAGTAAAGAAAGTAATAAAGAAGTGTTTTTCTGGTGTATGTTTACCTCTGATAAATTCTCTGTGTTGCTCACACATTGTAATATGTATACTTATTTCCTTCAGCAAGTATAGTTAAGCCAAGACTGTTGGGGAAAGTTAGTATTCCACTCAGAAGATTTTTTTTTTTTTTTTTTTTTTTCCCCTACTCACAGGAAGAAACTAGGCCTTAAAGGCTGTGCTTTCCAGAACCAAGCAAGGTAAAAAACTCTTGATCTTTCCAGATATTTTCTCTAGGAACATGCTCCTCTGTTTGAAACTTCAAAATGTATGATGAGTCATTAGGTTGTCTCTTTCAGAGTTCAGGTCTATGAGCTATTTAAGGTTTCTGTTTTGAGGAGAGCTGAGGGGCACTGGAAGCTACACAGGAGATTTATCTTTTGTAGCTGACATAAATGTGTATTCTGATCAAATTTTTAATTAAATGTTTCCTTACTTGAAGTTAGAAATCTAGTATTTCCCCAGTTGGGGTATTTGATGTTGTCTTTTGTATCTAAGATGGGTCCCTAGGTTTCTCTTTGTTCCTCTCTTCCCAACTCCTACAGCTGAAATGCATATAATCCTGGAAGTTTTATCCAGTATACTAATACTGTATGGCATTTTTCCCTGAATTTCCTTTAAGTCCTCTTCTACCCTTCCTTTCAGAGTGATTTCATTCAGCTGAACAGGATTTCTGTGGGGCTTACATGGCCCCTGGGGCCATCTCCCTTCAACTTAGCAATGGAAGATTTATTGCTGTGCCTGTGTCTGCGTTCCACCAGAGCTGGCCAGGGCCAGAGCAGCCAGAAATTCTGGCTGATCTTGTGGCTGTTACTTCATACCCACATTGTTCCTTTAGGCAGTTTACCCTAAACTTGTGTTCATGCTGCAGACCATGCATCTCTGTGGCAGGCAGCGTGGGGACACTTTTAGAGATGACCGTAGACCCTCTTGCTTGTCTGGTGTCACTTGTAAGGCTAGATAGGATACGTGGGGACTGAACAACAGCACCCAGTGTAATTGCAGTAATTCTTTGGGGGAAAAATGAGTCGTTGTAAAGTCAGCTCCCAAGGTAAGCGTGGCTGTGACCTCGGTAGTCCTTGTGTCTCTGGCAGTGTCTGCAGTGTTCACAGCAAAGGTGAGCACCAGAATCTGGCCACTCTTGGAGTGCGGGTGGAGAATTTCCTTATTTTGGAATAAAGCTTCAATATTAAAGAAAATGCCGGTGTTGCTATTTCAGAAAGGGAAAGTGTCTCTTACCTTTGCGGTTGATGGAAATGAAAACCCCAGCACCAGAAGGCTACCCCTCTCCCATTTGGCTTCAAGAAAGAGAGGAATTCTTTTTAAACTTCAAGCAGGCAATGCTGCCAAAATCTTGCCCACGTCTTGTGGTATGGGGCAGGCTGCAAGGCTCAGAGCCCCATAGAGTCTGGCTCTCTGCAAGTAGAAGTTCAAGAGTAACACGATTGCAGCGCTGGTGAGGGTGATGCTACAGATGTGGAAAGAAGGGATGTTTTGCCAGCCAGTAAGCACTGGCACGAGGTGGAGAATGCAGTTCTGCAGTTCGTCTGAGTTCATCTAACTGGGCCCCTGGGAACAGTGAAAGCAGAAAACGGACAGAGTTTATTGGAAGCAGCATCAGCTGCTTCATTTTCCATTTTATTTCAGTCTTCGGAGAAAGTTGGGTCTTGGTAAGCTTAGTTGGATGGTTCACTGCATGGCGTACATATACTTTTGGCTTCAGCGATGGCAGGGATATTCAGTGCTGAGAACAAATTGGTTTAGAATATAAAGGAAAAAAGTAGCTTGGCTGCAAAAGAGGATTGGAGCGCTATTTTTTTTTCCAGGAAGCACATCAATTGGATTATTTATTTTGTGGCAGACCATTCATTTTCAGGATGTTTGGTTTCAAATATGTAAAATGGCATGGTAATAACTGAGATAATATATATTAGGGCTAGTTAAGACTAAGATTGTTTTTCAAAGCAGCCTAAACTAAAATCATGATTTTGAATGTGTAAACTAGTTCTGCAGTTTTCTTCATAGTTTTGAAAGATTTCTTTTTGCTATAAATCTGAAGTGGATAAAATAGTTGGCTGAAAATGGTGGTAGGACTAGCTGAAGGGTGTTTCAATTCATAATAATTTTCAAGAAACACATGCATCAACACTCTAAATTTCCTCCCATGTCAGCTTCTCCTTCCTGCATAGAGATTAAGAGAAGACATAATTAAAATAAATGAAATCCAAGAGCTCCGAGTGTGCTGGTTCCCTCCATGCCTTTACTGCAAGGGGCAAGAACATGAGATGATTGCTGTCAGTTTACAAGGATTTCCCATTTCTTGACGATGAATGGGAGAATGGGAATGCTGATAATTGTCTACCCACGTCTTCCTGCAGCAGTGGATGAATGTTACCGGAAGACTTGCCTATATTAGACTTGTTTCTACTAGCTGACGTCAGGTGATTGAAACTGAAGTTGGCCTGTGGAGTTTCACTAGGTGACATGTAATCGTTTTACACTCCTACATGTGCCTTTGTCAGCCTGCAGAAACATTCATGCTTTCCATTCCAGCTGGCAGGTGTTCCACAATTTATCCGTGCCACCTGGGTGCATTTTGCATAGCGCTGTGCAGCACGGAGATTTGGCACACTCTGCTTGTTCTTTTTTTAAGACTGAGAAACTTTATGAATGGCTTGCTGATGCCAAATCCTGCCTGCCTTGTTCTGTATTTGTCTTAAACATGTTGTCTTACTTCTGTATATGATACCATAAAAATGTGTGGAATATGTAGTTCTGATGCTGTTTGGAAGGTTTTTATAGGTGATTCTATAAGCACAAAGATATATGTTGGAAAACAACTCCTTGAATTAACTGGTTGCTTTTTCCTGCTAGTGCCAGATTTAATAATTAACCAGGCCTTCACTGATATGTGGCAGTCCTCCTTTTAGGAGGCCCTGTTGGAACAAACAACTAAATATGTAATAAATGGAGTGCTGGTGCTGCAGGAATTGGGTTTGGCTGCATCCTGTGTGAGAGGAGCAAGGCTTGTACCACGTGCTGTATGCATGGTAAAGCCAACTGACCCAGCAAGTGTGACAGTATTCCTCAAGAAGGGCTTTCCACAGTGGATGACTATTGGAATAATAAAATGAAGATTTTCAGATTTTTTCTGATCAAGGCCCTGAGTAACTTTGAGGCTGGCCTTGTTGAGTGGGAGTTGGAGTAGATCCCCTCCAACCTAAGTGATTCTGCAATTCTAATGCAGCCATACTGTTATCTTTTTAGCTGATTAACTTCTTTCAATGATTTAATGACATCTGATGGATGTTAATGAAAATATTTCACTGTCATAATAGTAGGAAGCTACAGGAAGATGATCTGTATGAAAATGACTAGACTTAACTGTAAGGAATGAAGCACTTCTACATTGAATTGTGGAGACAGATCTTTTTCACACCATTAAAATCATTATGTAATTAAGTCTTCACTTTGTTCTGAAACCAGTAAGTGATTATCTCACTTTAGAAACACACATTTGCTTCCTTTCTTTCTGAGTATCCACTGATCCTCAGGCTATTTGTGTTAAAACCAGATTTGGATTTTTTTTCCCCCCAACAAGGATAGAAAAAGAGAATGGAAAACTTTTTCTTCCAATTACTAAACTCACTTCTAGGCTTCAATTTAGAAGTGTTTTTTCAAAATTGCACTAATCATTTTTATATGCTTTTGATGTGGCCTTCTACTATTTTCTTCTCAGCAATTGCCATTTACTACTTACCTGTGACACTTATCAGCTTTGAGTCAAAATAAGCCATGAAACTATTTTTAGCAGGTTAGTTTAATTTCCTTTCTCAGGTTTTGTGTAACTGTCCCTGTAAGTACAGAGGAATGAGTAGGTTTCAAATGTTTTGAGATTAGTGAGGCTTTTGATGCTTTTCATAAAAGCAAATTAGGGAAAGCTACAAATTAAACTACTGTAGAATGGGCAAAGTGGAAGGACGTGGTACTTCAGGAGAATGTCTTGTGTTCAATTATATTTTCAGTAAGTTGGAAGACAGTAGGACTCGAAATGAACTTGACAAATGGAAGAAATGATCAAAATTACCTGACAATGATAGAAGCATGATGTCAAATCATATATAAAGAACAGTCAGTCATAGGTTTTGTTGGAGAGCAAGTGGTTAAGTGACAGTAAAAAATGGGTAAAAACATGAAAATGAATCAACGGTGCTGCTGCTGTGAAATGACAAATCCTGGGTTATATAAAAGCTTACAATGTATATGAAATAGCTCTCCACTAACCCTAGCTGAAACTTCAGCTGTAACACAGTGCCTAATTTAGGGCTGAGGGCTTTTAAGAGGGATGTAGAATAACTGGAGATAAAACAGAAGAAAACAGTTTAAGTGATAGGATTCTGAAATACAAGACCTATGGCGAAGGATGAAAAAAACATGTTAGATTAAGGAGAGAGATACTGCTCTTCAAGTATGAGGCTGCCCCAAGGATAAGGGAAATAACTTTTGTTATGCAAGATCTAGTACATAGGATAAGAAACGATGAGTTTCAACTGTAGTAAGGAAGATTTTGATAGACATTAGGAAAACATGATGAGGGTAAGGATCATGAAAGATTGAAAGAGAATTTTCAGGAGGATTTTTGGTCTTCACTATCATAAGAAACAGTTGAGAGAGACATCCATTTGATCCATAAGCACTAGGGATTCTGCCTACAGCCAGTGTTAACACATGGGCTCAGGTTCTGTATAATCCTGGGAAAGACCAGACAATCAGGGCTGTTTGAGGTGCAGAGGCACAGACCTGTTGCACAGCGAGTGGAGCAGCTTTCTGCTGCAGCAGCAGTTAACCTCCTGCATGGAGTTCCTTCCCCGCAGATCTTTACTATGGTTCCTTCCCCGCAGATCTTTACCATCTGGACACTTTCATTTTTGTTCCTTGTGAAATGCTCATTCTATCATTTTGGCCCTCTTGTTAAAGGAAAACACGTGTTAATAATGGGATAAATAAGACTACTAATAAACCAGGAAAGTCTTAGTTTTATTTCAGATAAGGAAAGTGCAACTAGTCTGGAAGAGAGCCCAGCTGTTATCTGAGTGGTGATGTGATGTAGGGAAACAGTTTTGATAAAATGTGGAAAAGCTGAAACAGCATTCTCCTGTGAATTTAGGTTACTGTCTCTAATGGATGTTTTTTCTAGGTCTCTTGTGCTGCTTCTTTTCATTTATTGTCTCTTCATTGCTGTAACTGCGGCAGGCTGGTGGTATACATATATGTTTAAAAAATAGTATGTATGTATACACACTGTCTACCTAATGTTTATTTGACTTTTAAATATGAACAGTGAGTTAGATAACACTCCCTAAAATATGGGAAATTCCTTGTTCTCCTTTAAGTGTTTCTGAAAGATCATTTTATTAACATGATAGTAGACAAATGGGAGTCCTTATAGCTGCTTTTTAAAGAGTTTGGGTTTTTTTTCCCTCCTTCAAAAACATCTGTTCCCAGCAATGTCAAGTGTAGTGTCTGACCTTTCTCTTATTTGAATACTGTAAACTGACTCTGCTGGAGGCTGGAAGTTTCTTCAGATTTCTTTTTAGAAATGATAGTAGGGGATCTACATTTTGGTGTCAGAAATGACTGTACAGTTGATTGTTTATTGTCATAGTTGCTGCATGACATGAAACTTTCACAAAGTATACTGAGTCCAAGCTTCAGCAGTTCTCCTCTGCAGACCACACACGGAAGCAAATGTATCGTCAAGACCATGCACATAGAATATACACGCTCCATGCAAACACATGACAGGCCTTGAAGAGCCTGGTCAGGAAAGAGGTCTGAGATCATGTACGCTTTACACACAGCTTTAGGTGGATCTCATGCTAAATTTTGCAGCAGTGCAAAATGAACAGATTCCCTTTCAGTGTAAACCTTCAAAAGTGAAAAATCGTGAGAAAGCTCTTCCTGAAAGGAAAAGTGTACTCCAAGCAGAGAGTCTGCTCCAGATACTTTAATGACAATTGTGAAGTATGTCTTAGGATTAGGAGGATAAAACTAAGGATTAGTTAAAACATTAAATAAAACTTAAGAATTAGATTAAAAAAAAGAATTTAGTCATTTAATAGACAAATGACAGGAACAATTGATAGATAATAGAGATATATATATATAGTTGATAGATGAGATGATACATAAATGACAGTTTTAAATTAGAGATTGAGAATGAGACTGTTTGCAATGCTTAAAAGACTGCCTGATATCTTCTTTTAGGTGGTCTTTGTTTGTATTAAACTATGGCTTTAAAATCGGCAGAGGCTTTCAGTCTGTAATGAGCATGTTGCTGTTTTAACAAAAAAAAAAAAAAAAAAACCCGAATTGGGTCACTTTGAAACTTTATAGTTTACTCAGCACTGGCATCTTAAAATAGAAGAGCACCAGTTTATGAAGATTTGTCCGCGCTGAGCATGCTTGGTCCATTCTGACTCATCGAAGGTGAAGGAACTGAGAGCTGGCTGAGCTCTTAGCAGCAAGCAGGAAGGGGCCACCTGATTTGAATGCTGAGGAGTCAAGAGTCAGACCAAGCGGAGCGGGGGGGAAAGTCACAAGGAGGAGATGAAGAGACTTCAAGGTTGTGGCTGGTGAGGGGAAAAAAGAGAAAATGTGCCCTTCCTCTTTGTTATGTTAACTATACTGTGTTTGAAGAGTGTCTCGGTGCATCCTGAGAGCACCAGGGTGTTTTCTACGGATCTGTGTAAAATACAGTGTGAAGGTATGTAAAGAAATACCTTCAGAATTTGTTACAGCATGTTTTAAAGGAAAGTTTTGGGGGCAGCATCCTGTTTATGAGGTTCTGTGGCTTTAGGAGGTATGTGTGGAGAAAGAGGTGTCATACTTATTGCACAGAAGACTGGTCTGATGCCTATGGCAGTATCACTGGCAAATACAGAATGCCCTTCTGAAATGTTTGTCTGTTAACATAGGCTGAATCAGCATAAAATCCCCAGGACCTGGTCTGCAGCTCCTTCCCTGAAGGGCATGGGAGACTTGCAGAAGGATTGATTGGTTTGTCAGGGTCGAGGAAAGAGGGCTGGAAAGCGGTGTGGCAGGAAGGAGCTGCACGGCACGTCCAGATATCAGTGCGGACGTGTACTGACAAGTGATCATAACATCTGTGTGCTGTGGGATCGCCCTGAAAAAAACGCGGGGACATCCGAAGGTGTGGTTATGGCTGAACATAGTTTTCCTTGGCGCAGCAAGCAAGACTATACTGCAGCAATGGTTCTGTGCTGGCAAGGATTGTGGGTTTATTGGATCACCGATTTCCTTGTGCACGGTTTGTTCCCTTGTGGGGATTTTGGGACAGTTTTCTAGGTGGTTCAGCCTTCTGTTTCTCAGATCAGTTATCATTTCAGGAAGTAGCTTTTCTAAGTGTCCGTGTTAGAACTAGTCATTATTTGCATCTTGGTGTTGCATAAGTAATGTTCTCCTTCAGCCTCCTACCCCAAAACTACCAAGGAATGTAACAGCAGCTGCAGCATGGGGTTGGTCTGGCCAAGCCTCTGCCAGCAGAGTGAAATGTGTTGCTTGGCATTGGCTTCCTTCCGCATTAGACTGCATGAAGTGTAGGGATGGTGCTAAATTAAATTAAATGGAATTTAATTTAATTTGGTCCATCAGACAGTGGAGTCCAGGTGTGGCTGAGCATGTGCTGGAGGGTTTGGGCCCATGGGGAAGTAGTACAGGTTTTGAAGAGGTGACTGAACTAGGGGTCTAATTACCACTGCACTGTATCTTATAGAGCCTTCAATGTCATCTTGCCCATCTTTCTCTTGTTTCTGAAGAAGATCTCAGTGCACTTATCGTATGGTTCTGGTTCATGGCAACCACAGAAAGACTCACGCTCATTGTCGTAGGAGAGGTTGGCTTCCAGTTTCATCTCTGTGCCTGAGTTCTGTGACCATAGATTAGCTACTGAGGTTGTTCTAGTACTCCTGAGAAAACAAAACCTATCATCTCCCCTTCCCATCAAGGGTTCCCTCTAATTCACTGGCAGAGCTGCAGTTCCTTGCTTGAGCCAGCTTCCGAGGTGGTGGATAATTCACTGAACGGTCCTGCTCAGGCCTTAGGCAGTACAGAGGGTGTGTAGGGAAGAGTGTAGTGGTGCTCTGGTCCTTGGTCTAGACATTGTGCATGTGCAGGATGGACTGACGATGGGATCAAAGGAATAGGGGAATGAGGTGTAACAGAGAAAGATAGGGATAATGAAGAAACCTGCTATCCTGGTATATGCTTGTCATAATGTACTACTCAGGAAGCTATTGCTGTAGTTATGTTCATCCTACCTCTGCATCTGTTCCTAAAATAAAGAAACCAAATGGCAATGGAAGCCAATAAATAGCATGCATCATGGAGGGCAGGAAAGTCCTACAAGGTCTCCTGTGAACTCTGTAGCACCTCAAGACCTGCAGTCTCACTGGAGATATGGTTAAGGGCCCTGGAATATGGACAAGATGCCTTCCCCCATATGTGATGGTCCTGGCATCCCCTGCTGTCTTGTATCCTGAGCTCTACCTCAGACTGTTCTCTTTTCCAGCCTCCTTTGGCATGCATCCAAACCATGATGCTGCATCCATAGCGAAGGCCACATAGATACACAAAGTCACCTTCCTCCAGTGCTATACACTCTGTTGGCTTTGCCTAGTTCTAATGTGGAACTCATGGTGTGGGATGAGAGCCAAGAGAAGGGTAAACCTCAAGGCTGCAGAGGGAGAGGTTCCGGCTTGACATCTATATTATGCAGTTCTGTATCCAACTAGCTGTTGCATACAAAACCAAGGGCTGGAAAGGGCCTGGTGCGAAGACCTCACAAAGTTACAACTAAGAAGAAATCTGAGGTCAAAATCTGAGTGTAAATTATTAGAAATAGGGAAAAAATGAGAAATGGACATCAATATAGGGCTATATTTAGAGAAGGACTGTATTTAAAGAAGGATATGTCTCATATATTTAAAGGGACATAAGGGATTGGGAGAAGGGAAAGAATAAGCTGGTAAAAATACATGTAGGGTAGTCCTGGAAGACCTAAAAGCAATCTCCCCAATAAATTCGGGGGACACATCTGTAAACCAGCAATTTTTTTTTTTTTAAACTGTAAGGATGTTTCTAGAAAAGATCACCCATTTATTTTGTCAGCCGCTACCATTCTTAACCAAAAGGAATGGAAGACCTGCAGCTGGTGTTTGCATATACTCCAACCAGAGTCTGAGGCTATGATTGTTCAGGATAGAGTCTTAAGTGGCACTACCTGCTGCGACATTCCCCCTCCAACTCCACACTCCGGGTGTGCTGCTCAGCAGGCACCTGCAACTTGTTCCTGCTCCTCAGGAGCACCAGTACAAATGTTTGCCTCACCATAACTTTTTTTTTTCTCCTTCATATATGCTTCCTTACTGGCACAAAAGCAGTGATTATATGTTTGATTTGTTACTGAATGCTATGTCAGAAAATGTAGAAGGCAGGAGCTTGAGAAATGGAACGGTGTTTTCTACAGAGTGCTATCAAACATGTTTTAATACAATGTGTGGCTTTTTTCCTAATGCTGTAATATTTAAAACATTGAAATCCTGAATAACCTTTTAAATACATGAGAAAGATGCACAACACTGACTGATTTATGATGCTAATTATATTTTGATTCTGAGAAAGGTCTGTGTTTATGAAAGTTGATTCGTGTGTAAACAGTTCCAGGACTAGCTTCCTCCTTTACCAATTACTTTTGTTATATTATGGTAATCCATGTTTAAAAGGAATTATCTTAGTGAGTAATACAGTTGTCTGTTATCCAGTCACCTCCTTTTCCCTTTTCACATTTTGGCTGATTTCAAGTAAATCAGATGGTGGGATAGCAAACTGAAAGAGAGCAAGTTTCCTCAGCAGTGAGGATACAGGACAATTAATGCTTTATTTTGGCTGCCTGTTCTGATGACATTCCCGCTTTTCTCAGATAAATAATCCAAGGTCTGAATGCTCCTGAAGGCATCGTTCCAAGTGCTCTGCCATCAGCAATGCAAATGGCACCCTGGAGTCCTGTGGCCATGTCCTGTGCCTGGATTTTCCAGTATGTAACAATGTGGAGCCCACACTTCAGATGTTTCTTTACGAGAAAATCTCCCTTTTCCTTTTCTGTCCTTGTCTGGTTTTTGTGCAACCTGGAGAACCTGCTGCCTTTAAGACTGCTGTCTAATTGTTGGATCTGTTTGAAGTTGGTCAGTGTGTGTAAAGTAACCGAAGGACACAGGTGAGCCTTTGTGCTGAAGGTCACAGAACTGGGATTTTGTTGCCAAGTAATGGGAGGAAAGGAGTGGAGTGGAGGAAGTGAGGCAGGGGAATTCTGTAGACCTTGCCAGTCCTGCTTTGGATAGCTTTCCCTGCACAAGTGTAGAAGCAGTGCCCATGGGCTGCTTAACTGTGGCAAGAGCTAAGAAGGTTGTGTTATAAATGGTCAGGAAAAGGAGAGGCATTTTGCCTGAAACACTCCTTGTGCCTCGAATCTTCGGCGCTATAGAGGAGGCTGCCTTGACGTGTCCTGAAGAAGAGTTTTCCCTGAGTCTCTTCCCAGGGAATGAAGAAGCTAAAGGTCACTCCACAGAATTTCCCCATCACCACAAGCCTTGGCTTGGAAAAGCAGCCGCAAGATTGATCCCCTTTTCAAGCAATGTAAGCATGGTCACTCTAAATGTCTGTTTTCTCTTTAATCTGTTGATGTTTTCCTTTGAGATTAAACAGCCTATTGCTGGTATTTGGCTGGATTTAATTTGGGCAGGGTAGAAGAAGTCTTATTTCTTTTATATAACTCTAGCTTAGCCCTGGGGACAATGCTGGATCAGGATGGACTCGACTGCCTCTTCTCTGTAAACAGTTTCTATCCTATGTGTTATTTCTGTGTTTTATTTATTATGTGTGCATGTGTGAGATTGCTAAAGTGAAACACTGATTAAACACTGGTTAGCTGATAAGACTGATTAACTGCCATTTCTTACTCTAGAGAGTTTTAGGAAACAGTATTTCTTAGTGTCTGTTTGCTTCTCTGCTCTATAAGCTCAGTACTTGCTTGTCTTATAAACGTGCATTTCTATGCACAGCTAATCCATGGAGTTATCTAGGGAGCAGGAATAGCATGCAGAGCACCTATCGAGACCACAGGTGTATTCCCATTGGAAAAGGTGAATGGAAATTGAGGAAAAGTTTCACTGTTGGGGGTCAGAACAATAGCTAATGGCCAATGAATTTTCATTTGGCAAATAGGAAGAAGCTGCATTTCCCTGTACTTAACACTATGGATGCAGTTGCCAAAGAAGGTAGGGAGCATTCAAGGGATCTATGCAAAAACAAAAAACAAAACAAAATCAAAGTGGTTCTGAATTTGAATGTTTTGTCCAGATCAACTTGCTGAGACAAATTTGGAACAAAGAATGCAATCAAGGCCATCTACTGATATTGTTACCTGTGCTACTTTTTGCAGACTCTTAGGTGATCCTGGCTGCACAATAGCTTCAGGGAGGTCTAAAGGTAAAGTTCTGGGTGGTGCCTCTCAGGTATGCAGTAGAAAATTGCAAGCTGAGCTGCTTAAGCCCTGTTCATGTTCTTCTCAGCCCTGGAGGAAACTTGGATATGAGTCAACAGAGCTAGGATTTTATGTAAGTTATGGTTCAGATTTATATTTCAGAATAAAATGCAGGTATTGTACTGTATTGTGTGCTGTGCACATGGACTTCCCTATCCTATAGGCTCTAAGGTGCCAGCACTAAGGGAACCCTCACTTGTGCAAAACTAGTATTTCTTTTAGCCTTTTTGATAAGGGAGGGAAGATGAAAAACTCTCCTGCAGGCTTCCAGTTTATGAAAATTAGTAAAAAAATGGTGTTCCATTAGAACAATGATTCTACATCAAAAGGGTTTTATTTATTCCTAGTGATTTTTCAGAGTAGAGATGACCTGCTTCTATTTCCAGGAAATAATCCCCATTAAATTCAGTGTATACAAGACCAGACTTCCCTATCTGTTCTAGGGTTTAGAATCCTTTTGTTTTTGATTATACCTCCTGATAAGGTGATTTTATTTGATATAGAAAACATGTTTTCCAATAATAATTCAATTTGAATCTATTAATTCACTATGGCAAGGTTCCATAAGTAGCCCCTGCTGTTTCCTGACCTTTGACCAAATGTTCTAATAGTTTCCCTCTTAACAGTAAGCAGAGGGAAAATTTCAGATGATGCTAACTTTGTAACAGGAATTGTTTTCTACTTTGTCTTTTACTCAGGGACTTTTTTTTTTTTACTCTGTATGAGTTTTATAAGACATGAAAAAATATGTAAGATTAATTGCTACATTAATCAGCAAAGAAGAATCATGACTGTAATGGACCACCAAAATTTTTTCTCAAGAGACTCTGAGATATGAAAACATTTCTAAAATGTGAAGGCGCAATGATTACTCACTGCAGGTTCTCTAAGGATCACTGGCTTTGACTCATTCCACATGGAATTAGGAGCTAGAATAGTCTCAGCAGGGGCTGGACAAAAAGATCACATTTGGATTATTATGTTTTAATTAGATGCTAGGCTATAGGATTAAGCAGTATGGGCAGGAAATTTTCACCTCTGCGTTGATGTGAACGTCCTGAATTTTACAGAGCATCTCCCATTTAGTCAACTGGGAATTTAGATTTCTTTTGCATTTTGAAAACTTTCACTTGGTTGTGGGCTTACTTCTGTTCTCAATTGCTGGGAAGGTCTTTTACTGTGAGCTGATTGTAAACTGTAAATGAGAGGAAGATTTGGACACAAAGGGTTACTTTTGTAATCAGTAAGTATGATTCTTCCACCCTGTATGTGTATAGATGTGGATCCATTGCACCTTAGCCACCACAACCCCTTGAGAGTCAGTGAAAAGCTGTGCTTAAGGCACAAGTTGCTCTGCTGTTTCAGGGATGAGCTTGGACTCCTGGGCCAGCTACTGATATTCCAGGTCCTGTGGGAGGAGAGCTGCACTGTGGGAGGGCTGGGGCACCGAGATGGCAGCAGCACGGGGAGAAGCATCGCTTGGTGCGGCATGGGAAGAGGTAAAACCACCAATACCTGACTTGTGAACAGCCTTATGCAAGGTCAGTCTAAATAAATAAATAATTAAATAAGCTTTCTGTAAAGCTGAGGTAGCAATATGATGCTATGCCTTAATATTCACACCTGGCTTTAGGCAGCTCAGAGTAGGGAAGTAAGAGGACATGGCCTGTGCATGGTTTTGTAGTGGTCAGGAGGAAATCTGCGTACTGCAGCAGTAAACCTTCCCGTTAAAATGAACAATACACAGTACAAAAAGCAGATGAAAACAAAGCGAGTGTAGCACAAGCAATGAGCAAGATGAAATCTAGCCACTTCCAAGTAAACACTCCTGGACCTGTGGCCAGTTTGTCATGCCAAATTCAGAGAAAAGGCAGTACAGAAGATTTTTAGCAAACTGATTCCATTAGCAAAATCTTACTTCTCTTTCCTTGTCAGTTACATCAAGTGGAATATCTGGGGGGCAGAAATGCTTGTGCTACCAGTACTGTGGAGTGGTTTTTTTAAAAATACTCTTTCTCAGGACTGGAAATGAGAAGTGGTAGAGTGGGAAGATGGAGGACTAAGCTAGTTCTGGTTAGGGTGACCAGATGGTTGCTTTTTAAGGCACAGAGGGATCACGTTGTCTCACATCTTTTCAAGACGGAGAGAGATGTTTCGCTATATTGGGCCAGATGAAAAGTGGAGTAGCTTCATAGGAGATCTGTATCTTCTCCTGTCTTGATGTTATTATGGAAGCAATGTTAAAATGTCTGGTACTGCTGCTTAATGGATGAAAGTTTTGCCTCTTGGAGGCATAACCAGAACAGCGAGGCAATCTTCCAAAATGGTTCCAGACAAGTGGTATAGCTGATTGTCTCTTTTACAGCGACCTAGCTGTTTCTTCTTTCTTTCAAGTCTCTGTCTGCTAGTCCCATTGATCCCATGTTGAAATTGGACATTTAGCTAACTTAGCTACCTTAGCCGGGTGCTTCACCAGCAAACTTCTTTTGCTGTTTACTCAGCATGTTTTGTTCTCATCTCTGTTTCCAGAGAGCTTCCTCTGTCACTTTGTTTCAGTGACTGCTGCCACTCCAGGCTCTCCACAGACATGTCTCATGCTCTACTCTCACCTGACTGCTGTTAGCCGTGTTGTTTCCACTGAAACAACAGAGTTCAGGCCTTTCAGGACTGCATCAGTGAGACGGCAGGAAACAAAATAGCTGAGACACTGGAAACTGCCTATTCTGTGATGGAGAAGAGAAAGCAAAGATTCTCAGAGAGAGGCTGAGAAAAAATCCTCTTTCTAGGGAAAGTCCTGAAGGATCAGTGGAATGTTTCTGTGCAGAACAGCATTCCTGGCAAGGATGAACCACTGGCAAAAAGCAGCAGCCCTCAAGACTGGGCAGCATCTCCTTCCTGTTTGCCCCTGGGTGAATCCCAGCAATTCTGTGAACAAAGCCAGGAGCTGCCTCCTCGCCTGTCACCCTGAGGTGTGCATGCTGTTTTCCAAGAGAGGAAGATGTGCACATCTCAGGTGGGAAGGGCTGAGGGGCTCCAGGTGGCCAGGTTCAAGCTCCTTCTGTTGCCAGCACAATTCATCCAGACTTTGGCTTATTCGCTGTGTGCTCTCAGGTTAGTCCTGAAGTAGGAGGTGGCGGGGGGCAGCGGGTCCCAATTCCTGTGGCAGTGGCAGCCCGCCCCTTCCTCGCTGCCGTCCCTCCCGAGCTGCACGTGCTGCTCTGGCTGGCCGCACTGCGCAGAGCCTGAGCAATAAGAGCAGGGCATCGCGGGGCCCTGGTTACGGAGCGGGTAAGAGAGCTGGTTGGGCACTGCTCTGCTGTGTGATGATGGAAAGGACCATCCCCTCCCCTGCTCCGGGAGGGGAATGGCCAGAAAAATGAGCACTTGGTTAGCTGCACTTTAGGAAAAAGGCCCAAGACTGTCGTATGACTGTGGATCTCAGGGTTGAATTGAATTGACAACACTCTAAGTAACATGAAGTTACTGGCAGATTGTTTATCATGGGAAAGCTTTTATCTTCCACTTTAAGTGCAGTGGCTACAGCTGCTTAAACACAAGCTGGCTTTCTGAAAGAGGGTAAGATATTCACTCTGTTAACTACCTAAACTTAGCATGGTTTAACTATATTTTTTTTGACAACTTAGAGTATTTTAATTTGTCCAGTTAAAAGCAAACCCAAATATACATTTACTTTGAAATGTATGTCCTGGAATTATTTAGTGTCAACCTCTTATTTAAGTATCAAGTTTTTATGTAATATATTATTTCTTCCTTTCCTTTCCATATTAGGCAGTAGGAAGTTCTATCCCTATGATTTACCATGAGGTAATACCCAAAGCCCTTTTCTTGACTTCTTCCTACACATGTCAAGACCTTCAGTTCTGTATTTTTATTCTTGCACAGATGGAACTGAAAGTTCCTGCAGCCGTTGCATAACGTGGCTGGTGACTGTTAGGAGCTATCAGCTGCCTTGAAGATCTGATTTGGAGCTCTGTGGTCAGCAGACAGTCTTCTTAGGATTCCAGTCTCACTGGTGGTAGAAATTAATTCTACTGAAATGTAGGAGTTATGGCAGCCATCTAATTGTGAAGGAAATTCTGTCTGTTAATTTCCACGGGACCGGTCCCCTTAGGCTTTATCTAGTGCCTGCTGTAAACAAGCAAGATGCACTCCATTTGGTTACAGCTGTATATCCAGCATTAGCTGCATTTAGCAGCTAGATATCTGCCCCAGGGCAAGCACCTAATTTCTCTACGGATAAAGTGGGAGACACTCCAGACAGCTAGGGCCCCTGCTGAGATGTTCATATGGCAGGGAGAATCTGCTCATTTACACTCTTCTCTTTCCTTGCCTATGACTCTGTAGGCACGCCTGTCATTAAAATTATGAAATATTCCATCTGAAAAAGAAAATACTTTGAAGTCCCTTCCTGTTCTACATAATACAAGCCCCTGCAAAGCAACAGGATCAGTTCTCTTGGAAAGAAAGGACAACATCTATGAGGCAGTGGATTTTTTAATCTCTAAAAGACATCAATCTTGTCAAACTCCTGATGTGACTGGAGTCCCACCGGTAATAGTGAATGTGCAGAATATAGGCACATGTGAGATTTAGAGAACATGATGCTTCTTTCTCATTAGCTTCTTCATTCTTTTGTTCATCTAGTCTATTGTACAGTGGCAAATGGCTCTGATTACCCATTTAGAAAGTGTCCAGGATTTTTTCATTGTGTTTCTATAAATATTAATGCTGTACTAAAGTCTCTGTATTTTTATACATACGTGATTTACATTATATCATCCCCATCTATAAACTGCTTAATTGGACCTGGTTGTGCTTTACTATTCCAGAGGGGATATATTGACTAAAGCGGTGGTTGTAGACTTGCCTTTATCTCATGTAATAGGCTCCAGTGTATTAGGTAATATAAGAGAGAATTCAAAACAATTTAAGGCATAATATACATCACAACAGAAGGAAAATCTTGAGAAAAATTGTGGACAGTTTATGTCAAAGTTTGGATTAATCTTGTTAATATGGAAGATGCGTGGAAAATTTCCAAAGGGAAAAGGAACAGTTGTAAGGAATGAGTGGGTCCTTGCTCAGGTCATTTTGGGCTTAAACTTTCTTTCAGTAGATCTTTTTGCTTGTTTATTTACAAAATGATGCCTTTGAGTTAGTGATAGAAGTACCTTCTTACCTTGTTTACATTAAGATATTTAGTATATCGGTATTCAGTTACCTCATTTAGATAAAGAATTTATTTTAACAATAAAGTACTTTAATGATAAGGTATTTTAAAAGAGTTTCTAATAGTACTGATTACGTGTTTTGAAATATGTTCTGAAAGATGAGGCCTGAACTTGTGTATTTAGGGAAATAATCTATTTCCTAAGATTTTGGCCATACGTTACCGATCTTCAAGAGGGGAAAAAAAAAAGAAATTTTAAATCTAAGATTTTTAACATTTTGTTCTTATTTATTATCCACGTAATCATAATTTTCATATTGCTGCCAGATACGAGTTCCTCATACCTCGGCGTACCTGACCTGCTTTGTTCTTCCTTTTCTCACTGTGCCATCTTGTTAAGACTTCCACATATCCAGGCTTGCTTAGAGAATGAGCAGAGGAATGGAATGAGGAGCTGAGAGCAGAGGAAGGTGGCACTGACTTCTGAGGCTGGCTCTGTTGCCAGCAGCATAATGACGGGCAGCGGGTGCGGAGTGTGGGCTGTTCGGGCACTACCCTACGGGGATGGCAGTGGAGGTCGGGCAATCAGGTGTTATGTCTATAGGAGGAGCTTGACATCTTCTTGGCTGCCTGCAATGCCCCAACAGTGGAGGAGTTGTTGATTATAGTGATGAAGAAATCCATTAAAATGATTCAGCAAGCACTGACATCACGCACACACACACCAAAAAAAAAAAAAAAAAATCAAAAGAATTAAGTTAATTATTTTTAAAGACTTATTCCCGGAAAGAACTGGTTTTAGACAAGTCATGGTTAGAATAATTCTGGCAATGGTCTGGCTGCATTTTGCAACTAAATACCAAGAAAATGGGTACAGAAGCAAAGCTGTCATAGATGAGGTCAAAGGACTCTGGTTAGCACAAAATGTTAATGTATGTTCTTGTAATGTTGAAATTGTAATTCCTAACTTTTCCAGGGATTTACTAATTCTGGCTGAATTAAGAAATGTATTCAGGACCTGCTGTAGGAATAGAGAAGGACTTCAATTTAAAGAAATGAACTGCGTATTTGTGACCTTTTTACAATAAGGACAAGGCAGAGAAGAGAGAATTTCTCAGAAGATTTTTAGCATGACAACAGAATAAAGGAAACAGATGAACAAGCTCTTCTAGATCATATATCTAAACCAGCTGAATAAAGACCACATCTTGATGTAGGCAGAATTTTCACTAGAGATGAAATCCAAGGAATTTTAATACCCAACAATTTTTTACAGGGTTCCCTGCAGAATGATATTTAGAGATAAATGAAAATGTGTCAGAATAGGCTAAGGTCAAGTTCTGACAGTGAACTTGGTCATGTATAAAACACTTGACTCTTACAAAAGATGGGACAAGAAAATTATTTTTAGTCATTATATTATTTTTCTGCCAACAATTTGTGAAACTAAATAACTAATTACATAAACAGTGCTTCCTTTCCTAAGGTAGTAACAAATATAACTTGTTCAAAATTATAGCTATTGAAGACCCAATGGAAATGTGATAAAATCCCTATGTTTCAAATAGATGCCTAAAACATGACTAACTCCAGCATCTAAAATGACACAGGCAGTGAGATCAGCCAGTACGAATACATCAACATTTTTGCTAAGTACAGTATAGAGTTAAAATAGAGTATGGAAGTAAATCGTAGTTATTAGAATAAGTAGGCAATTTATACAGCTATGCTATGCATTCTTTTTTTCCTGAATTATTTGTGAATACCTTAATACTGAAAAAATATGAGATTTCTTGCTCATCTTCACTTAACTGATACAACGTAAGTTATGTTCTCTATGTCCAGAAGATTTAGCAACATTAGATCCTAATCCTGACTAATAACGTAAAATCTTCTGAGCACATCATTTCTAAAAAGAGTCCTAGGCTAAACTTTCAAAGGTATCTATACTCCTAAACATACTTATGAGTCAGAAGCCTCTCCTTGTTTAATTCTATACCCAAAAGAAAGTAACTATAAGTGTTTGCATCTAAAAGTACTCTCCTATTTGGTGGATTAATTAATATATTTCAAAGATAGATAAAATAATTTAAGTGTAACTGACTTAACATGCTTAATGGTGATAATTTGATGGGTAGGAAAAACAAAACAAAAAAACTTCTGAAATGGTGCCCTTTGATGAACAGCTGGCCAAACTGGTGCTGTGTAGCCTAAAACAGAAAAGATGATGTGGGAAGTATAGTAACAATATGGTAAAGAAGGAGAACAACCTACTCTTCATAGTCGTAATGGGTATGACAAGATGCAAAGGTTTGTCTAATTGAATGCTTAGAATATTTTCAGTCCACGTTTTTAAAAATAAGGACTGTGAAGTATCAGTATCAGTTTTGTAGTCTCCATCTCTGGAGATGGAACAAAATCATCTTCATTAATCCTGCCTCAGGGCAAAGGACTGGAATAAATGACCTTTCAAAGTCCTTTCCTGCTTTGGGATTCTTGGAAAGTAGTAAGTAGCTTTTAAAGCAGGATTGTGTGGGTCTATTTTAAAGTAGTTCGGATTTCAACTCTTTCCCTTTAAATAGGAACTATCCTCAGAGTTCTTTGTTCAGCAGGCAAAATTATTGGATTTCACCTTTGGTTAGAAGACTTAATTTCCTTATTTCCCATGAACAGTATTGTATTTTCAAACAAGAAAGCCCCAGATGCTTTATTATGAAAGAGAGCAAAAACCACCTAAACAAAACAGAAGGACAGTGTAGTTTGGCAAATTGTGTAATGCTGTCTTCCCTGCATGTTATTTGGTCTTGCGGATTCCTGTAGCCTTATCCAAATTAACTAAAGGTAGTTACAGAGCAGATTTTAGGTACTTAATATCAACAGTAAATACCAGCATGTGAAAGCCAGTTCTCACACAGTTGACCCCATGTGCTCTAGCGGTTTCACAAACTGGACAGTTCTTTGACTGCTTTACTAGATAAGTAACATAACCCAGTAGTTCAGGCATTCCCTGTAATGGAGAGAATTAATTTCCAACTCCCATACCAGCATATATGTAATTACACATAATGGAACAGCTTTGACAAAAGTGATCACGGAAGAGATGTCCGTAAATAGCCCAGAGTTAAGACATGCTTCAGGGATGTGGAAGACTTGCGTGCAACTTTGTACTACAAACCAGAGAAGGGGATTCCAGCCAAGTGCTGCCACATTTAATGTGTGTGTGTGTGTGTGTGTGTGTGTGTTCAAAGCTACCAGGCCGATTATATGGGGTTAGTGAAAGAAAGAGGGAAAATTGGATTTGATAATGTGGCAAGACCACAGAGATAGGCATCATCCTTTTTTTTTTTTTTTTTTTTGTGTTAGACTAGTGCTTCGACCCAGGAAGGCTCTTTTTAGCATTTTTAGATTTAGAAAAGTCTCATTTTGCTTTTTGGCTCTGTCATGGATTCCTGCTTTAGCCTTATGTACACAAAGGTGGTCAATAAATCTGCCCAGATTTATTGAATGGAAGTATTTTCTAATCCCATCTGGTGAGTGCAAGCTGATGAATGCTGAGATACTCAGGTGGAACGCTGCCTAGAAAAGAAGCAGCATTCCTTTGCTTTCTAGTGATAGCTAGCTTGCCCTTTCCTTCCCAGCCGCAGACCCGATCCCAGGCACAGCAGCGCTTCACATGAAGTTCTCTCTTGAACTAGACACCTTCCAAACTTTCCCTTCTCTGTTGAAATTTTCTGGGCTTGGTTGCTTTCCAAACAGAAAATGTTGATTTAATTTGAGCAACAATATTGTAAGTCACATTTGGAAGAATTATTTCCTCTATTTATTTAACAAATTAATATGACTATTTTTCTTTGGAATAGGTCCATGTCTGAGAAAAGAAGGTACAAAAACAATGTTTCTCTGTGAGAAATGCTTTTGCACATTGTATTAGTAGTTGATTTGGACTTGGAGGAGTTAGGGGATGTTGAAAACTGCAATTCCTGTACAGTCTGTTTTTATAATGATATACTTAGGGATGCTTTCTAGGAGGAGGGAGGAGGTAGCTGGTTTCTGAAAGGCTTTTCAACTTTACCTTTACAGAGAGCTGAGCCTTTGTCCTGCGTCCTGCTCCAAAAGTGCAGTTAATGAATTTCCTTCTGTCTGTTTGCATTTACAAATAGAAGGAGAGCACAGCAGGTTGACAGCAGGTTAACAGACCATTGCAATTGTAAAAGTAGGCAGCAGTGAGAAGATAGATAACCCCACAAAATTTCAGTGCATCTCTTCACTCTGCCCTACAGTGTATTCCCTAAGGCCCTCGGGTACAGGTAATACTGTCGTGCAGTCCCTAGCCTCAATTACAGCTTCTGCCTTGTAGCAGAGTCACTGCACAGGAAGACTTGGCAGCATCCATTAGTGCAAGTGTTCAACAGATGATTTGAGAAAATACTTAAGTGCTGCTTAAACAGGTGCTTAAGAGTACCTGCCCCTGTAATATTTTACAATTTACATTACACAGAGTAGCACTATTCATTATTTACAACATCTTTGTAGAGTGCTCTTTCCAGGTTCCTCCTGCTGGCCCACGTGGTGTCAGGGAAAGGCTTTTGCATGGGCTAAGGAGCCCTGAATGAAGTGCTCTCTTCCAGGTAAGACTTCTCCGTAGGGGAGCCCCATGTACCTCGTGCAGCTAGTTGCCGAGTTGCTCCTTGCTTAGGATGCATGAACAGAGCCAACAAAGAACAGAATACGTGAAGTACTTTGTAAATGCTGGTGTCTCATGTAGGAGATGATATATTTTCAAGCACTAGTGATGGTGCCAGTTTTCTGATTAAAGTAACAGCCATGGACTTTGTAATAGTTTTTAAAAAAGAAATCTTGGCAACAAGCTTCCTGCGGTTGTTATTCCCAACATTGCTAGAGTTAAAACAGAAGTCAGCATCCCATTTTATAAGCCTGGAAGAAAAAGAGGACAAGGCTGTTTACGCTAGCATGTAGTAATTAAGGATATCATTCATAAGCCAATTTCTACCAAAAGCCTCTAAATTGTCACCACCCACCACTTCTCCCCATCTTCTGCAGTTATTTTACTTTTTTCTCGCAGGATGAAGATTACCCAGGAGGGCCCGATTTCAGAACAGCTGTCCCGCCTTTCCTCGGCTTCCTCAGCCGCAGCTAACGCTTATTTCTGGTTGCTGTCTTGGCAGCCACAAAGGTAACGACCAAGCGAATGTCTCAGTCACAACCGTTCTGTTTTATTTAGCGAACCTTTACTCGGGCTCTGCTGCAACGCGCGTGGATGCTGGCACAGCTCCTGCAGCACGTACTTGAGCAGCGGCGCCAGCTCCAGATTCTGGAGCGTTCGCTTTGCAGCCTGAGCGTTTTGTTATGACAGAAACTTCCGCGTGCCGCTAAGCTGGAACCCAGTGGGGCCAAATCCCCGGCTGGGGGCTGCAGAGCTTGGCACTGCAGCGTGGGACTTCCTGAGCTGCCTGGTCCTAGGGCGAGCCGAAGGGGATGGGCCCGCGTTCATCCTTGGAGCAGAGCAGCGTTATGAAAGCTGTTACTCATCATTTTAGGACATTACAGATGTGATTTTAAGCCCTGTTTCTGGAAGGCTGTTATGGCAAGTCCAGTGGAGGGAAGCTGTAGGAGTCACAGGTGAAACGGGGGAAGGCCAGGGCCGCGCGTGGAGCTGCGGGTGCCGCTGGGCTCCAGGGCGAGCGCCGAGGCAGGAGCGGCGCGGGCGGGCTGTGCTCAGCACCCGGCCGCCCCTGGCACGGCACTGGGCCCGCGCCGCCCCTCGCCC